>CM050165.1:203018603-203571103 GCA_027410445.1 Discoglossus pictus | reverse complement strand
GTTTTTGTTTGTTTTTGTTTTTTTGTCTTTTAGACAATGCATTATTTGTACTTATATTTATAAATTAACATATAAATAAATTCTCCCTCACTAGAAGGCATAAAAATTATTGTATTTATAAGTTCTCCATAAGTAATGAGCATAAAAAAGCATGTATTCATATTCATACATTTAACATTGCATGCCATTCATAATATTAATACAAACAGAAAATCATTCATATAATGCTATAAAAAAAGTTATCCATGAGTGTCTACTCCTGGGTATTTGCTAGTTTTAGCGAGATATAACTGACTGTGTTCTGTTGAAAAGAGGCATGCTATCGCACTCGAAGGAACAGGCTGGGGCTACATAGAAATGCCTGAGGGCCACATACAACTATTGGGCTACTTGTTGCCCACCACTGCTCCTAGAAGGTGATGCATCTAAGAGAAAAGTGTTGTGAACCACTTAACTAAGTGAAAGTTTTGTAATGAATACTTGTAAATTTAAAATTCATCGGCAAATGCAAACGTTTTTGGAGTAAAATAATGTGGAATATTTAAAACTTGCACTTTTTTTAAATACAGCGTGAAAACTTTTGTGGCTTCATGTCCTTTTAATTGTCCAAATCTTAAACATTTTATATGAAGGAACAAAACTTCTTCAAAGCTGTAACAAATCAAAAATATTGCAGCTTCAATACAGAGAGACTAGTAACAGGAAACTAGTCTGCCAAAAGTACTGGTTCCTACTTTCCTACTTTCCTGCCTATCTGGACTTATTTTAATTGATTTTATATTTGTATTCCAGGCTATCTTTATTGGCTATGGGCCTGCATTCAAGTTCCAAACAGAAGTTGAGCCCTTTGAAAACATAGAAATTTATAATTTAATGTCTGGTAAGCTCTTAAATGTCCACTCCATTTGTTCTTTGTTTTCTTGCGATGTAAGCAAATTTTATGAAATTATATACTAATTTATGGTCCTTATTTTAGACCTTTTAAACATCAAGCCTGCATCCAATAATGGAACCCGTGGCAGCCTAAATCATCTATTAAAACACCCAGTTTATGAACCATCCTTCACCAAGGAAGCATCCAAACCTTCTCAGTGCTTATTTAATCCGGCAGAACAGGTAGACAAGCTTGGCTGCTCTTGTGACTCAACGGTAAGTAAAATAGTTAGTCTTCTTTTGTAAAATGCTTCTGCATTGTTAATTTTCGGATCCTTTTGTGGCATGTTCACAGGACTGTCTTATTTCTCTGCTTTCAACACTTAGACATATAAACACTAATGAGATGGCCAAGTGATATACCACAAGTTCATTCACTGGAGTTAAAGGAATATGGTAGTTTTCTGTATTTTAGCAGGTATATATACTTATGTATCTATCTCTTTTTATTAAGAAGTGTTTAAAAGCTCCTTTTTACTACCTAAAATAAAAAGTCCCAGTATGGGTCTGCCTATTGCAGCTCAAAGACACAGATTTTGTAGGGCTGGAAGTGCAGTGTAGTGTCCTAGCCTATCAGGGACCCTGACTCGGCTGCATGTTGCTGAGAGATGGTCACTGATTGGTTAGTATGAGACACTACACACCCAGCCCTACAGAGTCTGTGTCTTTGAGCTGCAATAGGCAGACCCATACAGGGACTATTTGTTTGCGTTTAGCCAAAAAGAGCTTTTAAACACTTCTAAATAAAATATAGCACATACAAGTAAATAGATACTCGGGTATATTATATACTTAATAAAAGCCACTCCTCTCATATGTATCTCACTGATGACAATTACATTATCACTCCCTCCTCCCAAGCCCGTTGTCTTGGAGTTTTATCGGACCATGCCCTCTTTTTCATTCCTCATATAAATTCACTAACAAAATCTTGTCTGTTTTTCACCTAAACATTCTCTATAATATGTCATTATCTAACACAATATACAACTAAAATTTTAATTAATTCTCTCATCATATCTCGCCTTGTCTCCTTGCTGGCCTCCCCATCACACATCTCTCTTCAGTCAATAATAAATGCATCCGCGAGACTCCTCTACCATACTCGGTGCTCAGTGTCTGCAGCTCCTCTCTGTCAGTCTCTCCACTGGCTTCCCATAGCCTCCAGAATAACATTTAAAATCATAACATCTAACATATAAAGTTCTAAACAATAATGCACCCCCTTATATCTCTGGTCTCATCCCAAAATACTCACCCCATCCTCCCTCTCCATTCTGCTACTTTTTTTTTGTGCTGCTCCTATTCTTTGGAACTCCTTGTCTTGCTCCATTAGACTTTTCTACTGCCTCAAGACCTTCAAAACCTTACTAAAAATGCATACAGTATGTTTAATGAAGCTTATCAGCTTTAACCTTATATGCACAAGGCATATATCACCCTTATGTATCATAACCAAACCCTTTAGATTGTAAGGTTGCAAGTTGTTTTTAATCTTGTAAGGTGCTTGAGAATGCGATTTGTATGCGCTGCAAAATATGTTGGTGCGTTACAAATAAAGGATAATAATAATAATAAATCCAGAACATTTCTATACCCCTTTAAACCTTTTATTAAGAGTACTTTTGTAAGGACTGCAATGTTTAAGCACATCTGTATACTATATAAACAGATATTTAAACCACAATGGCAGAGCTCCTTTTCTTCAGGATTTCTATTGCTTCATTACATAATGCAGGTTTAACCTTCTTAAGCTTTGAAATGCTTAAATAAAATATCTGTTAAATGAAAAACAAACTCAAGTTTATGTTTGAAGCTATGCAAGCCATGAGCATACATTATACAATACTACAGGTTCATATACATAGTTGCCAATGATGTTAATTCCAATCTGCAGTGAAGTTTTAAATGTTCTTTCTATAGTTCTCATTCACACTGTAAACCTATTTTATGAAATAGGTGTGTGTGTGTGCATTTTCTTAAAATCTGTTTGTGGAAAGGTTAAGGTGCAGGATCCAGATTCTAACTATGTGATTTGACATAGAAAGAAAGGAGCTGCAAGTAGGGATGTTTGGGCAAAGAGATCTAAATGGCCAAGGGCAGCATAAAACCTAAGTATGTCTATTTTTTATGAAAACACGTCCTCTTATGTCAAAATGAGTAACAAGAGTATTTTTTTGAAATAAATTGAAGACCCTTTAGTTCCTCTGAAGACAAGTATTTTATTTGTGAATTTTGTTCTCCAAGTTTTATGCTTTTATTAACTATTAAATAGAAATGTGGCAACTATTTGGTAACTGGAGTGTTTTAACTATTTTGGGAAAATGGATTTGCTAACACAGAATATGGTTATAGCATTCAAAGTAAATAATATAGTGATGTTTAATTCTTTTAAATCCTATTTTGTGATTACTCTGTATACTATTGCATTGCTTGTGAAGATCACTCATTATTGTACGCACGCCAATGTGCCCAGTGTTTAGTGTTCTGTAAAAAGAATGTATACATCGGTTTTTAATTAAGCAACATGTATTTCTGATTTTTTTGATTGTTGAGAGTCACTGGCAAACTGCCATGTAGTGTGCATTGAACAAACCCTAGGACTGCTATAAACTTTTAATAAACTACACAACAGGTTATCCATTTACAGATATTTTACATTATAGGCTATAAAATGTAGTATTGTAACTTTTTATATGACATATTAAGAATGAATGTCCTTCAGATTCTGACAAGCTGGCAACAGAGATTTCATAGTTTCCTCTCTATTTAATGATCATAATTGTTTTTCTAACCATACAGTTTTTGTTTTCTCTGCAGGATTTGACATTTTCTGGATTTCAGCAGCAACTTAATCTTACTAGTTTGCAAGGTAATTGTTGTTGTTGTTGTATACAGTGACCAGAACCCTCCATCTCCTTTTTCTGAACTTTGCTTAACTAAACCATTCTTTGAGTATATATTTGCAATAGTAAAGCAGGAAAACATGTTCTAAAGCTAGTTTTAATTACAAAAATATAATAATTTGGCGTGGCTACATGTGTGAGAAGGGCATGGAAGGGGGAGGTGTCAAGTTTCAAATTGTCGAATGACAACCCCCATTCACCTCCTTTCTGTCACCAACCTCCCTCCACTATTCATTATATAAAAAGAGAAAAGAATGGTGATACCAGAGATAACCAGGAATGTGCAGCGGCAGGTATACTAGAATACAAATATGGAAGAGCAACTTTATTAAATACATTTCCACCTTCTACTATGAGATATACCTGGGTATACACAGTATAAACATGTTTGCTGGGTATACACCCTTTCATTGCAGTGACTTGAGCGACTGTCTCTGTTATGTAGAAATGCTCCAGTTACAGATTACTCTCTCAAACCTTTGCAGCTTTGATTAAGTTCACTAGATCTCTGGTTCCATTAAGGGCTAAAACATGCTAAAAGTCTTTTTGGGGAAAAAGCATTTTCTGCAAAGATTCTAAGCTCAAAACAGGGTCCTCTATTTTTGGAAGGTTGTTAATGCTGTATTTTTCCTTGTTTTTTTATCCCCTGTATTGCGCTACGGAATATGTTGGCGCGTTACAAATAAAAGTTAATAATAATAGGAACATTTCATCTTGTTCTCTATATCCTTTGATGTAGCAGCTAATAGTATAGATATTTTCCCCCATATTATTAAAGCCACAGTTTATAAATATAATGTGTAGGAGAATTTAAAGCAAAATGCCTAGTATGCGTTGCATTATATTTACAATCTTTATTTATCATCAGAACAAGTAGAAATTAATATATATATATATATATATATATATATATATATATATATATATATATATATATATATTGAGATGATTGTTTTATTACTTTGCTCATTTTCTACAATTTGATTTTGCAATATTTAATTTTAGAATCTGACACAAAGAAATATAATTTGCCATTTGGAAGACCAGTCATGTCCCTGAAGAACTACAACTATTGCATCTTGTACCACAATCATTATGTTAGCGGATACAGCTACAGTACTCGCATGCCAATGTGGACTTCATACACAGTTGGAAAAAATGCAAGTATTTATCATAACTTTATTCTGTTTTGGTTTAGTCTCAGTACTGCATTTGTACTTATTTATTTACTAAATCCTAAATTAAAGGGTCACTGATGTCACAAGTTTGCTTCAAATGTGTTGTAACAGTTAACAGCGCCATTTTGGAGCTCAATTACATGGCTCCCGAATGAAATCTTCTGATAAACATTCCAAGTAGGGAGCTATGTAGCTATTCCATCCCCCTACACCAAACCGTTATGAGTGATCGCTGTGTTATCTGTTCCCGGCTGTATATGAGATTTTACTTAAAGTGCAATTACATGGCTCTCATAAGAAATCTAGCCTAATCCATGAGTGTGTAAACTCTTTAGCTGTTTATTTTAAAGCTGTATAATCTTCTACCACTAGAAGGAACTGATTTTTCCCATACAGTATCATGTCTGAAATGCCCAGATAAAGAATAAACATAATTAGTAAGAAGCAAGTCCTATCTTGGTTCCAAAACAAGATTGTACAGGTATTGAGATGATTTTTTAAACATTGCAGCACTTATATTTTTCACGCTTTTGTAATGCTGAAACTCGGTTCATTTAAATGCAAAAAGGAAATGTATGACTGGAACTGTTATATACTCAATTTAATCTCAAGAAATCCATTGTGCCCTCTAAGGTGGTGTTTGTTTTTGTTTCGTTTTTTTAACTACAACGGATAGTTAGCTTTCTTAATAGTTGAGATATCAGTTGTATAGTTAGTGACTGTGGGGAAAGAAACTGCAATGTGCTTACTTTGTTCCACCCCAACATTACTTCTAGTGTGACTATTCAAACCATTTGATAAAATCTCATTATTTATTATTAAGGTATATATAAGTTTCCTGGGTTTCAAATGTTTGGTAAGAAACAGGCAGTGATTATCAGAAAAAGACGTGTTCTATAGACAATTCAGTGTACTTACACATTATATAGACAGGAGAGTAAATACCAGCTTTGCACACCCAGAGAAAACTGACATTACCACATATGCAGAGGAAATGTATCTATGTACAGAGTTTGACCTTTCAAAGGAAGTACTTGGTACTGGATTGCATCACAGGTTGGGTGGGGTCTGAGTTTATAACAGAGTCAGACCACACGGATATATAGAGAAAGAGACTACATATCCCAGGCTTCTTTGTAATACATCAACCTCAGAGGATGATACAAATGTATCTGCTTGCTCCTGATTGGCCAAAATAAGTGATGCTAATCTTAGCAGGGATTTTCAGGGGAGTCAACTGACAAAAGCATCAGCTTGCAAATTGAAAAGATTTAGCAAACATCAGGGTGAGTTTGTAAATGTTTATTTTGGTATTTTTTTCATGCAAAAAATGTTTTGCATACACTACTGATTCTCCTCAGATGCATTCATATTCCAGGAAACTTAAATATGTCTTTAAATAGTTTTTAATGCACTCTCTTTCATTGTGCAACCAGACAAGATTTCTAGCTTTATATATAATATTCATTTTCTACAGGATCTTACAGTATAGTGACATGCGGTTTATAAATCAAACAAACATGGGAAGTAAAGTTATAAACTGCATATATTATTATATTTTAGCCTCTCTATCAAATGGTGTAACACTGTAGACACTTTTACAAAGATTCCATAGAGTGATTACCTTCATGGTCTGTGTTAACGAAATCACAGCTCCCCATTATTTATGTCAATGTGAAGAGTTTGTTATCAACGAGAGTACATTTGTTAACATCTGCTGTTGCGTTTCTCTCCTTCATTCCTCTGGACATCAAAAAATTGAAACTATCTCGGTTTGATGTTAGCATTTTGACTGACGCTTCTGATTAATTCACCTGAACTCCAGTAGCAATTTCCCTAAAGTTCCATTTTCACAATATGCTCTTAAATGTTATGTGGTCTCTTAAATGTATTGGTATAGAATTTGGCAATTTTTTGGAACATAACACTACAAATAGCAATACGAATTCTATTAAAATGATTACATACTGTTTAAATGGAGTTATGGATGGTTGTTTTACTTTTAAGCGCTAAATTACATTTTGTAACAGCTGCGTTTCACATTTCCATGTCTTTTTTTTTATAAAGTTACTGACTATTTTTCTTCTGTTCGCTTAGGCTTATTCAGATCCTTCAGCAAGCAATGGTTCTTCGTGTATATTTCCAGATTTCCGAATCCCATCTGGTTACAGTCAGAGTTGCCAATTTTATCATAGTGACTCTCTATTGGAATATGGATTTCTGTTTCCTCCAAGTAAATCAACTTTTTTTTTTTTCTCTTATATTTTGTAAAACATGTGGATTTTGATTAAGTATTGTGTGATTGATATCATTACACGTAAAAATTGAAATTATCTTAGACTCTCAACTAAGAATGAAAGATGCTGATTACTCCAGCTAGTGGGTTTGGATTGTTGCCTACTCAACTCCTTTCATCTGTATAACCACAAAGGAAAAATCTTCTGTAGCATATTTGTGGATCAGGTTTAAAACGACAGTACAGCTGTTATTTGCATGGTGTGATTTTGGCCTTCCAGGACTTTACCAGTGAAGTTCATTGGCGCTCCCCCTACATAATGGAAGTAAAGGTTTCTCTCCTGAATTACAGTGTATTTTTAGGTAGACATCCCAAAAGTTCTATCAAT
The DNA here is from genome assembly GCA_027410445.1 of Discoglossus pictus. Taxonomy (NCBI): domain Eukaryota; kingdom Metazoa; phylum Chordata; class Amphibia; order Anura; family Alytidae; genus Discoglossus; species Discoglossus pictus. The sequence goes on along the minus strand of CM050165.1, from coordinate 203,563,462 downwards.
CAAAAAAAATGAATGGTTATATGTATGTTTATGTATATATGTACACTGATATCGATAAAAGACATATTGTTTTGTAGTTTTCTCTCATTCCCCAGAAATATGACAAAAAAACTATGCAGGCTCCAAAGAAAGAAATGGTGTGATCAGTCCTTTAAATGTAACTCTTTCCTTCAAATGAAAGTCATTACACGTCCAGGAAGTGATGCATAAGGTTTTGGACTGAAATTATGGAGGAATTGAAGGCCTTTAATGTGGATGAGGTGCATGAGATCCAAAACTACAGTGGTCCTTTTAATCACGTTTCATTCGAGCTGTTTAGTGCAATGCCCCAATTCCGCCTTAATGACAATACAGAACAGGAGAAACGGCAAACCCCAGATGTACATTTTGGCCCTCATTGGGCCTCAACAGTACGGTGTTGTTGAACTCCCTAAGGCACAGTGAGCAAGGGGTCCACGTCTGGAGTCCCCCATCACCCTAAGGAAGACTAATCCTTAAGGGTCATTTGAATAAATAAAAAACAAAGTTACCTCTAAGAGCACCTCTAACTTTGTTTTTTATTTAAAAGAGCATGCTTTAAACACGACCAAATTGTGTTTTGCCTGAAACAAATATTTGGTAAAACCTGTTTATACATTATTGAAATAACCAGACATGCATGTCTATAGATTTCATTAACAGGAAAGTATGGGCCTCATTCACTTGCGATTTGGCCAATTGAATAGCGCTCTATATAAGCACATAGCGAACTAAAAACTTCTGTAGAAAAAATATGCTGAGACCTTGATTTTGGATAGAAGTTCACTAACTAAAATCTTTTGTAAAAAAATATGCTCTGTGCTTATATAGAGTCCTATTCAATTGGCCAAATCACAATTGAATGAGGCCCTATGACTCTATTTTATATATTATACTGTTCATTGGCTAACAAGGGCAAGCCCCCAGATCAGTTGAACGTTTTAATCTGTTTTTGCCAGCTTTGAGAGCATGATTTATGAAAGAGAACACAGTGGTACATTATCAACACCCTCTTTCAGATGTTACAAAGAATACATTTTTTTTTATGTTCTAGAAATTGAAACTGTGTTGTCATAAGCCATCTAACAATGGAAAACGCTATACAAATGTAAAATAAGTAAAATAAATAAGTAATGTATTAATATATATAAATAAGTACATTTACATTTTGCATCATTGTATGCATTAGTTATGTGCTGCAGGTATTCATTTTGTGTACTTCTCTCCCTGCTGCTGCTACTTCCTGAGGTGGGTGTAAGCTACTGCATTTCCCTCTAATCTTGCTGAGATTACTGGCAGTGTTTACTGCCATATTCTCATTGCACAGACACAAACTTCCTGTACATTCAATGTTTCCTCCCACCTCAGGAAGTAATCTGCTAACAGCAAGATGGCAGATTCCACTGCAGCGTTATATATAAAATATAAAAAAAAATTCCATTGCAAAAACATTACATACTTTCAAGTGTAAGTCTTCAACACATGTAAAGTAAATGTAATAGTAAGAGATAAAAGGAAAGAACAGGTATCCTTTTAAGTTAAAGGGCACACCCTCTGCCTAAATAACAATAGAGAGCAATCAAATATAAAACTTAACATTTATTAATATAATAAAACTTCTGGTTTAAAATCCTGAAGCTCTGACAAGATAATAAGAGTAGGGAAGTATATAAATTTGAGGACTAACTTATATGTGAATAAGAATTATATAATGGACCCTATATACACTATAAAACAAGTGATTAAATGTAATTCAATGTGATACTGTCAAATGACAGAAAAAATAAATAAATAGCAAGCTTATAAATGAAGTGTCTAGTGCTATTGATGATTCAGTAAATATAGACTTAGAATAAGTAGAATTTTTAGTGTCAATTGCACAATTATAAAGATAAAGTGCTAGTCCTAAATGTGGGGGTAAAAGGGTCTTGCACAGTGATACGTTATAAGTATAAGTCCACTACTGAAATAGTAATATACTTGTTACTTCCACTGCTCAATCTATGGAGCCTAAGTGCGTATTATCAGATTCCTCATTGTCACTCAAATTACTCATTGAGTTGGTATCGATAATTCATATATATATATATATATATATATATATATATATATATTAATGTAGATGGTTAGTCTGTGTTTTTAGACACCTAGGCTCCAAACTACCCACGCGTCGCCTATGCATCCGCGTATGACGTCATAGGACGACGTCGCGGCAGAGTGAAGCGTGCAACCCGACGCACGTTTCTGATGAAATTTCCAAAAATGTGCGTCGGGTTGCACGCTTCACTATGCCGCGATACCTGTTCTTTCCTTTTCTCTTGTCATTCATTCATATCCTTTAGTAGCACCCCTGTTTCTTCCCAGAATCTTATTATACCTAGAGCCACCCATTTACCTATTTTTCTGTATCTAAATGTGATAGTAAACACATTATTTAAATATCTAAAAAAAAAATATATATATATATATATATATATATATATATATATATATATATATATATATATATATATAATTAAACTAATGTGGTAAATGTCCTGTCAGTAATGTAAAAGGCAAGCTTGCTTAACAATAACTTTTGGCAATGAGTGAAGCAATTTAGGTTATCAGACAGTCTCATGTACATGCAATGATCTTGAGATGAATATTATATGTGCTTCCAGTTCAATTGAGAAAACTTTCCATATCTCATACATTCCAAATGTAAATATGAAAGATTTGACACTCCCTTAAATTCAACAGTTCAAAGAAGCCTAGTTTATTAGGATATGTCCTTTTTTGGTTTAATGATTGTTGCACTTTGACTTTTAGGTCTGAAAGTACCAAATGGAAATAATTATGCTGGTCTTATCAGTAGCAATATTGCTCCAATGTATCCAGCGTTTCAAGGTTTGTATTTCATTCCTCCTAACAATAAGTTATTAGCCTTCTTGTGAACCATATCTAATCATAAAAGTCACAGGTTCTTTTGTGAATCAATACCACTTAAACTGAAAAAAAAACATATAAAGGTTTTGTTTACATTTAGGAGCAAAGTGTTCAATACTTTATAACATCATCCACAATCCCACCTTTTGCTATCTTGACACTCTTGTTTATCTTTCATCAATGATTTATAATCAAATAAAGGTTGTGACTGAATAAATATATTTTTAGTTGCATCATGACCTGGTCACATTAGTAAAAAATACTGTATGACACACCTGCTGTGTGTCCTGTGTGCATTAGAAAATGCAATAAGGAGATTTGCAGCTTGCTATACACTTACCAAACACAATGGCACACTTAGAGTAAGGAAAGAGTGAGACCGGCCAGCATTGTAATTGGCTTGGTGTGGTTTTCATAATGCTAGAAGCAAATTATAGAAGCTAGAAGCAACAGTATATCTTTAAAAGGCCATAACTTGTTTTACTACTTCTACACTCTTCGTCTATGTACAGGGTAGGCAACACATTTGACTATACAAAATTAGCTGTATTGCACAGGGGACTTTATTATGTGTGCATTTTTTGAGGCATAAATAAACTTTTACAGTTTGAGAAAAAATGACAGTCAATAAGATTGTAAGGCTGGCAATGCTGTTTGGCACACAATGTAAGATTTTTGGTAGTCTGAGCATCTTTGGCGCTCATTGCAAGCCCCGCGCTGTGCTCCTCTCCCCTGGTGTACTTATGCTCCTCTGAGCACCCTCTATGCTCATTGTGAGCCCCGCGCTGAGCGCCTTTGGCGCTCATCGAGTGGCTCGCAATAAACGCTGAAGGCGCTCATTCCTAGCCTCTTTGCACGTTTAATTTTGGTGGTGTGAGCACCTTTTGGCACTCATTGCAAGGGCCGTGCTGATCGCCGTTGGTGCTCATTGCAAGCCTCTATCCTTGTGTACTGTTGCTCCTCTGAGCACTCTCAGCACTCATTGGGAGCCCCATGCTAAACGCCTTTTGGAGCTCATTTCGATCTTCTCCTTTGCTCTACTTTTGGTTCTCTGAGCACCCTGTGCGCTGATTGTGAGCACCTTTTTGTCAATCAGGGGCGCTCTGATTGGCTTTGGCGCTCATTGAGAGCCCGACGATGAACGCCTTTGTGGCTCATTGCAATCCTCTCCCCCGGTCCTTTTTATATATATATATTTGTAATGACCTGAGGTGTAAGTGTCAGCAATGTGTGCAGCGTAAATAGGCTGCGTGCGCGAGCGCAAACCGTTTGTTTAGCTGTGTAATTGGGCATTTTGTAATGGTAATGTTATTAGTTGTTAGTGTTGTAAAATGGCAGCAAATTGTCTATGCGTTACGCGGGTTTGGAGCATTTTCCGTTGTCCCTAATAGTGTATTTTATACCTCGTACGTGCCTGTGTAAAAGTCTTATGTGCTTGGTAGTGTTATGCGTGTTTAGGGGTCGTGTAGCGTCTTTCATTTTTTCCATCCGCCATTTTTTTCTTGCTTAGGTGATTTTCGTGTGTGGAAACTCGGCAAATTGTGGTTAAATTATTGTGCAACCTGAATCCCGGACGTCGTGCCTGTCCCCCCGTGCTGTGAGTGGTGTTTTGTATTCTTGGTAATTTTGGTGGTGTTATTGTTGTTTTTGTATGTGAGTGGTTGGGCCGTTAACTACGTATTTTTTTGACCTCGTATTTTTTTTTTTTTAAGTGCCGCTTTCCTTTTTGCAAGTGTTTCCAAGTTTTTTTTTTTCAAATTGCTACGGGTCTCGCATTGCCAATAGTGTAATTGAGATTTAGTTCCGCCGGCCAAAGGCGATCACTGCCTAAGTCGTACAGGGTCGTAGGGATGAGCGCTCATCCTCACCAGCGTAAGGAGCGCCTTTGGCACTCCTTGCCAGCAGTTGCAGCGGGCTCGCTATGCGAGCCTGCAAGCATTGGCAACAATCCATATTGCTCACAACTATATATGTGATGTATTGTTTGTTTGTTTGTTTATTTAATTTTTTTATAGAAGTATAACATTGCGATTTAAAGGAGGGGAGAGTGGGATCAACTGTTCGTAGGTGATCCTATTACATTATAAGCTAACCGATGCTGAAGCCGGTTTGCCATTGCAGAATGTGGACAACGTTCAAATAGTATTCTCTTACCATGAACTCTAATATACAGCCTTTTTTTGAATGAAATGGAATGCTGATAAATTGTTTAATGTTCTATTTAGTGGTATAATGTCTTGATTCTTGGCTCTTATGCTAAATACATTTTCTATTGATTAACAATTATTTACAACTATATGCAGTTTGGTCCCTTCAGGCAGCATAATAAAGCATGGTATGCTAGTTTTGTAGTTGATTGGCACAATGAGCTGGTAAATTATCATGATAAAATGAACAGTAACCCAATATGTGACAATCCTGCCTCAACTACAAAAGAGTAAATTATAACCCATTCCATTTTTGCAAAGGAAGATGTGATTCTCTTATGTGTCTTTAAACTAGATTTCAAATAGAAGGTTACAAAAAATCTATAAATACTAAAATCTCTAGTATGTGCCTTGATCTGTCTTTCACTGACCAGCTGTTTTCAATAATTATATTGTTAAAGGAAAATATGATAGCATAAAGCTAAACTTAATTTGAAGCTTTCCTTTTTTATTTATTTTTTACTAATCCATACCTATTTTGAGAGTTAAACCTGCTTCTGGTAAAGTTTGGTTTATTAAATGTCACTTTACATTCGACTCCTTTTTTTCCCACAGTGACTTGGAATTATTTCCATAATGTCCTACTGTTAAATTATGCTGAAAAGAAAAATGGAGTACAGGTCACGAGTGGCCCAATATTTGATTATGACTTTGATGGTCGGTTTGACACTGAGGAACAAATAAGACAGTAAGAGCCTCTTTCTGTTTTCATATCAACAAATGTACCTGCTAATTTCTTGAACACGTCATAATAAAAGATCACATATTTAGTGTAAATACACAAGGATATTGGCATACTAAAATTAAAATATACTTTCAGTTTATATTTTGAGATTCAAGTGTGTCTTAATACAAAAAATAAATATTATTGATGGGTTTTATGTATTTTACAAATTAATTTGAACTGTGCATTTTAGCGGTGTAGAATTTTTATATTGTTTTTGTTTTATTTATTCTCACTGAACAATTTTGTCATTGGATTAAATCTTGTATATATTTTATGACTTTCAGAATGGACAATACCACAGATGTTTATAAACCTACCCATTACTTTATTGTACTGACAAGCTGTAAGAATGTTTCCCAGACTCCTCTGCAGTGCAGTGGACCTCTTGATGTTTTATCCTTCATCGTGCCACACAGAATAGACAACAGTGAAACTTGTGAGGTAAATTCTGTTTACAATTGAAATTGTTTGATTGTGATACTTAGACATAATTATATTATTGTAGGGGACATTTCAAAATAGACTGTTATCTTCACACACATATAGAACTTCTTAAATATTATTTATCCTCTAATTCTTTTCAAATGGTTTTAATGGGTATTTTTAGTTAATACTGGATTGTTATATTTTGTCATGGTTTGCTCAGTTTAGGTGTGACATATTAACCAAACCAGGTTTTTTAGGATAAAAAGGTTTCTGTTGTTTTATTCACAATAGCATATATAATAAATATCAACACATTTACGTGCCTCTTCTCACTGATCTCCCTGCGAGTTCCTGTGATTGCCCACCTGGACCACCTTCTCAATTTCTTGAACATTTTGCCACCTGGCTTCATCATTGTCTATCCTCCAACATACCTTCACTCATTCTTGGCAATTTCACCATTGCCACGGACACACCCACCTCCCCTGCAGTGCAAAATTACTTTCACTTACCTCTTCGCTTTGCTTCTCACAATGGACAAAGTGTCCAACTATGATTGACACTTCCTTGAACTTCCTTATCAATCTTTGCACGATCTCCAACCTTGTCATCTCCCCAATCCATATATCTGACAACCACCTCTTATCCTGCAACCTCACCACATCTTCCACTCACTGCCCTTATTCAGTCTCTGCCATCAGGACCTAAAGAAACCTCCAAGCACTTGATCCACAGTAACTTTCAATTTCCTGCAACCACCTCACCTGTCCTTACATTGCCACCTCATAGTATAATATGATTCTAACTTCCACTCTTGCCCCCATGACCACAGGCGCCCTCGCTCTCATTCACAACCATGGTACACTACACAAACACAGTACATTAGAGGTACTCCAGCACTGCTGAACAACTTTGGAGGAAATCTTGCACAACAACCAACTTCCTTCATTAAAAGTTTATTTTGTGTTCCTACTTCTCTGCCCTCAATCTTGCCAACCAGAGCTACACTTCATCGTTAATATAAAATCTGTCCTTCAACCATAAAAGTTTTGTCTGTACATTAAATGCTCTCCTTTGCCCACACCAACATCCTGCCCCTTCCTGTCTCACAGCTGAAAATGTTGTCAACCAATAAAATTGATAACATCCAAAACAAACTCTTCTCTCAACAAGCCAATAACATTCATCTTTTACACTTTCGAATCCCACATCCACTATGGAGTTCTATGACCTTCTAACTACTGTACTATCAACCTCTCACATTACAACTTGTTCACTTTATCTTATCCCATCACAGCTAATCCCTCTCTAGCACACTTATCCTAGTTCTCACATTTATTCAAGCCCTCCCTAAGTGCTGGCAAGTTTCCATCATCTTTAAAACAAGCCATAATTAAATATATTCCGAAGAAACCCTGCTCTGACTCTGCTTCAGCATCTAAATATAGCCTTACCCCTCTACAAAATTGCACTGTTTTAAGTCAGGAGAAAAGTTCACACGTATTAGAAATGCATTGGTTTCCAATTAGATTGCATTACAATGCTTGTTCTTAGAAATGTGTATTTTATAGCTTCTTATTGTGTTACACATATATTTAAGGGCACTTTCTGTCATGATTTTCACTGATTTCCATTCCAGCTCAATATTTTTGTGATCCTGTGTAAACCGGAAAAATGCAAAGCACATTGTGAGTGAGCTGAACAAATGCAAATAAGCAATGGTATTGAGCTGGAATAAAAATTGGTGAAAATCATGACAGAAAAAGCCCTTAAATATATGTGTAACACAATAAAAAGTTATAAAATACACATTTCTTTGCACATTTGCACTATAATGCCATTTAATTGGAACCAATGCATTTCCAATACTGTGATCTTTTCTCCTGCCTTAAAACTAGTGGCTAGGTGCATACTTACAGTACCAGACCAGGGTATCTAATTTAAAAATTCTGTGTATAAGACGATCACCATATTTTAAACTTAAAAGAAATTGTAAAAAATATTGTCTGATACACAGAAAAATAAGATATATAAAAGTTCTGTTGTTACTGCCTGAAACCAAACAAGTCGTCCCTGTGTGGGTCTGCCCATTGTGGCGTATGCAGACACAGACTTTCTAGGGCTGCAAATGAGGTGTAGTGTCCTAGCCTATTGGGGACATGATGCTGAGACGTGGTTCCTGATAATCTAATATATTACACTGCACATCCAGTCCTTCAGAGACTATGTCCGCTTACACTTCAGTGGGCAGACCCAAACACGGACTATTTGTTTTGTTTTATTGAGAAGCAATTAAAAGCTAGCAGCCTTATTAAATTGTGATTCGGTAAATGATTTTGTAAAAAAATATGCTGTGTGCTTAAATAGAGCCCTTTACAATTTGCCGAATCACAATTTAATAAGGCTGTATATTTTTACTGCTTAAAATCATAGTACATAAAAGTAAATAGTTACATACCCATTAAAATCGAGAAACCTTCCCTCCCTTTTAAGATAATTTTCCCTTACCAGCTTGTTGAATGCATTTTCAACTCAACCAAAGTGCGTCGGCTCCCTCTACAGGCATTTTTACAACCATTACAACAATGAATGTTTAAGGTGCTTGGCAAGAATATCTCAGGAATGTTTAAAATTATCCATTATTTGCAAGCTGTAGCATTCAGTGACCATGTACAAAATGATACAGTGACACGTTTAGATATGAAAAGGCCATACTTAGCAGGTCTTACAGATTAGAGGAAGAAAAACAAATAGCTTTTTAGTTTCTATGTGTAATATTTGTGTACACTTACAATATACAGTTTATATATTTTTATTATATTTCCCTGCAGAGTGATCAAGATGCATCCTTATGGGTTGAAAAGCTGCTCCATTTCCATGCTGCACGTGTGAAAGATGTGGAGCTCCTGACTGGACTTAGTTTTTTTCAGAACACAAAATATTCAGTTGGGGACATTTTACAACTCAAAACTTTTTTACCAGTTTCTTATGACAATAATTAATTCGGATTAGTGTAAGAAGTTCCATATATGTTTATGTTTCTAAAATTCTTCTTTTGTTATATATCTGCACCCCTGTGTCCCTTTCACCCGAAATGGGTTCCAAATGGCTAAGTGAGCCCAGATATATACATCACATTTCTCTTACTCACTCGAATGGCAATCCAGATTGAAGCTAAAATGTACTCAACTTTAGCAATAAACAGAGGAACCCTGAATTTTTGCAGTACATAAATCATCTTTCACACACCAAAAAAATATTTTTTAGGCATACCTAAAACTGAAAATAATTCTTCCTCTACATATCCTACATATATCATATACATATGTCTACTACATCCAACATGTCCCAGCAAGAATCATGTATGAAACATTTCCTCAAATTCCCATTTATCATTTTGCTTCCTTATTTTTTTAGAACACAGGTCAAGCATTTGATAGGTTTGTTACTTAGCTGTGGCTATATACTAATATATTGTATTAGTTATGCTGTTGCAAAGTTATCACGACTCTCTCTGTAAATATTTAAGCTAATGTATGATTTCCATGGATTAAAACATATGTACTTTACTTATCCCAGCCTGTAAACAAATTGTGTCTTTTACAAATAAGGGACATTTTTGTTAGAACCTGACATTATGTTTGGCTTGGAGCTTGAACCTTCAATGCCTATTGACCGCATACACCCTTGGTAATTCATAGCACTGAGCTATATATTACAAGGGTGAGTTTTAACTATGCAATTTAATTTTTTTTTTAAATAAAAAAGCTCTATGAAGTGTAAGAGATGAAAATATGCTGCATACTTTTAATATTCAATGTGCCCTGATCTTGGAGCCAAGATTCATGGAAAATCTAATCCAAAAACGTTTTTGTGTAATATAATAATTATACCATTTTTTTTGTTTTTCACATTTGTTTATGGTATTTTATTTAAATATATGTACAATTTTGTTATCCTATATCTTGAACATATTCATGAACCTGAAACAATAAAATAATTCACAAGTGTGGCAGGTTTCATTTAATTTAGGTATTGCTTTATGTATTCTCTTTTTTTTAATCATGTGTAATGTGTTGGTTTAAAATAACCATCACTACGGAAACTATATTAACAGCAATGCATAGCACGTGTCACTAACTGGGCACGCTAATTGCGCGTGAATGCGCAGCACTAGTGGTGCGCTGCGAGGGTGGGGAGGGGGAGAGGGGGGGAGAGAGAGACAAGTGAGGGAAAGGGTGGGAGAGACACAGAGGGCAAGAAACATGAGGGAAGAAGTGGGAGACAGACAAGGGGGGGAGAGACGGGATAGAGAAATGGAAGGGGGTGGGGGAGAGCAACGGGGGGAGAAGGTCGGGGGAAGCAGGGGGTGAAAGAGTAGGGGGAAGAGAGGAGAAGGAGGTGGAAGAGAGGAGGGGGAGGAGAAGGAGTGGTGAAAGAGGAGGGGGAAGGGAGGAGGGGGAAGAGAGGAGGAGGAGGAGGGGGAAGAGAGGAGGAGGAGGGGGAAGAGAGGAGGAGGAGGGGGAAGAGAGGAGGAGGAGGGGGAAGAGAGGAGGAGGAGGGGCAAGAGAGGAGGAGGGGGGAGAGAGGAGGAGGAGGAGGGGGGAGAGAGGAGGGGGAGGGTGGAGAGAGGGGGGGAGGGAGGAGGAGGGGGGAGAGAGGAGGAGGAGGGGGGAGAGAGGAGGGAAGGGGGAGCGAGAGAGGAGAAGGAGGGAGAGGGAGGGGGAGCGAGAGAGGAGAAGGAGGGGGAGGGAGGGGGAGCGAGAGAGGAGAAGGAGGGGGAGGGAGGGGGAGCGAGAGTTGAGGAGGGGGAGGGAGGGGGAGCGAGAGAGGAGAAGGAGGGGGAGGGAGGGGGAGCGAGAGAGGAGTAGGAGGGGGAGGGGGGGGAGCGAGAGATGAGAAGGAGGGGGAGGGAGGGGGAGCGAGAGAGGAGAAGGAGGGAGGGGGAGCGAGAGAGGAGAAGGAGGGAGGGGGAGCGAGAGAGGAGAAGGAGGGGGAGGGAGGGGGGAGCGAGAGAGGAGAAGGAGGGGGAGGGAGGGGGAGCGAGAGAGGAGAAGGAGGGGCAGGGAGGGGGAGCGAGAGAGGAGAAGGAGGGGCAGGGAGGGGGAGCGAGAGAGGAGAAGGAGGTAGAGGGAGGGGTAGTGAGAGAGGAGAGGGAGAGGGAGTGAGAGAGGAGAGGGAGGGGGAAGGAGGGGGAGCGAGAGAGGGGAGGGGAGGGGGGAGTGAGAGAGGGGAGGGAGGGGGAGTGAGAGAGGAGAGGGAGGGGGAGCGAGAGAGGAGAGGGAGGGAGGGGGAGTGAGAGAGGAGAAGGAAAGGGAGCGGGAGGGAGGAGGAGCGAGAGAGGAGAAGGAGGGGGAGCGAGAGAGGAGAAGGAGGGGGAGCGAGAGAGGAGAAGGAGGGGGAGCGAGAGAGGAGAAGGAGGGGGAGGGAGGGGGTGAGAGAGGAGAAGTAGGGGGAGCGAGAGAGGAGAAGGAGGGGGGAGGGAGGGGGAGCGAGAGAGGAGAAGGAGGGGGGAGGGAGGGGGAGCGAGAGAGGAGAAGGAGGGGGGGGGGGAGGGGGAGCGAGAGAGGAGAAGGAGGGGGAGGGAGGGGAGCAAGAGAGGAGAAGGAGGGGGAGGGAGGGGGAGCGAGAGAGGAGGGGGAGCGAGAGGGGAGGGAGGAGAGCGAGAGGGGAGGGGGAGGGAGGGAGAGCGAGAGAGGAGGGGGAGGGGGAGCGGGAGAGGAAGGGAGGGGAGCGAGAGAGGAGAGGAAGGGAGGGGGGAGCGAGAGAGGAGAAGGAGGGAGGGGGAGCAGGAGGGAGGGGGGAGCGAGAGAGGAGGAGGGGGAGCAAGAGAGGAGAAGGAAGGGGAGGGAGGGGGGAGCGAGAGAGGAGAAGGGGAGGGAGAGGGAGAGAGAGAGGAGAAGGAGGGAGAGGGAGCGAGAGAGGAGAAGGAGGGGGAGGAAGGGGGAGCAAGAGGAGACGGAGGGGGAGCGAGAGGAGGGGATGAGAGAGGAGAAGGAGGGGGAGGGAGGGGGAGCAAGAGAGGGGAGGGAGGGGGAGCAAGAGAGGAGAAGGAGGGGGAGCGAGAGAGGAGAAGGAGGGAGGGGTAGCAAGAGGAGAAGAAGGGGGAGAGAGAGGAGAAGGAGGAGGGGGGAGACAGAAGGAGGGGGAAGGGTAGCGAGAGAGGAGAAGGAGGGGGAGTGAGAGAGGAGAAGGAGGGGGAGCGAGAGAGGAGAAGGAGGGGGGGGGAGGGGGAGCGAGAGAGGAGAAGAGGCGGGGGAGTGAGAGGAGAACGAGGGGAAGCGAGAGGAGAAGGGGAGGGGGGGGAGAGGAGAAGGGGAGCGAGAGGAGAAGGAGGGGGGGCGAGAGGAGAAGGAGGGGGGGGCGAGAGGAGAAGGAGGGGGGGGCGAGAGGAGAAGGAGGGGGGGGCGAGAGGAGAAGGAGGGGGGAGCGAGAGGAGAAGGAGGGGGAGCGAGAGGAGAAGGAGGGGGGAGCGAGAGGAGAGGAGGGGAGAGAGAAGGAGGGGAGACGGAGGAGAAGGGGCGGATGACGCGGAGGAGGGGAGGGAGGAAGGAGAGAAGGAGGGTGAGGGAGGAGAGGAGAAGATGAGGACGGGAGGGAGGGAGAAGGAGGGGAGGAGAGAGAAGGAGGGGAGGGGAGGAGAAGGGGGAAGAGAAGGAGGGAGGAGAGAGAAGGAGGGGAGGGAGGGAGAAGGAGGGAGGAGAGAGGAGGGGAGGGAGGGAGAAGGAGGGGGAGGGAGGGAGAAGGAGGGGGAGAGAAAGAGGGGAGGAGAGAGAAGGAGGGGAGGGGGGAGAGAAGGAGGGGAGGAGAGAGAAGGAGGGGAGGGAGAAGGAGGGGGAGAGGAGGAGAGAAAAGGAGGGGAGGGGGAGGAGGGGAGGAGAGAGATGGAGGGGAGGAGAGGAGAGAGAAGGAGGGGAGGGGGAGGAGAGAGAAGGAGGGGAGGGGAGGAGGGGAGGAGAGAGAAGGAGGGGAGGGGGAGGAGGGGAGGAGAGAGAAGGAGGGGAGGGGGAGGAGGGGAGGGGGAGGAGGGGAGGAGAGAGAAGGAGGGGAGGGGGAGGAGGGGAGGAGAGAGAAGGAGGGGAGGGGGAGGAGAGAGAAGGAGGGGAGGGGGAGGAGGGGAGGAGAGAGAAGGAGGGGAGGGGGAGGAGAAGGAGGGGGGAGAGAGAAGGAGGGGAGGAGAGAGAAGGAGGGGAGGAGAGGAGAGAGAAGGAGGGGAGGGGGAGTAGAGAGAAGGAGGGGAGGGGGAGGAGGGGAGGAGAGAGAAGGAGGGGAGGGGGAGGAGAAGGAGGGGGGAGAGAGAAGGAGGGGAGGAGAGAGAAGGAGGGGGGGAGAAAGAAGGAGGTGGGAGAGAGATGGAGGGGGGAGAGAAAAGGAGGGGAGGAGAGAGAAGGAGGGGGAAGAGAAGGAGGGAGGGGGAGGAGAATGAGGGGGAGGAGAAGGTGGGGGAGGGAGGGAGAAGGAGTGGAGGAGAGAGAAGAAGGAGGGGGAGGGAGGGAGAGAAGAAGGAGGGGGAGGGAGGGAGAGTGAACGAGGGAGATAGAGTGAAGGAGGGGGGAGAGAGAAGGGGGAGAGAGGAGGGTGGGAGAGAGAAGGAGGAGGGGGAGGGAGAGGGAGAGAGAAGGAGGGGAGGGAGAGAGAGAGAAGGAGGGGGAGAGAGAAGAAGGAGGGAGGAGAGAGAAGAAGGAGGGGGGAGAGTTAAGGAGGGAGAGAGAGTGAAGGAGGGGGGAGAGAGAAGAAGGAGGGGAGGGGGAGAGATGAGGGTGGTAGAGAGAAGGAGGAGGGGGGGGAGAGAGAAGGAGGGGAGGGAGAGAGAAGAAGGAGGGGGAGAGAGAAGAAGGTGGGGGAGAGAGAAGGAGGGGAGGGGGAGGAGGGGAGGAGAGAGGAGGGGAGGGGAGGAGGGGGAGGAGAAGGAGGGGATAAGAGAGAAGGAGGGGGAGGGAGGAAAGGAGGGGGGAGAGAGAAGGAGGGGAGGAGAGAGAAGGAGGGGAAGGGAGAGAGAAGGAGGGGAGGGAGAGAGAAGAAGGAGGGGAGGGAGAGAGAAGAAGGAGGGGGGAGAGAGAAGAAGGGGGAGAGAGAAGGAGGGGAGGGGGAGGAGGGGAGGAGAGAGAAGGAGGGGAGGGGGAGGAGGGGAGGAGAGAGAAGGAGGGGAGGGGAGGAGGGGGGGGAGAAGGAGGTGATAAGAGAGAAGGAAAGGGAGGGAGGGAGAAGGAGGGGAGGAGGGGGGAGAGAGAAGGAGGGGAGGAGAGAGAAGGAGGGGAAGGGAGAGAGAAGGAGGGGGAGGAGAAGGAGGGGGTAAGAGAGAAGGAGGGGGAGGGAGGGAGAAGGAGGGGAGGAGGGGGGAGAGAGAAGGAGGGGAGGAGAGAGAAGGAGGGGAAGGGAGAGAGAAGGAGGGGGAGGAGAAGGAGGGGAAGGGAGGGAGAAGGAGTGGAGGAGAGAGAAGAAGGAGGGGGAGGGAGGGAGAAGGAGTGGAGGAGAGAGAAGAAGGAGGGGGAGGGAGGGAGAAGGAGTGGAGGAGAGAGGAGAAGGAGGGGAGGGGGAGAGAGGAGTGGGAGAGAGGAGGGGGAGGGAGAGAGAGAGAGTGAAGGAGGGGGAGAGAGAAGGAGGGGAGGTGGAGAGAGGAGGGGGTGGAGAGAGAAGAAGGAGGGGGAGGGAGGGAGAGAGAAGCAGGGAGGGAGAGATAGAGAAGAAGGAGGGGGGAGAGAGAAGAAGGAGGGGGGAGAGAGAAGAAGGAGGGGGGAGAGAGAAGAAGGAGTGGAGGGGGGAGAGAGGGAGGGAGAGAGGAGGGGGAGAGAGGAGAAGGAGGGGGAGGGAGGGAGAGAGGAGAAGGAGGGGGTGGGAGGGAGAAGGAGGGAGGGAGAGAGAAGGAGGGGGAGGGAGGGGGGATAGAGGAGAAGGAGGGGTAGGGAGTGAGAGAGGAGAAGGAGGGGGAGGGAGAGAGGAGAAGGAGGGGGAGGGAGAGAGGAGAAGGAGTGGGAGGGAGGGAGAAGGAGGGGGAGAGAGAGGGAGAGGGAGGGAGGGAGAGAGAGAGAGAAGAAGGAGGGGGAGGGAGGGAGGGAGAGAGAGAAGAAGGAGGGGGAGGGAGGGAGAGAGAGAAGAAGGAGGGGGAGGGAGGGAGAGAGGAGAAGGAGGGGGAGGGAGGGAGAGAGGAGGAGGAGGAGGAGGGGGAGGGAGGGAGAAGGAGGGGGAGAGAGAAGGAGGGGAGGAGAGAGAAGGAGGGGAGGAGAGAGAAGGAGGGGGAGAGAGAAGGAGGGGGAGAGAGAAGGAGGGGGGAAAGAGAAGGAGGGGAGGAGAGAGAAGAAGGAGGGGAGGAGAAGGGGAGGGAGGGAGAAGGAGGGGAGGAGAGAGAAGAAGGACGGGAGCAGAGAGAAGAAGGAGGGGGAGGAGAAGGGGAGGGAGTGAGAAGAAGGGGAGGGAGGGAGAAGAAGGGGAGGGAGGGAGAAGGAGGGGATGAGAGAGGAGGAGGGAGAGAGAGAGAAGAAGGAGGGAGAGAGAGAGAGAAGGAGGGAGAGAGAGAGAGAGAAGAAGGAGGGAGAGAGAGAGAAGAAGGAGGGGAGGGGGAGGAGAAGGGGAGGGAGGAGGGGGAGAGAGAAGGAGGGGGAGGGAGGGAGAAGGAGGGGAGGGGGAGAGAGAAGGAGGGGAGGGGGAGGAGAAGGAGGGGGAGGGAGGGAGGGAGAAGGAGGGGGGAGAGAAGGAGGGGAGGAGAGAGAAGGAGGGGAGGGGGAGGAGGGGAGCGAGGAGGAGGGAGAGCGAGGAGGAGGGGGAGGGAGAGCGAGAGAAGGAGGGGGAGAGAGAGCAGGAGGAGGGAGAGAGAGAGAGAAGAAGGAGGGGGAGAAAGAGGAGAAGGAGGGGTAGAGAGAGGAGAAGGAGGGGTAGAGAGAGGAGAAGGAGGGGTAGAGAGAGGATGAGGAGGGGTAGAGAGAGAAGGAGGGAGAGAGAGAGAGAAGAAGGAGGGGAGGGGGAGGAAAAGGGGAGGGAGAAGAAGAAGGAGAGAGAAGAAGAAGGAGAGAGAGAGAAGAAGGAGAGAGAGAGAAGAAGGAGAGAGAGAGAAGAAGGAGAGAGAGAGAGAGTAGAAGGAGACAGAGAGAGAAGAAGAAGGAGAGAGAGAGAAGAAGGAGGAGAGAGAAGGAGGAGGGTGAGAGAGGAGGAGGGAGAGAGAGAAGAAGGAGGAGAGAGAGAAGAAGGAGGAGAGAGAGAAGAAGGAGGAGAGAGAGGAGGAGGGAGAGAGAGCGGAGGAGGAGTGAGAGAGAGAGGAGAAGGAGTGAGAGAGAGGAGAAGGAGTGAGAGAGAGGAGAAGGAGTGAGAGAGAGGAGAAGGAGTGAGAGAGAGAGGAGAAGGAGTGAGCGAGATAGAGGAGGAGGGGGAGAGATGGAGGAGGGGGAGAGATAGAGGAGGAGGAGGGAGAGATAGAGGAGGAGGAGGGAGAGAGAGAAGGAAGGGGAGGGAGAGAGAAGGAAGGGGAGGGAGGGGGAGAAAGAGAGAAAGAGGGAGGAGAGGGAGAGAGGGAGGAGGGGGAGAGAGAGGAAAAGGGGGGAGAGAGAGGAGAAGGAGGGAGAGAGAGGAGAAGGAGGGGGAGAGAGAGAGGAGGGGGGAGAGAGAGGAGAAGGAGGGGGAGTGAGAGAGGAGAAGGAGGGGGGAGTGAGAGAGGAGAAGGAGGGAGGGAGAGAGAGAGGAGAAGGAGGGGAGGGAGAGAGAGAGGAGAAGGAGGGGAGAGTTAGGAGAAGGAGGGGGAGAGGGAGAGAGAGGAGAAGGAGGGGGAGAGAGAGAGAGAGGGAGAGAGAGGAGAAGGAGGGGGAGAGAGAGGGAGAGAGAGGAGAATGAGGGGGATGGGGAGGGAGAGAGAGAGGAGGGGGAGGGAGAGAGAGAGGAGAAGGAGGGAGAGAGGAGAAGGAGGGGGAGGGAGATGGAGAGGGGGAGAGAGAGGAGAAGGAGGGGGGGGACGAATAAAGAATCCAGTGTCCATATTGCTTTTCCCAAACCACCATGCAAGATTGAAACCTCACAAACTTACAATATTATACAACTTTTGCCTCAGTCATAAAGCATGTATAGTGCTACGGTATATATTGGTGAGTTACAAATAAACAATAATATTAAATGATAATAATATTACATTAAAGAAAAATTTACCTTGTATAAAATGTTAGTTATACTTAACTAAGAAATGTGATGATCAGCGATATCCTGATCCTCACTCTTCTGCCCTGGACCAAACAGGCTTTACATGTTGATTGTAGCCATGAGGTCCTCTTCTTAGTTAATTGAAGGCAATGTCTTCTGGGCCTGAAATAGTTTTTTTATTTTTTTTATTTTATGTGATGTAGGGTGTTTTTATTTTAAATAGTGTTAGTGTAGGTGTTTTAGACCTAGGGTGCCATGGGGTCCTGAAAAATCCCCATGGTACCCTAGGTCTAAAACACTTACACTAACACTATTTAAAATAAAATAAAAAACCCTTAAGGGTTTATTGTAGTTTACCATTGTTAAATAGGAATAAAATGGAGGTCCTTTAAGGACCCCGTAGTAGTTAGGGTTGAATAAGAATACCAAAAAAGATTATTTAAAAAGAAAAAACTTTATTGGATACTATTGATCCGGAAACTACGCCGATTAAAATGTATAAGTATGGCACATAGATACTCTAATCATATGAGGTATGAGTAGTGAGATATATAGTGATATTCTATATTCATACCATAAACTATGCTGCAAAATCCTCATAAATCAGGATATACTGTCACTCCTGTTGATACAGGATATACTGATAATCATAGGATAGTGCATCAATATATAAAAAAAAGGGTGGTATCTATATATATATATATAAAAACTGATATACATAAAAAATGAAATCTGATACCTGGGAAAATACTTAGACAAAACTGGAAGTAAATACAAGCATAAATCAAAGGCTCTACAAGTCCACTATGGTATGGAGTATTGCAAGAGGACAATGGCACTGTTGGATATGAGCTAAACAAAACATATATAGCAATATACTTGCTGTTCAGTAGTTAGAGAGTCTATGGAGAACTATATTGGAGAGCTCTATTAGCAATGAGTGAGCAAAGATGTTAAATATAACAATAAATAAATGAAGTGATAGTTGAGCCAATACAATTTGTACAAAAGGGAGAAATACACTCCAAAGAGTGTTTGTACTTAGCTTCCAGTGTTTCCAGGTTCAGAAGGTTGCAAAAAATGATGCCTTGAATAAGAATACCATTGGGTCCTTTAAGGGTGACCAAGGTAGTTAGGGGTTAATATAGTATACTGTGGGGTCTATATAGACCACTATAGTACTGAGGGATTATTGTGGTAAAGGTTTACATTTAGGCGCCATTGGGGTCATTTAAGGCACTAGGTTACTGTGTAGGTGCCATTATGGTCTCAATACACCCCCATGATTATAACATTTATTGGGGATCTGGGGTGAACAGGGGGAGGGAATCCCCGCCAGTTCCATTCACCTCATGAGAGGAGGGAATCCCTGGTGGATTCCAGGGTTTTGTAGGGGTGATAAACTCATCCAAACCCTACACATTTTGCATATATAACACACTTCCTCCTCCATCCCTTTCTTCGGATTTCTCAGATTTCAGCTTTTTTTCATCACTGGCAGCTCTTCTTTCTCACTACTGCTCACCATCGAGATATCCTTGCATCCCTGCCCTTCTCCATTTTTTGCTGGCACCCTAAAAACTCTTCTGGATGTTCATCTATGTGCTGATAACTCACAAATGTGTATCTGCATACTAGACTTACACACTTCCTATTATACATCATCTTCCAACTTTGTCTGAAACATCAAACTCTGGATGAGGTCTTGCTATCTCAAGCTAAATATATCAAAAATGTAAATCCTACTTTTCCTATTTACCACTAGAGCATCAGCACCTTTATTTATCACTTCTACCCCCTAACCTCACTTCATTGAGGTCAAAAAAACCAAATAGCACTGTCTGTAAATAAACATTTTCTTAATCGAGAGTGTTCATATAGGTTTTATTGCTCTAAGTTTAGTTTATATATCACCTATATGGTTAGGTAAGAGGGAACTGAAGGGGTAACATATTCTGCTGATGAAGGTGTTAACATATTTTGCTGACATATTCACATGAGAAATAGCCTAACCATAATATCACATTCCTATCCTTGGGATGTCTTGCGATCTTACTAAAACACAAACATTTCTAGTTGTTCTAAGAAACAGAAAAACATTTGATTATTCGTCCTTGCACTGACTAACATGAACTGTAAATCGGCTCTAATATCCGCCTTCTTTTGCAAGTATATAACCTATGCTATGACGTGGCAATAAACAGAATTAGTACTGAGAATGATTTTGTGTGTGTTACTTCCAGTACGGTTCCCCAGAATTCTGACTGGGGCCTGTGTGTTCCAAGCCACCAACTACTGATTAGGAAGCCCCAACAGGGACATTCTCAGAAGAATAGTTTGGAGTAAGGAGACAGTTACCTTTGTAAACACCATGAAAATACGTGTAACAAAGAGATGTACTAAGCATCATCCATCATCATGCTACTGGGTTACATAAATTACATATCATTCCTGTTACAATAGAGATAGTTATGTTTGACATACCATGCTGGTGGGAAAAAAAATGTGCTTTAACATATCAAGACTGTCATGGACTCCTTTTTCTCAGCCTGGGTGTTGGGCCATTGAGCCACCAGACTGCTTGACTCCAGCAATAGATTATATGCATAAACACCTCTAATGTATTTGTAAATCTTCTTGTTCCATTGTTTGCCATATTAAGTTAATCCCATCTGATATGTGGGATCCCATGTGGAGTTAATCTCTTGTGATTGTCTGCCACTCTCTCTCATTTGTTACATTGTGCACACCCCCTCTGTATCTATCCCATATAAATACTGCTGTCATTTAAAAAAAAAAATCAGTTTACTTGGAGATACATAGAAATCGTGTATCTCTGATTATGTTCCTGGTGGCTGCAATACTGAACCTATCTCCACCATCTAAGTAACCTGTCCTGATCACTACCATAGGAAGGTTACTGGAACTCCTGGAAACCCTGATTCCTGATGGAGAGACTCTGACTGATACTGAAGCCAGATGTCAGGGTGCTGGTGCCGAGATTTCAAAGGACCCAATGGTCCTTGTGTGCTGCAGGGAGATCCAGAGTATGTCCTTAAAACCGCAGAGCGCTGGGAAATCCTATTTGCACAGTGCTGAAAGGATGTGGAAATTGAGCCAGGTACAGCAGAAGAAATATTGCTTAAACTGCTGGTCCATAAATAAATTGATTTAGAAAAAGAGTATGAGGAACTGCTTGAAGAGGTGGGCCCAGATGGGGCCTGGCTTAAGTACTTGGAGCTACCTCATTCTTCCCCAGCTGAGCTAGCAGAGGATACACTGCAAGAGGAAATGGACTGTTGGCTACACCCCTATAAGGTGGAGGACGGAAACCAGAAGGTACCTGGAGATCTGACCTCTATAGAACAGACAAGATCAGAAGGACTGCTGGGTACTCACCAGGATAGGGAGAACAGTCCAGACCCTGGTAGATGCAAGACCAGGGAGCAGTGTAAAACAGCACCAACCACTGGGAGATGGCCAACAACCATAAACGTTCCAGCTTCTAACCAAGGATGAGGAGCTGGAGACTGAACTGTTGACAGAGAAAGGTGCAAGCCCTGAGAGTCTGCCCAACTACCCATGGATTGTCACCTGTCCTGAACCACAGACCGCTGATATCCAGGTGCCAAGGCTGGCAGTCAGGGAGAGTGTGAAGCCAGATTGAGGCATGAGGTTATCAGGAGAGGGGGCATAACCTGAGACCCTGAAGCTCTTGCATGGGTCACGTGGATTTAGATAAGTGTGGGAGTTCAGGTGAGGGCACTGGCCCTGAGACCCTGATGAAGGAGCAAGTTGAGACTCCACTCCCAAGCCGTGCAGAGTTGCTAGCAGGGCTGTCAGGGATCTCTTCAGTCCTGACAGCCCCAGAGATAAAGAATATGGGCATGCTGCCCATGGTACCAGAGGACCTGACACAGTGTACCCTTGTTGCAGAGGTGATCTCTACCTTACCAGCCCTTGTGGATACCCACCCTGAGGATCTACCAACCCCAGCAAAGTCTGCTACCCATGTGTGCCAGCGTGGAAGTGCTTTTTACCCCATTCTCAGCTGATCCCTAGATGTGATATCCCAGAGGCACTACCTGCCTGTGGCCAAGGGGGTACCAGTATGCTCCTGGATAGGATCCTAGTTTCCGAGACCCTGGATGTGTCCCAAAGATTGATGCCTGCAATTTGGGGTGGGTTGTTGAAAGGATAGGGCTTAGAGACTGTGGACAAGATGGGCAACCACCCATGAACCAGGCTTTGGATATAGGCTATAGGCTGCAGTTCAAGCCTTTTATCCATCAGGACCATAGCCTCAGAACTGCTGTCTGGAAGGGGGGAGTAATTTCATGGACCCCTTTTTCTCAGCCTGGGTGTTGGGCAATTGGTGCAGTGAGATGACATCCAAAATATATTTTAGAAAGATTAAAACAACAATGAATGCTAGATTTGTGCGTCTCTGGTTCTTAAAGGACTGTTTTTTCTATATGGTATTTTGAATAAAACCTAAATTAAACGTGATAATGGGTAAAATGATTTTACAAAGCCAAATATTTTTTTCACATTTTTATATTTTAGATGGAATTATCCTTCACAGTTAGGTTCCATTTTCTTTCTTGACATATCTTTCTTGATGCTTTTTCAGGAGGGTGTAAACTAAGGAGCTTTCTATTATTTTTTCCATTATACATGTGTAAATATAGCACTCCAGTGGGAGTTTCATTATGGGAATGGTGAGTCATCAAAATACTTATCATGGTTATTTATATATCTTATATCTTCCCTATCTCCCTTTCTCCCAGTAGGAGGCAAAGAGGGCCATTAACTAAGAGAAAGGCAATCAGACCAATGCAGAATTCCTGGGACAAGTAAGTCAGTTCTAGGTATTGTGCTACAATAAGATCAACCCTACAAGACTCTGAGATTTAAAGCACAGATTGTAAAACAATATACATACAGGCTCATGGTAAAGGTGTACTTGTCAATGTAAACATGGAGATTGTAGAATTAATTTAACCCCATGTCTAAATGCTACCATATAGGAGAAATAACAATTTTGTTAAAAATAAATCCAGTGATAGTGCTCTTTATTTATTTGAAGGTTATAATGGAGGGTTTCTGAATGTTCGATTTGCAAAACGTTTCATATCTGAATATCTGGATTGACAGCAGAGATACAGTATATGAGTACTAGTAGCAATATCGGGCAGAGCCACTAGGTGGAGATAGTGAAAATGGAGCACAGATTATATTGTAGTTTAATGTATCTAGATGTACAGTCTTTGTTGTACAGATCTCTTTATGATGTTTAAACTATTATAAGACAACAAACTACTTTTTGTAGTTGAGATTGAAGGTAAGAATATTGTTTTATAAAATTTGATCAGTTTTATGAGTAGATTCCCATGTTTTCCTTTTGTAAACATTTAGGAAATATGTGAAGTTATATACTGATATGAGCTCAGGGATTAAGGTATTTGTTTAGTTCATTTAAAACATTGCTATTTTAGGTGCATTCAACTCAGCTTGTAGATAGAGGACCAGTTAAAAGGTGTTGTGGTAAATGGAACATACTCAGATTGGATTTTATATGTAAATATGCTGCAATGGAATCTACCAGTTTGGTTTCTGCTCATTATCTTCCTGAAGTCAGAGGAAACTGCTTCATGGGAATGTGATATCTATAAATTTCAGTTCTTTCAATGTTATTATTAAAAAGCTAATTCGTTTACAAAGACACCATCCCCAGAAAATAAAACACGTAATCAGCTGACAAAAGAAAATTGCAGTAAAGGATAATTGAATATAAAAGCTAAAAATGTAAAGCTTATGTTTATATTTATTTGCTTTCTAAAATCATGTTGCATATTATCAAGCTTAATTTTTTTTAAATACCATGAAGAAAAAAAATAGTTTCCTGTGGCCTTCAGGTAAGAGTATAATCTTTATTGGCTGTACAGTAAAATGTACAGCAAGTGTGTTGTAGCATGGCAAAAAAACAAGTTTCTTACATTAATGATAAATATATTTAAGAAAATGTGTAGTGTCTATATAATATATTGTATTTCATAAATATGTCTTTCCTTATTTTGGCCACTAGATGTCAGTATTTTCAAGTCTACACAAAACCTAAAGCTACAAAACAATTATAAACAAGTTTCTCTTATACCTTGCTACCACCAGAGGGCTTCACCAAGATGTAGTTTGAGTGCTGTGGGGACTTGGAGGAAGGCAAAATAAACAAAAATGTAAAAAGAACTAACTTAACTACTTAACTAGAAAATAAAATGCATATAAAGACACAAATGTGTGGACACATACCTATAATGCACATACACATACATGTTATTATATATATATATATATACAGAGAGAGACAGAAACTCGGAGCACTTTAAAAAAAACTCAAACACAGCATGAGGGGCCAGCCAGGACGTATAGGAGAATTTAAGCCGAATTTGGCGAGTTTCGGCACTCGAAAAACCGCTACCAAAAAAAAACATGGTGGCCAAAACATTTTTAAACGAGGTTAAACGACCACGAACCGTGCAAAACACCACCAGGCACATAAGACTTTTACCCAGAAACGTACAATGTACAAAATACACTATTAGAAAGGACGGAAAATGCTCACGGTCGCGTAACAATCGCCGCCATTTTACAACACTAACTTGCAACTAATAACCTTACGAATCTAAAATGTCGATTTACCCGACTAAACAAGTGGTTTGGCCTCGCTCACGCAGCCTATTTATACTGCACAATAAAAAAAAAAATATAAAAAATAAATAAACGCTAAATAACATATTTTACACTGCCGTTAATTTATTAATACATTAATGCTTCACACTTCATAATACATTTATTCATTCATAATTAATTATTAACTTACATTAATGACAAATAAAAATGTATATTTTACACTGCACTTATATATCTGGATTACTGCTCATTGGCTGCCAACGATGGCACTCTCAAAGCAGTTACATATTTAAATCACATTATTATGCTCTGAGACCTGAAACCATTTTCTAATTTACACTGCACTAAAAAAATTGTATATTTAACACTGTAATTATATATCTGTTTTTGCGATGAGCGCCGAAGATGATCGTTGAAGGACACGAGTGGAGAGGCTCGCAATGAGCACCGAAGGTCAGAGGTTCATGGCTTAAAATGTTACTGCCCCGTCATTTTTGACGGGCAAGTCGCTAGTATATATATATAGTACAAACAATGAGTAGTACATTGATGATTCTATTTTAATATGTACGGGGGGGGGGGGGGGGGAGTATTTGATCCCCTGCTGATTTTGAACGTTTGTCCACTGACAAAGAAATGACGTGAAGGACGGAAATCCTGCAGCGCCTGCAAGGAAGGCTCAAAAAAGCACATGTACAGGCTCGTCTGAAATTTGCCAATGAACATCTGAATGATTCAGAGGAGAACTGGGAGAAAGTGTTGTGGTCAGATGAGACCAACATTGAGCTCTTTGGCATCAATTCAACTCTCCATGTTTGGAGGAGGAATGCTGCCTATAACCCCAAGAACACCATCCCCCCCGTCAAACATGGAGGTGGAAACATTATGCTTTGGGGGTGTTTTTCTGCTATGGGGACAGGACAACTGAACCGCATGAAAAGGACGATGGACGGGGCCATGTACCATCAAATCTTGGGTGAGAACCTCCTTCCCTCAGCCAGTTCATTGAAAATGGGTCATGAATGGGTATTCCAGCATGACAATGACCCAAAACACACAGCCAAGGCAACAATGGAGTGGCTCAAGAAGAAGCACATTAAGGTCCTGGAGAGACCTAGTCAGTCTCCGGACCTTAATCCCATAGAAAATCTGTGGAGGGAGCTGAAGGTTCGAGTTGCCAAACATCAGCCTCGTAAACTTAATGATTTGGAGAGGATCTGCAAAGAGGAGTGGGACAAAATCCCTCCTGATATGTGTGCAAACCTGGTGGCCAACTACAAGAAACGTCTGACATCTGTGATTGCCAACAAGGGTTTTGCCACCAAATACTAAGTCGAAGGGGTCAAATACTTATTTCAGTCATTGACCTGCAAATTAATTTATAACTTTTTTGACATGCATTTTCCTTGTTTGTTTTTTTGTTATTCTGTCTCTTACTGTTAAAATACACCTACCATTAAAATTATTGACTAATCATTTCTTTTTCAGTGGACAAACATTCTAAATCAGCAGGGGATCAAATACTTCTTTCCCCCACTGTATATATATATATATATATATATATATATATATATATATATATATAGTTGAATAATCAGAGTATTGCAGTGAATAGTGAAACCTTTTTTATTGGACAAACGTATTCATAATAAAGCGACGAGCTTTCGAGAGATAATGCCTCTCTTTATCAAGTCAAAAAGCGATTGATACAAGTATGAACTAAAAACAGCAAACAGAAAGAGATGGGGAAAAATAATAATAATAATTGGAAAAACAAGAAATTCTAAATTAATTGGCCAGATTTAAATGAGAAACAGACCAGCACTGTGAATAATGTCCTGATAGGTCAGTAAGTCTATAGATCAGGTTGTAGATAAGAACAAAGTAAAATAAGTGGAATGTGTTAGCTATAAGACATTAAGATAGTGGGCCAGAAAGCCTAAGTCGTTGTAAATACCCAAATACTTTGTATTAAAAAAATGAATCATTTTTAATTCAAAAGTTTTCCACTGTTGGATAGTTCTGAAATTCCTTCTGAGTACTTTTATTTTGAGGTTCTGGATGGAGTGATTCTCCTGGGTGAAATGGTGTCCAACTGGAGTACAATAGCTGTCTTCCTGGTGTTTTTTGATGGAGCTTCGGTGGAGGTTCCTTCGCATGTGTAGTTTCTGGCTGTTATCCCCAATGTAGCACCCCCTTTTACATACTGCCATGTGTCACTTTCCACCATCTCCCCCTGTCCCTGTGTCTTTCTCCTCTGTGTGTCTGCCGAATGTTTGCATGTTACACACTGACTGGCGTTGGTTTTATTTTCAAAGTCCTGCGTGTCTGGCGTTGTTCGTGTAAGTGTTACTGTCTTTGCTTTCGTGTATTTTCGAAGTCCTGTGTGCCTGTTTTTTGTCCATCATTATTTTCCTTGCTTAGCCGATTTTGGATTGACGGAAAACACCAAATATAGCTCAATTTCGCTTGCAACTTCACTGCCAGGCTTCCTGGCTCTCCCCCTGTGCTGTGTGTGAGTGTGTTATTACTTTTGTTAAATTATTTTGTTTGTTTTTGGGGTCTTTAGAGTTACACACTTGTCTTACAGTTGCAACCCTCGCAGTCGCATAGCTCACAGTCGAGTGAAACTGCTCGCGCCTATGTCCCGCATGCCTCAACTGCTCGCCTCCCTTTGCGAGGCATACAGTGCAATGAGCACCTTCGGTGTACATTTGCAGCTTATGTCCCATGTGCCTCAACTGCTCGCCTCATTGCAGCCTAAGTTGAGCGTGTGCTAAAGGCTCGCCTCGCTTATAGAGGCTCACAGGCACCCCTCGATGTGCGAGGGACGCAAAAGCGTGATCAGCATCGCAAACACTGATAACTATATATGTGATGTGCTAGGGTGCTATATGTGCTGTTTTTTTTAGCTATATATGTTAAGGGTGTTGTATGCACTGTATTGTTTAATCATAGAAATATATATTTATTGGGATGCTGTATATGCCATTTAATTAGCTTCATATGTAAGAGTGCTGTAGGCACTATTAATAAATGCTATGGTACAATATATATTGTTTATTTAGCTAAGTATGTGCTAGGGTGCTGTGTGTACTGTTTATTTCGATATATATATATATTTGCTCAGGTACCATATTACTGTTTTTATATCTAAAAATATGTTAAGGTGCTTCATTTACTGGAGCTGGGGGAGGTCACAGGCCAATTCTCTGGGGCTGGGGGGCAATTTACTGTGGCTGGGGGAAATTCTCTTGAGTTGGGGGAGGTCACAGGGCCATTCTCTGGGGCTGGGGGGCAATTTACTGGGGCTGAGGGAGGTCACAGGCAATTCTCTGGGGCTGGGGGGCAATTCACTGGGGTTGGTGGAGGTCATGGGGCAATTCTCTGGGCTTGGGGGAGGTCACGGGGTGATTCTCTGAGGCTGGGGGGCAATTTACTGGGGCTGGGGGAGATCACGGGGCAATTCTCTGGGGCTGGGGGGCAATTCTCTGGGGTTGGGGGAGGTCACGGGGCAATTCTCTGTGGCTGGGGGGCAATTTACTGGGGCTGGGGGAGGTCACAGGCAATTCTCTGGGGCTGGTGGGACAATTCTCTGGGGCTGGGGGGTAATTCACTGGGGTTGGTGGAGGCCACAGGGCAATTCTCTGGGGTTGGGGGAGGTCACAGGGGATTTCTCTGGGGCTGGAGGGCAATTTACTGGGGCTGGGGGAGGTCACGGGGCAATTCTCTCGGGCTGGGGGGCAATTCATTGGAGTTGGGGGAGGTCACAGAGCAATTCTCTGGGCTGAGGGGCAATTTACTGGGGCTGGGGGCAATTCTGTGGGGTTGGGGGAGGTCATGGGGCAATTCTATGGGGCTGGGGGGCAATTTACTGCAGCTGGGGTAGGTCGCGGGCAATTCTCTGGGGCTGGAGGGCAATTCTCTGGGGCTGGGGTCAATTCACTGGGGTTGGTGAAGGTCACAGGGCAATTCTCTGGGGTTGGGGGAGGTCACGGGGCAATTCTTTGGGGCTGGGGGCAATTTACTAGGGCTGGGGGAGGTCTGGTGCTGGGGGGAACAATTCTCTGGGGCTGGGGGGCAATTCACTGGGGTCGGGGAGGTCATGGGTTAATTCTCTGGAGCTGGGGGGCAATTCTGTAAGGGTTGGGGGGAGTATCACTTGGGATGTAGATAAAACAATCAGTGAATGAAAGGACATAAATATAAATGAAAGGAAAGTGTCTGACATCATGTGACCTCCCACAGTATGGCAGACTACAGGTGATAACAGAGCAAGTCTGCATAATCACTGGGCCAAAAAGAAACACTGTATTAGTTATGCTAATTTTCTCAGGGAATTTCAGGGGGTGTCAACATTGAAAGAAAACAGTTCGCAAAAGCAAGAAATTCCGCAAACTTCAGGCTAACGGTTTAACTGTTTACTTTAGAATTTTTTCATGCAATACATTTTTTGCAGACACTATAAATTCTCCTCTATTAGATACATTAATAATCAGCTCACTTACATATATAAAAAAGCATTGAAAGGCATTAACATTATGTCACTACTCTACAATAAATGACAGTACCTCCCTAGGTAGACCTATATGCTATTGCTATAAACATGGAGGATTACCCATTAGGCCAACTAGGGACGTGCCTAGAGGCACCTCCCTGTGAGGGTTGCCAATTTTTGACCTAAAGAATCCTAACATTTGATACTGGCAAAAAAAATGAAAAAGTGAAGTTCACAGACTGGCCACTAGGAACTCGAGCTACAAACAGAAACAGGAAATGACTGTGAGATTGTCACAGTTTGGATTGGTGCCCTGCTCCTTGCACAGAGCATGCATGTGGAGCTGCCTGAAGGTGATAGAGGCAAGCGATGGGGATACAACATGTCACCTGTGTGTAGTGATTGTACTGACATAGTAAAGATGTGTGTGTGTAATGATAGGAGGCTCTGCACATAATACTGACTAAAGTAATAATCATAGTCATATTGAGAGAGTCCAGAGAAGATATGCAAATATCCAACAACTAGTATCCCATGGATCATTGTTGATGTGTAATGATCTTCTATTAGAGATATGAATTATATCGGAAGGTTGGCAATAATGCGTGTGATTGTGATAAGAGTGCATAGTAAGGAGCACAAGAGCACACACCAGGGGTTATAATACAGAAGGAATCAGAAGTGGATATGCCAAGACATGTAATTATAAGGTGGGCACAGGATATATACCCTCTTAGACAGATGTATTTAGTAGGTTTATTTAGTACATTTATTTTTTCTAATTAAAAACTAGCCATGTGACCTTTTTCTCGATTACTTATGATCTTGGTTAAACTCATTTTTTTCAAACAATTTCTGTTTTTGTTGTGCAGTGGCTCTTTAACTCATAATTTCCAGAAAAAAATACATTTATCTTTGCTTCATAGACTATTATAAAGCCTTTAGCTGTGTGGATCACAATAAAATGTGGCATGTCCTTAAAGAGTTGGGAGTACCAGATCATCTCAGCCTCCTCCTGAGGAATTCGGTCAGAACTGGACATGGAACAACCAAATGTTTTAAGATTGAGAAAAGGGTGCGACAAGGTTGTATATTGTCACCTTATTTTTCAATGTATATGCAGAATACATTAGGCTTGACTCGAAGAATCCAAAGCTAAAATTAATATTGCTGGAAGAAATACCAACAACTTCAGATATGCCGATGATACAATTGTGATGGCTGAAAATGAGAAAGAACTAAAGGGCATGTTGATGAGGGTGAAATAAGAGAGTGCACAAGTTGGTCTGCTGCTCCATGTCAAAAAAAGATGAAATCATGGCAAACAGCAATCTCAGTTCCTGTCAAATAAATGGTGGAGAAGTAAAGGCAATGACAGATTTTATTTCCTGAGCTCCAAGATCTCTTCAGATGGTGACTGCAGCCATGAAATTGAAAGATGTTTGCTTCTAGGGAGGAAAGTTATGGCAAGTTTGGATAAGCTATTAAAAAGTAAAGATATATCACTATCAAAGATCTGTATAGTTAAAACTATGATATTCTCAGTAGTAACATAGGTATGTGAGAGTGGACCATAAAGAAGTCTGGGTGCCGTAGAACTGACACCTTTAAATTGTGGTGTTGGAGAGTTTCTTGGACTGCAAGAGGATCCAATAAATCAGTACCACAGGAAATCAAGACAAACTGTTCACTAGAAGGTATGATCATGAGACTAAAACTCAAATATTTTGGCCATATAATGAAAAAATAGGATTCCCTAAAGAAGACTCTGATCCTGGGAAAGATTCAAGGCACACCTAAAAGGGGACAGCAGAGGTGGAGATAGATGAGGTCAATAAAGTAATGAAAGTGAGCTTGAGGGAGGTCAGAGGGGTAGATGACAGATGTGGTATTCTGCAGTCTGTAAGGTCACGGAGAGTTGAACGTGACTGAATAAGTAATCAACAACAACAAAAGCTAAATATGTATTGTTTCAGCCTCCATTGTCAACATTGGATTCTACTGCTTACCTAAATGAAGAATAATAAACACCCACTACTAGACAAACTGGAAAAATCTATTCTATTCCTAAAGCTTTTTAGATCTTTTAGCCAAACCCTTAATGGCCTTATTAGGGTGCAAACAAACACTCAACTGGAGGCTCATACTTTAATTTTTGAATGTGAGTTTATGGTTAAGAGCTAAAAAACATACTCCAGTTATGGTATCTAATACTGAGAACTGGGCAAACTTTATTACAACCACCTTCCACTTATCAGAAATACACTTCTTTCTCCTATGCATGAGATGGAGGATTATATAAAGTTGAGTTTAAGCTCATGCTCTGTGTTTTCTACTTTCTTTCTTGGTTTATAACAAAAGACACAACAGGGTCCCCTATTCTGTACACACCTATATTAACTCAAAAAGAGCTAAAAAAAAGTAGTGTAAGATTAAAACTTAGCCTTTAATAAATAGTTAAAATATTTATAAAAATATGCAGAGTCCAGAAATTCATAAAAACTTTAAATAATAATGATATGGGTCTGTATTTAACTTCAGACATTAATGAACACACAATTACTTTCTTGGACCTAAGAATCACTAAACAAAAATATGGCACTGTAAAAACTAATACATATAGAAAACCCACAGCTACAAATAAGTAGCCATCCCAAAAGTTTAATCTCTGGAATTCCTGTGGGTCAATATCTGAGGATTAAGAGAAATTTTTCTGAGGAACAAGACTTTGAAAAAGAGGCTAAACAGTTACAATTTCGATTTGAACAACGTGGTTATAAAAAAATGGTATTGAAAAAGGCCTAAATAGGTCAAAAGAGAAAATCTGCTTATAGAGAAAACATCTAAAGAAGATAAATTTGTCCGATGCATTGGAACATTTAATGAGAAATGGTTTGATGTTAAAAAGATTTTCAATAAGCATTGGCAGATATTACATGATGATAAAGACATTGAACCTTACTTGAGTGAGAAGGCACAAATAACAAGTAAAATCTAAAGGATATACTATCCAAAAGCCATTTGGAGTTACCAAAAAATACTTCTTGGCTCCAACCACTACATGGTTGCTATAAATGCCAAACTTGCAAAGCCTGCCAATACATTAAACCGGCAAAAATATTCACCTCCCATGACAAAAAACAGATATACAAAGTAAAAAATGTATTGACATGTAAAACAGAAAGAGTTGTATATCTAATATCTTGTCAATGTGGGATGAGGTACGTAGGTAAAACCTACAGAGAATTCAGAAGGAGGGTTTTAGAACATATCTATAATATTAAAAATGGCTTTGATACTCCTCTGGTGTTACATGTCAATAATAAACATAATGGAGATATTAAAAAAATATCCTTTATGGCAATTGACCATGTGCAAAAGACCATCAGAAAAGGGAATTTGGACAAAGAACTCTTGAAAAAGGAGGCCAGATGAATCTATGTATTAAGCACTAAAAAACCTCTAGGCCTCAATGAAGGTTTTACATTCTAATTACTAATGGATAGTATTGGGCTATTTAATATATGGCCAAATCAATCTAGTATTGTATAAATATGAATTCTGCAATGTATATATTGCAATATCCTGAATGTGCAACTATTTTTGCTATTTACTAAAATGAAAGATGAAAAGAACAATATATATGATAAAAACAACCACATTGACATATGAGATATAATAAATAAATATAATATGTTCCATAAAAAATGTTTATTGTAATCTCAGCAGTTCTCATAATATACATAATTTAGCCCTTTCAGCATCCATTAGATCACATTTAAAGTTTATAACCAAGTATTGGATGTGATTATATAGGAAGTTATGATTATAAGATCCTAATATAAAAGTAGTTCTTTATAAAGAGCCCATTTAAAACATTCAAAATATTTTGCCTTCTCCGTTTTCTAAATTCTAAATTCCAAAGTTCAGTGCTCATACTTCAATTATCTATGTTGACTCTATATAGACAATTCTATTTAAAATATAAAATTTTAAGTTTGTTATGATGTTTTTAGCTCAAAGCACACCGTTTCCATGGTAATTTGAAGGCTATAAAGGGAGGCCTTGTGAACATGGCGTTGACCCTTGATAAAATCGTCGGGTCAGACGCAGAAGCGTACACGCAGGTTGATGACGTCATCGCTAGGCGTCTAAACCTCGTGGCACGCAATGTAGGAGCTCCCTAACCAGTACTTCACCATTGAAGTGAATACACTACGATAGGAGTCTCTCTAGTCGCTTCAGCTATTTAGCAAATGTATCTTATTCATTCAAAGCCTCGGAATACACTTATATAAAACGGAGCTTTCAGTCCAATATTACATTACTTTACAATACAGAGGAAAGCAATGAATTATAAGATTATGCAATTGCACTAGTCACTTTATTGTTGCCTAAATAGCCTCATATATTGGGGAACCTTTAGGATATATTTAAGAAGTGACACAGTATCCATCCCAGATATAGGGGAATCTATATCCTTGTACTAGATATATACTAATTTCCACAATCTCACTTTAGCACTTTAACAGAACCTACATTTTTTTGGTTCTATATCATTATGCATTAGCACTTTATGCACTTTTAGCACTTATTGATTTAGCACCTTTAGATAATCTTTATAGTAATATATTTATGTACTTGGTATCTACTCCCTTTTCTAATATCTGGATTTATTATATGATATTTATTATATATATTTAAGTGACGTATAATTGCACATCCTGCCTCTGCATATTATTATAAATATTTTAACTATTTATTAAAGGCTAAGTTTTAATCTTACACTACTTTTTTTTTAGCTCTTTTTGAGTTAATATAGGTGTGCACAATAATAGGGAACCCTGTTGTGTCTTTTGTTATATATTATTACATTATCCCTAGTAGCACCCTATTAGTTAATTCTACTTGCCTAACCTTGAGCTACCTTTTGTTCTATTTTGATTATTTCTTACTTGGTTAACAGATTGCTATTTACTTTTTTGCTCTCCAATCATAATTAGTAAAATCACAGACTAAACACTTGAATCCGTCTGTTTTTGGACATCTTTTGTGAAAGACGCTTCATATTTCTTTAGCAAGCAAGCTCTATTTTGTATCTCATGTCTTTTCGTATTTCATACTGTAATGTGTGCAAACAAAAAAAAGATGAAAAATGCACACCTAAGAACACGCCACTTCTAGTTTAAATCATTTTTATTGAAAGAAAAGAAGGTTGCGCCTAGTCCAAATATACAATGCAGGATTGACACAATATAGAAGCAATTAGCATTATGTAGCTTAAGCCTTCATTTTTCAGTTCTATGTAGAATATTGGCCACTCAGAGTGCAGACTCTGTAGTTTAGCTTGCTTATCCTCAGGAGTGCATCTTTAATTTTTGTTATTTTGTGAGCCATTATAAAGTTAAAGTTAAATAAAGTTCTGTCTACACACTCAAGAAGCACAAACAAAAAGTCTTATATGAGCATATTTATTGTATTGTGATTCACCAGATTTAAGAAAACAAACATATCAAAACATGTAAGACAACTTTGCTTCGAGCAAAAGAATTCCTGAGAAATGCAATCTTTTCAATGCAGTCCAGAGATTCTGGGTCCAGACATGCAAATGACAACACCGTAGAGCATATGTACAATAGACAGAGTGGAGCAATGTTGGTGCAAAACAGTTGCACCATATTTATCAAGCAAACTATTATATTATTTAAAATAGGATTCTACACATATAATACAGAGGTTTTGAGTCAGAATTGCATCATATTTTCTCAGAGTTCTAAAACCACTAATACCTGGTGGCCCTTACAATTTGACCCTGCTATTATAATAGCTTTGGAGCACAAGGTAGTAATATATGACCCGGCTAACATATTCATATACAACCAGCTCATATAAACCAATGGAATTCTAAGGTCTGTTTTGTAGGTTAACCTGTTCCTTGGTGATAGTGGGTAATATTAAGAGTGATTTTAAGTGTGTATTCGTTTATGAATTGGGCAAAAGAATAGGGCCCTATGTTTGCTAAAAACCCTATCCTAAACTACACATTTTGTAATAATACTTCCTCGGGTATGTTTCCTCAGGTAGATACCCTGAGGAAGTATTACGAAACACCTAGGTTAGGAGAGTTTTTTTTGGTAAACATAGGTGCCATATTAAATTCCAAGCCCGTTGCGGCACTGGTACACCCGCAAAGCCTGCAGGCTTGAAATTCGTTGGAGTTACAGAGCTATTAAAATAGCCAAGCCCGCAACAGACGTAGTCGACACCGAAACCTGTTCTGGCGTACGTTGCATGTGCTGCTGTGAACATGATCATGATCACGTAGTTACGGGTTTAGACAGAGTCAATAGTAAAAAAGATCGTCATCATTACATCACTGAAAAATGGAGGTTAGATTTCAATCCCATACGGGTTTGAATTACGAGTATCGACCGGACCAGCATTCCAGAAATAAAGCAATATTAATAAATCAGTAAATGTGATATTCTAGTACATGCGAGTTCCATTATATGCATTAACACATTGACTGCCGGAATCAATATAACACTGAAAGCTTCAGAATGTTGTGCTTTTCATTTTAATACCTAACATCGCTTTCCCTTTAATTTTAAGTATAGTAGTGTGTTTAAATTTGCATTTACAGTGCTACGGATAGGACTTTAACCCCCTTGTGTGTCCTCTCTAGTACCCGTAGGCATTTTGCCTCCATTTGCGGGTTACGGGTTTGAACGCCAGTGGATTGCAATTTAATAGCGATTTGCGAACGTAACAATTACAGTTTGCGGGTAGCTGTACAAGGCCAATTTAATAGCCTAAGTCTAGCAGGCTCTGTTACGGGCTACGGGTTTTCATGTTGGGGGAATTTAATAGGGCTGATATTTTGAAAAGCAGCGCTGCAAATTACACTATATATATTTTTTTATTTATTTGGATAAAGTGGAGAAAATTAGACATTTTTATAATTTTGAGGTTGTTAGGTATTTTAGTAAGAAGTTATGATTATAAAAGTATGTCAGCATTTTTCTTATCTCACTAGAATGTTTAAGTGCGTCATCTGTAGAATGTTTACGTTAATGTTCTTTAAAAACATCTATTTCCTGTATCCTGTCTTTGTTTCAGAAACTGAGATGAGATATCTATAGGAAACCGGATTTTGCTATGTTAGACAGAAACAAAAAGTCACTTGCTTGCAAAAATGTATTTAACAGTATTTTCAACTAGTTGTGACGTGTTTTTATGCTATATAAGATTCTGCCGCCTAAATACATTCAGAGATTATCCTGATGACACTCTGATTTCTGTGCATTATTTTTCTCTCATTATATCTAGGTGCCCAGATATAATTGACACACACATCAGAATACATGTTTACTCACTAATCTGATCCTATCATTTTGGTCCTTCGAGCCGGATGTTGTTTCCCTTATCATTCCTCGGACGAAGCAAAACTCCTTTTACCGTGCACGGGGGGGTAAGTCACTGAGGACTCCCTTACCTTGAGAAAGACCTCAGGCCTGATATATACGATCAGTTGGACCACAGAGGCAAGGTGTTTTTCCGAGGGATGACAAGGCACAGCTTACAACGAACTGACAGTGAGTATATGAATTTCTGCTGCATTTTGCATATGTGTGTATGTCCCAGGTCCTTGCCTAACAGTGATATTAGGTAAAAGAGTTGTACAACTAGGTTTCTAGCCTAGTAATAGGTAGAAGGGTTGAAACTTACCCATAGGGAGGTAAAAGAGTCATTATCCTGAGGAAAAGACTATAAAATAAGTTCTCCGTACGTAACAATATTGAGAAAGCTTACCATGAAAAAGGGGTAAATGAGTCTGACTTTCACATGAGCTCTTGCAAGAAAATATGTATGTGTGTGCATGTTACCATTTTGTATGATTTAAATACCGGTACCGGGTGTATGTATGTTTGTGAGGGGTGTAACACGGATAACAGTTTCTTGGTTATTATATATACCTGTCAACATTCTGTATATTTCTGTGTACTTGTGAGTGTATGTATATATATACATGTATTCTTTTGTGTTGTTCTCAAAATTCTTACCTGAAACTATCCACTTTTGGTAGTGAGTGGTCACGCATTACCCACCTAGTTTCCGAAGGGCTATTCCTGTGACTTGCCTGTGTTTATGGAAGACGCACAAACCAAAATTTGTGGCAGTTGAGCACAACAGGCATCTAACTGCTTGAATTTTCATCTTTCTCATTCTTTACTTGGTTATACAATGTTGAAATATTTTGTCTGCAGTTTCTGTGTATTCATAACTTCTTACTAAAATACTCTGTAAGATTGTGTGTATGAAGCACTGGGTGGGAGATATACAGATTATTTCTGGAAAATGTATAAAAGGTCTGTTGGGTGTTGTATGTATATGTAATGCTATGTATATTTCCATGTACCTGTGATATTATTTGTTGTGTATATCTATTAACTTTAATTGATACTATAGGAGTTCAAGATATATATATATATGTGGGTATATACATATGTATATGTGTATATATATGTATATGTATAGGTGGATAGGCTCTCAAGGGCATAAATGGCACTGCCAGGAGTGTGGTTTCTAGACCCTGCAGTTTTCAAGGTAATCTCTAAAGACATGTTTATTATGCAAAGGGTTTCTGGTGTGCATCTGTAACTTATGTCTGGTAGAAACACACTTATGTGTGGGAATTGTGAACACTGTATTCTAGCAAGTTTTCTTATGTGTATTTGTGTATATATATAAAGTTTCTGTGTCTTTGTAACTTTACTCGATGCTTTACCTTTGGGCAGGGAGGTGATTGATCTGTATTATGTGACGGTGTGCAGGGTCTGGCCCACCCCCCACAGTCAGCATAGCAGACCAGTCCCCTTTCTACTCCAATTTTCTCTGTGTGTGTGTGTTAGTTTTTTTATGTAAAATATGTCTGTCTGTAACCTTAAGGGAACATAGCAGAAGGGAGGAAGTGTGGTTGCTGTAAAGAGAGACAAAGGTATGTTATTATAACCCCTTTTAAGTGATGACGATGCTCACCGCACCCACTGGATACACAGCATCTACTATACTATCTCTGCTGGAATCAGTGCCCTGTATCCACTACTTCTTGGCAATATTAATCCTTATTACAAGGAAGGTATAGGAGACGTTCAAACTTTATTGAGTTTTACTATATACAAAGAAGTATAGAAAAGGAAAAGTACACGCAACGTTACTTAATTAAGGAAATAAAAATAAAAATAAAAAAAAAGTAAATACATTTTCTATACTAAAAATAAAAAATTGTTGAAGATGAAAACAAAAAGCCAAATGTGTATCACAATGACGGTGCCTACGGGGGGAGGGACACGTAATGTTAACCACCTCTCTCCTTCGGAAGAGGATATGTTTATGTGTACACAGAAAAGACTTCCACGACTGACCGCCCCTCCAACTCCTGGGAATATGGTCACTTATAGTGATGATGTAGAGGACGAATTTGATGATGCCCGCAAATACCTGCTTGCCGCCACCGCTCCAAATCCACCTCCTCCAACACCACCACCTTAGGGACGGCCCGCCAGAACCAGGCGGGCACCAGATCGTCAATACGGAGGTAAGGGAATAACATCTGTGCCATTTTATCCCTTAATTGAGGTTCCCAATCCTAGAGGGGGGAAATGTGTTGCCACCCACAATGCTAGTATACCGAGCATGGACAGATGCAGATGTGAGGAGAGCTGTAGAAGGAGTCCCCCACCCAAATGACAATATGGGAATTTTCAGACTTAAGTTCCAGCGATTGCAGCAAAGTTTTAAATTAAATGGTGTTGAGGTTGTACGGTGTCTGAGGCAGATATTAGGGTCCAATTGGATCCTTAGTGAAGGTGACTGGAATCCACTGGACCAAAGGGGGGAGCCATTGCAATATGGATCACAAGAACTGACCCAAAGAGTAGACACTCTAATAGGCAGAATAGCTGACAGACGCAGACTGGACTAAGATAAACGAGTGTGTACAGAAAGATGATGAAAGTGTGGAACAATATATGGGGAGGTTGCGGGTAGTATTTGACAGCCATAGCGGGGTAGCCAGACCTAACCCATATGATGATGCTGGACCATATGCTCAGCAGCTAAACAAATAAATGACTTTGTGATACAACACCAAATTACTTACAAAACATGTCCCCTTAGGGAAACCATAGAATATGCTAGACATGCAGAAGAGCAGTGTAAGAGAGCAAATGAAAAGAAACAGATAAAGCAAGATAGTAACCCAAAGGAGGTGTATTTGATGACTTCTGTTGATGGGAAAGCGTAACCTATAACTTTTTGCTTTCTTTTCTGGTGATGGTGGAAATAACCAAAAACGTGGAGGGAGAGGAGGTGGACGTGGTCGAGGTGGAAGCAGAGGACAAATTTTATGGAAATTGTTACGTATGTGGCAAGGCCGGCCACTTAGCACGTTCCTGCAGAAACAAAAAGTACCAGGAGGAAGAGGGAGCAGATGACGATGACCAGACTGACAAATGACTAGAACCAGGTTGTACCCTTCCTTTACTAATATTTGCTGAACAAGAATTGCATGAATCTGAATTGTATGAGTATGGTAATAATGATGCAAATTTGCCAGAAATAAATGATGTGTTGAATTTAGAATCATGTATAGACTTAATGGCTCTAGCAGAACAACCAGTCATTAAACTAGATGTAGAGGGGGTAATGATAACATTTTTATGCGATACAGGAGCCTGTAGGTCAGTATTGAGCGATGATGGCACATGGAGTATTTATACGTCATCACAAAACATACTGGTTAGGTCAGCAGCAGGACAGACAAATAGCGAACCTATATCATGCCCACTCACAGGGAGATTGTTCAACGGCCAAACATTTGAGCATCCTTTTATACTCTCCCCTAGATGCCCGATAAATCTCTTGGGTAGAGATCTGATGCTGAAATGCAACATTAGAGTGGTTCCCACAGAGAAAGGCATGAATGCATACATGGGGGACATACCTGTCAATGTAAATGTAGTGCAGGGGATGGGTGAACCACATTACTTTTACACATTAGACATGGTGTCGAAAGGGCCGGCACAAGTATCCAGCACTTTGGTAGCCATGGCTAATGACCTAGCTCCATCTTCCAGTGTAAAACAAAGCACAGAGTCATTACACTGCACTATGAAATTTGAAAGTACACCGGGGAGGGATGTGGACTATGAAAAACATTTTTCAAACACACCAATACCAGAATAACCTTGGATTACATATACTGGACAGAAAATGGGTATACAGGGGTGGGAGTAAAATTGAATGATCAAGACCAGTTACTCTATGCAGGACACACAGTGCCACACATATCACTGACTATGCCAGCTGGTGGAAGGTGGGTACAGGTAGGAGGGATGGTAGAAGAGGCTCAGACAGATAAAACACCATGGGAGTACTTGCCCTATGACCTCGGAGTGCAGTACTCACCGAGCACAAAAATATATCGGAAAAGCCTGAACTGGGTAACTGAGACAAAGAAAGGAATACACTTACAGTCATCCAGGTGGGAGAAAGTTCTTCTGTTAGAGGAACCATGACACAACACACAGATACTGTTCACTCAGGAACAGGAGGCAGCATTAGAGAGCCTTCCGGACACCTTATGGTCCACAGGGCCCGCTGATGTAGGCCTTATAAAGGGGGTAGAGCCAGTAAAAATCACCCCAAAAAGTACTTTTCAGCCACATCAGAGACAGTATCCTCTAAAACCTGAAGCAGAGAAGGGCATAGAACCTATTATAAAAGTTTTGATTGAGAAAGGGATTATAATAGAATGCCCAGGATCCCCATGTAACACCCCACTTTACCCAGGCAGGAAAGCAACCGGAGCTTGGAGATTAGTGCAGGATTTGCAAGCAGTAAATAAAGCTGTAATTTCCCGAGTACCCACGGTGCCAGATCCACATACACTCCTAAATGACATGCAGCCAGATAACACACATTCCTGGCAGAAGAGGGACATAAGGTTAGTCGGGATAAATTACAGCTCTGGAAAGCAGAAGTGAAGTACCTGGGATACCTAGTGAGCAGAAAGGGACGATCACTAGACCCAGTTAGGAAAAGGGCCATACTAGAAGCCCCTAAGCCGGTCACAAAGAGACAAGTTATGTCTTTCTTAGGGATGGTAAATTTCTGCAGGAGTTGGATTCCCAACTATGCAGAACTTACAGGGCCCATACAACACCTTATTTATGCACAATCAATGTCAGCTAATGAAAAGGTAGCGTGGACACATGAAGCTGAAGCAGCATTCATTCAGCTTAAGAACACAGTAGTGGGAACATCTGTATTGGGATTGCCAGATTACAGCAAGCCATTTGTACAAACTGTTGACTCAAGGGGAGGCTATATGACTTCTGTTGTGACTCAGAAACATGGCCTGCGAGACCGACCCTTGGCTTTTTACTCAACCAGGTTGGACCCTGTAGCCAGGGGACTTCCGGTTTGTGTACAGGCTGTAGTGGCGGCTTCCATGGCAGTTCTGGCGTCAGCAGCCTTAGTCCTGTTCCACCCTTTGACTCTAAGAGTACCACACGCTGTATCTGTCATTCTACTACAAAATAAGGTTTCATACCTTTCCCCTTCAAGACACTTATCATGCATGACTATACTTCTGTCACAACCACACTTGCACATAGAAAGGTGCACAACACTGAACCCATCAACGTTAGTTCCCATCCAGGAAGATGGCACACCACATGCATGTACTGAAATCATAGAAAAAGAAGTCTCACCAAGAGACGGCCTTAGAGATGTTGCATACACCGAGGCTACACTAACTCTGTTTGTAGATGGGTCATCAAGTAGAAACAAAGATGGTACAAATGCAACGGGATATGCAGTAGTAACACAAGGAGAAACTATAAGAGCAGGAAAACTTCCATCACATTTTTCAGCACAGGCAGCTGAGATCGTGGCCCTTACTGAAGCCTGTAAAATAGGAAAGGGACAAATAGTAAATATATACACCGACAGCCAATATGCATTCTCAACTGTGCACATATTTGCACAATTGTGGAAAAATAGAGGTATGGTCACATCTACTGGCAGGCAAGTCACTCATAAACAACTCCTTTTGCAGTTACTTGAAGGGAAACCAATTTTACCAAAATCACTATTCAGATATGCAGCTATGTTGAGCCATGGCATTAGTCATGTCTCAAGAGGGAGTATGGTAGACATGGTCAGCAGAATATTTTCAGCCTATGGATTGAACACCTATTTTAAAAAATTTTGTGCAGGGTGCCTTGTTTGTGCACAACATAACCCTCAGGGTAACTATCACCCCATAAGGGGCACATTCCCAGAACCAACATACCCCTTCCAGACAATATGTATGGATTTCATTGAACTAACAAAGTGTGAAGGGAAGAAATATTGCCTAGTGATAATTGATGTATACTCTAGGTGGGTGGAAACGAAACCATGTGCACACCCTGACGCAATCACAGTGGCTAAAACCTTAGTGACACAAATAATTCCTAGGTTTGGTATACCAGAGAAAATATATAGCGATAACGGCACACATTTTGTGAACAGAATTATCAACCACTTGAGTAAAGCATTACACATAGAGTTGAAAAACCACTGTGCGTACCACCCACAGTCAGCTGGATTAGTGGAGAGAACTAATGGTACCATTAAAAATAAATTGAGGAAAACGATGGCAGCGACAGGGAAAAATTGGCTTTACTGTTTACCATTAGTCATGCTAAACATGCACATGCTTCCAGGCAGGAAGAAGTTAACCCCGTTTGAAATATTGTATGGGAGACCATTCCTACTACCAGAATTTAGACCATTTATCTCAGAAGATGAGAACATGAGTGAAAACTTAGCAGACTATATGAGAAAAATGTTAAGTAAGAAAGATATTACCTCCATCTCTCTCTCTCATCCACAGCAACAGCAGGGACCCTGCTTGGTACAACCAGGCCAGTGGGTCCTAATTAAAGTAATCAAGCGTAAAAATTGGGCATCGGCCAGGTGGGAAGGACCGTACCAAGTTCTGCTGTCAACACCCACTGCCTTGAAAGTTGCCGAACGAGCCACCTGGATACACCTGACTCACTGCAAGAGAGTAAAAGTGCCAGAGCTTGAGCCAGTTGATTCCTAAAAACCTGCTAGCTGACTCATTGCGAGTCAGGCTGGGCTACAAAGGGGGGGAAACTCGTCTCAAACCCAGTGAAGAACCGAATGGTGCGGGTTTTTTTGGGGTTCTCAACTGGCCCAAGAAAATGTCCTGGCACCTGTTCAAAAGACCTAACTGGTGTGGCCTAAGAATCTCACTGACATGCCTCATCTTGATAACTCTTTGCATAGTAGCACCCATAATCATATGGGAAGAAGTAACAAGACCCAGAGGCAACCAGGCGCAATCTATCGGAGAGATGTGGATGCACAGAATGAAAAGAGACATGATGGAAGTCAATTTAACTGGCCAAGTGACCCTAGTGTTCAAGGAAGGGCAGATAGGAACCAACCAAATAGACCTATGTCAAGTACTAAGATGTGGACTTTCTGGAGGAGGACGTAGTGGAGGGGTGAGAAAAGCGCCAGTATATTTGTGTATAGCCTCTCTGTATGGAAATGAGAGATGTCCTAGCTGGAAACTGGCCTTATGGAATACAGGAGCTGACTGGGGTTACTCCCCACCTAATCACATGAAGTGCAAAAGTACAAAGAGACGCTTAAAGCTGACACGGGGTGTGGAGCCATCCTCTTGCAGCCAAAATCAGCTATGCAACCCCATCCGGATCACCCTCCAGGACCCACAAAAGTGTGATGAGGGGAGATATACTCTTGGAATT
This sequence comes from Discoglossus pictus, assembly GCA_027410445.1. Classification (NCBI taxonomy): domain Eukaryota; kingdom Metazoa; phylum Chordata; class Amphibia; order Anura; family Alytidae; genus Discoglossus; species Discoglossus pictus. Next base: position 203,519,998 of record CM050165.1, on the reverse strand, counting down.
TACACCTCAGGCAGAGGTAACAACATGGAATATTTGCATATTCAGGTACTGCAAAAAGAGGAGCCCAGACAGACTATTGATACCATGCATCCGTGGATTGGTGAATAAGGTTGTTGACCAAGCAGTAACTCAACAATACCTAATAGAGACTACCCCTCACTCAAGGAGAATCTGATTCTTATCTTGATCATGACATTGATGATGTATAAAAACAAGTGGATTAAGAGAAGCACCATGATGGTCCAGACCCCAACTCTTCACTAAAGAAAGGACTATGACCTGAACCTTGCCTTAAGACCTTGGTCTAATACATTTATAAGAGGAGGGATATGTTAGGTATTTTAGTAAGAAGTTATGATTATAAAAGTATGTCAGCATTTTTCTTATCTCACTAGAATGTTTAAGTGCGTCATCTGTAGAATGTTTACGTTAATGTTCTTTAAAAACATCTATTTCCTGTATCCTGTCTTTGTTTCAGAAACTGAGATGAGATATCTATAGGAAACCGGATTTTGCTATGTTAGACAGAAACAAAAAGTCACTTGCTTGCAAAAATGTATTTAACAGTATTTTCAACTAGTTGTGACGTGTTTTTATGCTATATAAGATTCTGCCGCCTAAATACATTCAGAGATTATCCTGATGACACTCTGATTTCTGTGCATTATTTTTCTCTCATTATATCTAGGTGCCCAGATATAATTGACACACACATCAGAATACATGTTTACTCACTAATCTGATCCTATCAGAGGTCTATTTCAGGATTCAATAATTATATGTTTTGCTATATGTACTCTCCTTTTTTTATTTTTAAATGTGTGTATATATATATATATATATATATATATATATATATATATATATGTATATATATATTTGCTTAAAGGAATCCATGCTTAAAATGGTTATGGATAGCAAGAGCAAAGCCTTTGTGGGCACATTTGCATGACCCTGCCCAGGCCCCGAGAATGCAGTGTAATAATTGTATTTCTTGGAATTCTGAGCAGGAAAACAGTTTTAAAATTGTTTTAGACATTCAAATATGAACACAAATTTACTATATATATATATATATATATATATATATATATATATATATATATAGATATATATACACAAAATATTTTTTTTCATGAGAGGTAGGCAGGACTAGCATTGTAAGTGTAGTGCTAGGAGCTGAATGAGTAAACAAGGGAGGCGGGCTATTGCGTACGTTTGGGGAAGAGCTGTCAGTCAGGCTTACTGTGTTCACATCCTCCATATAAGGATATTCAGAAGAAGTGAGGAGGATCAAGAAGAGCATTCATCAGATGCTGAGAAGGTAAATATTGTTTTTTGTTTTTTGTTTTTTTACATTTTGATCTTCCCTTTCACATTGTGTATAGCAAACTAGGTGACTTAAGTGGCCCTTTAAGTATTTGACCAAATGTATCCTTTAAATATGACATAATTTGTTCTTGTATGAAAAAGTGACATAAAGTTGCTAATCTTATTAGCATAATCAGGATTTTAATTATGTGGGTTTGCTCTATATAGTTCCCTCACACCCCTACTTGCAGCTCCTCCTTCCCCCTTTCTATAGCTAAAATCATAAGTTTATGCTTATGTATATACAGTATATGCAGTGGCGGCTGGTGACTTTCCAAGTTGGTGGGGCGGAAGAGAGAGACCTGGCCACTCCCCTTACATTGACTCCACCCAACAATATAAACCCCTCCCCTTCACAACATGTTACCTGTATAGGCCCTTCCCAGTGATACAGACTCCACCCGCTTATTTGATTTTTTACCCCTGTCACTTTACTTACTTATTATCTTGATAAAGGGTTACATGGTGCTGCTTCTGCTCACTATTCTTATGCTGGGAAGTGCCTCCATTTTCTTGATGAGGGTGAGGTGGTGCTGGTTCTGCTCACTTTTCTTATGCTGGGAAGTTCCTTTTCTTGATAACATGAAATAGAACACATAAAATAAATGTTAGATCAGGAAATGTGGCCGTGGGAGCCAAAAATATTCTGGGGGATAGGCTTAAATAGTTTTTCACTATTAAATGCTTCCTAGTTTGGAGGTATGAGAAATAGCTTGAGAGTACTAGCAACAGTCTTGTGACTTATCAGATATCTCCGCCAATCTCTGTGGGTTTTTCACAATAGTCTAGCATTTACTAAGGAAACTTCAGTGGTATTTAAAAAAATCAAATCACTCAGATGTTATATTAAGGGGGCATACAATGGAGACAAGCAAATGATAGATTGGAAGACAGATAGATATATAAGACAGAGAGATCATTTAGTTTGAAGCAAAGCCCAGGATGGATTATGCATAATGTTGTTGGATTCTAAGTCAGACAGACAGATGTACCTGGTGTGCTGCATGGTGTCCGTGAAAAAACAGCGCGCTTCAAAAGCAAACTGTCGGACTACAGGTAAGGTGGTGTTAGGGTTACAGGCTTTAGGGTCTTAGGGTTGGTTTAGGGGGTCTTAGGGTTAGAGGTTTTAGGATTAGGGATCTTAGGGTTAGCGGTAGAGGTTTTAGGGCTAGGGGGGTCTTAGGATAGGGGTATAGGTTTTAGGGTTAGGCTAAGGGTGTCTGAGGGTTAGGGGGTCTTAAGGTTAGAGGTTTTAGCGTTAGGGAGTCTTAGGGTTAGGGGTATAGGTTTTAGGGTTAGGCTAAGGGGGTCTTAGGGTTAGAGGTTTCAGGGTCTTAGGGTTAGGGGTAAAGGGGACACAGGTGAGAGACACACACACATGGGGACAGGAAAGACATATGAGAGAGACAAAGGAGAGAGATAGCAGGGTTTAGACAGGTGAGTGATACACACGGGGGACATGACAGACACTGAACATTAGCAATATCAGAGAGAGACAGGGAACCTATTCCTTTCGTCGGAAAACATTTGTTGTGGCTTTTACAACTGTGCGCTGTTGTCTGTGTGCTGCTGTCAGTGCGCTGTTGTTGGCGCGCAATTGACGTGCGCGCTAAAGTCGGGGTGGGGTGCTGTGCTGCATCTATGGGGTTACTGAGGACATAACAACAACAAAAACAACAAGTTACAGGGAGATTTATTTGTAAGAGAGAGACACTGACAGAAGGTGAGAGTGGCACAGAGAGGTATATGGACTCACACAGACCTGACACTGACAGAGGGTGAGAGTGTCCTGACAGTGACACAAAGAGGGATATGAAGTCACCTGAGCTCTGCAGCTGCCTTTGTCTGGTATAGGCCGGGGTGGTGACAGACAGGACACAAGCTGGGTGTGTGGAGCCGGGTAGTCAGAAACAATATGGTCACCAGAGTATTGCACAGTGAGCTGGGAGTTGTTTTTGTTTTTTCAATAAACATTATTCAAGATTGCACAAATGTATTCACATCCGGGGGACAGTGAGAGGACCTTTCACTGCAGGATCCGGGACTTTTCCCTCCCAACCATTCTGATTGGGTGATTCTGCGTGTGACAGGCAGGCTCAGTCCTATATTTTAGAGCACAGTTTGGGAAAAGATGGCATTTTTTTTGTTGTTTTTTTTTTAATTCTCACATGTACTCTGATCTGTAGTACTAGGCAAGTCACCAGCAGGGGGCTTGATGTGATAAGTCAGTGTCTGCTACACAAAGCGTTTTGTAATTTAAAGTGACAGCAGCGGATATAAAAAAAAAATAGAAGATTGAACATGATATAATTCATTTTTATTTTTTATTATTTAAATTAAACAATTAAGTAAGTGATGGAGAAATTAAGTCAGTGCATTAAATTTGCCCCTATGCACCAGCCACCCTTGAGTATATGGTATGTCAGAACCTACACTTACAGACAGAAATATCACTGTATATATGCATTTCTGTGCATATACAAACACATTTTAATGTACTCACTGCATCTTCAGACAGCCTGCTGCTTGCTTAAAATGTGCTGCCCTAGGCCTGGACCTCAGGGGCCTAGGCAGAAACACACTCTGGCTCATGTACAGAAAGAAATTCAGGCTCTAAAAGCAAAAAAAAACTTAAGGTCTACACATCCACTACAAGCATTCCTCGTTTATGGGATATCTGCATAAACAATAATTTGCATTTCCTGGTTTTCTAGGATGCATTGAAACAAGCCTTTGTTTTCTATGAAATTAGATGTTTTAGTATTAAATATCATAATTGCGGTTACCTTTTTTTTCTATAAATTAGACATTGCTGGCTATTCATGTCCAGATTGGCTCGACTGGGTCTATGGATATACTAGTAAGTTGAATTGGCTTTGTATAGGTCCTGATCAGCTGGTTCTCTACAGCTTGTGGCAGGAAAGTAAATAAACATAGAAATATTGGAGCTAAATTACTTGTTTTGTATGTTTTTAAAACCTGTTTTATTTTAATACACAAATTTAGTGCATTACGTTTTGATTTAAATAACATAATATTGTAATGGCACCTGCTTCTTGAGTCTGCTTTAGGGAAAAATGTAGGGAAAGCACATTGTGTAGGAGCATGGGGCAGGGGAAAAGTCCCTCAGTATTCATGCAGCTGGAGCTTTCATCCCAGTGAAACATTGCTTTCCACTTACTAGCTTCAGATCACCTACTGTAGCTGTGAATGACTTTATTGTACCAGCATAGCCACTTATATACTGATCAAACTCTTGTGACATGCTTGATGCTCTATATTGAAGATCAGTGGTGCAAAAAAACATTTTGGGGCCCCCACCAACTCACTATATATATATATATATATATATATATATATATACTAGCGACTTGCCCGTCAAAAATGACGGCAATACAATACAATATACAAATACACACACACATACATCACATATAATAGTTGTCAAACTGTTATTTGTCGTCACGCTTGCGAACTTTGCAAAGCGAGGCGAGCCGTTGAGGCATTGACGCATTCCGAGCTCGCAGGCCTTAGGCAATGAGCATCGAAGGCGCTCATTTCCCTGCTCACCCTGCAAAGTGGGGTGAGCAGTTGAGGAATTGAAGCACGTGGGTCTTAGGCTGAAATGAGCACTTAAGCAGCCGCGCAGCACTTAGGCAAGGACACTTAGGCAAAGACACTAACACTTACACCAACAAAATACAAGCTCAGAAAAATACGAATTTAATGGCCGAACAGCGGAAATCGAAAACCACGAAAAACAAGAAAAATAATAAAAAAAAACATAAAAACACATTCACACACAGCACAGGGGGAGAGCCAGGAAGCTCAAAAATCGTCTAAGCGAGAAACAAAATGCCGGACGAAAAACGTAAATAATTCTGAAACTGGATGAAAACGAGGCTGAGCAAAGCCAGGCACGCAGGACTTAGAAAACACACAATGGCAAAGACAGTAACACTTACACCAATAACGCCAGGCACGTGGGACTTTGAAAATAAAACAAACGGCAGTCAGCGTGTGCGACACAAACATTCAGCAGACACACAGAGGAGAAACACATGGCATTCCTAAGCACAAAACTTGCAGGTTAATGGACCCTGCAATGAGCGGCCTGTACAGTATGCGGGAGGAAAGGTTCGCAATGATCACCAAAGGCGCTCATTGTAAGCCACGCGAAGAGCACCAAAGGTGCTCAGAGTAGCAAAAGCTTCACATTGTGTGGCAAACAGCATTGCCTGGCTTACAATTTTATTGCCATCATTTTTTGACGGGCAATTCGCTAGTATATTTATAAACCACATAAAGAGTGTTTTGTGCCTTAGCAAGCCTTCGGGTACCCAAATGTACCCAACTGAGAGTTACAGGCTCAAAATCACTGCGGTTGTCAAAAACGTAACTCCGTCCCATCTCCTCCTTTGATATTTCATGCCTGTAAATGTTACCAGTGCTAAATATGCAAAATTCATGTTTAATTATAACAATTCAACAAACCCACAATTGCCTTCAAACCCGTAAATGGCGAATGTATAAAAAAAATGATACAAGTACTAGATAGGACTCACAAGTGGGTTAAACACCTTTTGGTAACTGAAAAAGAAAATAAATACACATTGATGTATTTAAAAATACCGGGAAAGCAATGAAAGGCATTAAAATGAATTGCACAACATTCTCAAGCTCGCAAATCTGCAATATTTTTTGTTTTATGTTTTATTTCTGTGTTATATCAACCCCGGGAATCAAGGAGTTAATACACCCGCATGGACTAGAACATTTGATTCACTGATTTTTATTGATTTATAAATTTCTGGATTGTGAGCGCTACCACAAAACGGACTTCTAAACAATAATTGATTTCAATTTAAACTCCATGTTTTATTGACGTCATGATGACGGTTTCATTTACTATTGGCTCTGTTTAAAATATAACTTACGGGCTTGTTTAATTGATCATGGCCCAGGAAGAAGCCACGTGGAAACACGCTCGACGGCCAGCTCTGCTTCATGGTCCCGCTTTGATGACGTCATTTGTTTGTCCATTCCTGGTCCTGCTGATTGCTATGCCTAAAGAATTTCTTCGCTCTTGAGGATTTGTATTTGCAAGTGCTGATGTGTTCTTATGTTTTTTTGTTTATAGATGTTCCTCACACTGTGTATTATATGTGTTTGTTTGCCCACACTATGTGTGCTGTTTTTTTGCATTGCACTTTATAGAGTATAGGAGTTGAGGGTAGGTTTTAGACTCATTTAGTCTCATTTTCATTGAATATGGGATAAGTGGCAGATCCCCACCAGCTACTGTGTGATCTAGGGATGTTATAGCTTCATAATAGGAGAGTAGTATACACAGCATCTTATTAGTTAGGGAGTAAACAGTGAGCTCCACAAGCTGCTGCAACAGTACCTGTAGGGCTCTTTAATAACAGGTCGGTGTCCTTGTACACTAGTCACTTTATATATTGACTAATATTTTATGTGCACTAGCCACTTTAATTATTGGAATTTGCAGTATTATTCTATATTATTATCAGTCAATACACTTTATCAACACACTTTGCACTTTATTAAATACTTTTTTTTGTACTTTGACGTCATCTTCGGTGGGATCTTCTGTGTTTTTAAAGATCCTTTAATATTTTTTTCTTATTATTTTAACATGTGTATGAATATGTATGAATATTTATGAATAAAAGTTCATTTTTATGTATTGACACTGTTTTTGCTATGTTGGAGACTGTCACTTTGGGGTTACTTTATTCTGTGTCTTTTTCTTATAACATGTGTAATGTTTTTTTACACTTACTATTGGGATTATTTTGGACACTTTTTGATTGCAATAGTATCATGTTATTTATATATTACGTTGTGGAACTCTCTAGGTGATCCTTAATTTACCCCTGGTAAACCAATTTCCATTTTTTGTTATTTGATCATGATCATGCCCTGAAATGCTTTGTATGGGTTCATGGTTTGCATGTTGGGGCTATGAGCATGTGAATTGAATACATCTATATGTGTAAAAAGTTTGTAACTCACAGCCAAAAGTTCAGTTTGATGGTAATTACAGGCTTGCAATTAAATAGGGCCAATCTGTGTAACTAGAATGTGAGCGAATAGCAGGAATCAGAGAATGTGGAGCATGGACAAGACTGGAAAACATTGTAAGCCTTAAATGTGGGACTTTCCTTAAAAAGAGGAAAATTTGAGAGGCTAAGAGGGATAGGGGGATTTCTCATGAAGAGAGGGATTGACCATCCAAAAGAGAGTCTGCTGGGATGTATGGTAGTACAATGTAGCCACCAGATGACATGAGGTATAACAAAAATATGTCAAGTTAGTGTATAAGGTTAAAATATAGAAAACCCCAATATGGAACATAAACTGCCTTGGTCTTTTTTTATAATCTTTTAAAATGTTATTATTTTTTTAACAAATTCTTCATGGGTGTCAATGGGCAGACTTTTAACAAGGATACGGTTCTATATGTGAAATAATAAGAATTGAATAAAACATCTAAAATACCAACATTAAATGGCCAATAGAAATCCAGCCTCTACATCTAAACTTATTAGCCTATGTCACTAATAGAGCATCTTGACCACTGACAATCTGTGTTTCTTCACAAATATTTTCACTTAATTAACATTTATTTGTACTACGTTACACACAAATTTATTTTACTGAATATTGGCCAGAAAGTATCAGTCTTGAACTGTTTTCCATTTAAAAGGCAGGACATGAGTGATATGTGTTAATTCATTCTTGCATGTGTGAGTGGAAATGTTTTATTTCCCCATCATACTTCATTTGCTTTTTGAGAATTTCGTACATTGCAGAAGTAACATTACGTTAATTGATGTTTAGGTAAATTACCACGTTACCTCATTTCTTCCTGAGGCAGGGTGCACTACCCAAGGCAGGCATTTCCGTCAATGGCAATCTGTTTCTTATCAGAGTTTAGCTAGGTTGGCTGGTTGTTTCTACTTCACACATAATGTAAACCAAACCATAGTGTTACTGAGTGTCAACTGATTGTTAATCTCAACATGGATTGCCAGGGAGCAATAGGCTGTTTTAGGTTACATAATACTTGCTAAAAGCATTCACAGTAAGCAAACCACTTTGCAAATTCTTTCAAGACATTTTTATGAAAAGTTATTGTTTTGTTGAAACAAGTTTTAATAATTAGAAAAATACTTACTAGTGGCTTCTCTCTGGATTAGTGCTATCCTTACTGTGACAACCTTCTGCTTCAGTTGGGCTTCATAAGAACCTAGTTCAAACCTACCCAGTAGGATTGTCTGGTTCTTTGTGAATCCCTGCTAGCAGGAACAGAACCAACCCAGCTGCCAATGTGTCCAGCAATCCACAGGAACCAATAGCCACCCAGCAGATGTTACTGGCTGTAACAGGGTTAAATGCAGATCCAGCAGCAATAATCCCAGAAATAAGGATTATTATATCCCTCAGAATGAAACATGTATGTTTAAACTGACTACTCTTTATTGATGCATAGCACATTTATATACAACCCAGTAATTTCATGTGAGGAGGTCTCTGATGTATGGGGTTCTCCATATGTCCAGCAGGTTTCCCCATTCACACCAAAATGTCCACTGCCCCCTGATTCCAGCTAGCATTTTCTCCACTGCACTGGATGCCCTACAACAAAGAACATTGTAACTGATGACCCCTCTGTCCCAGGGGCCCTGGTAATACATTTTATTTTACTCCCTGGGGAAAATGCAGTATTCCAAAACTAAACATGCCTGGGTTTCCTTCATACATCAATAAATGAATATACCACTACAATAATTCCTGCCTGTTAAGGCCACACTACCCTGTATAATACACACACACATATAATAACTCTGATCACCCCCATCCACAGGGCACACAATAATAACGTAGCTGTCACCGTTCAAGTATTCAGGCTTGGAGGATATGGAGCCACATTAAATTCTAAGCTTGTATGTGCAACGTGAGTTATTACATTAGAACATGCTGCAAGTTACGGGCTTGAGAGGCAAACCTGTAAACATTTTTCACATGTTGGATGTGCGGCCGTGAACATGATCAATTAGTCAAACGTGTAGTTACGAATTTAGATGGAGCCAATGGAAACAGAGATTGTCAGAATTATGTCACTGAAAAATGGAGGTGGGATTTCAAAGTCTTACGTCGTTCAGTTACGATCCCGTAAATATGAAGCCGTACATATTATATTCTATTAAATGCAAGTTCTGTTATATGTATTAACACATTGATTGCCGGGATCGTTATAACACGGAAATTACACATGAAATAAAGTATTTTTTCGGGCCGATTTGCGAGCTTGAATAATAGCATGAATGAAAACGTAACAGTTACGGGCTTGAAAGAAAAAGGATTTGCGGACTCGCAAGTCTAATTCTCATGTCCGGTAGAGTTTTCTCGCTCCTACCCCGCAAGTCGTCCGCAGGCTGTTTAAGAGGCCAACTTAATAGCTGTAAGTCTTGCGGGCTACATTACCAACTACGGTTTTACACATTAGGGAATTTAATGTGGCTCATGGTCGGGGGAGAGATGAAAGAAATCCTGGGCCTTCCATAGTCCAATAGTCCCACAAAGTCTTGGCTCCCCCCCGCCCCTGAATGACACACTTTGTTCTGTTAATGATGAGCGAATTAATGCATAAGAGATCCAGGCTTAGAGATCTAGATGTTTTGCAGCCCTAGATGTTTTGCAGCACGAGCTATAGGGCAGTAATAAGCTTGGCTGCTACACACTCTGTTGGTGTGATTACTTAATTTAAGCAAAAATTATCTATGAATTGGCTTATCGTTCCCATAGACAAACATTTTGACATATTAGCCTCACTTAATGCACCATTAATCTATAGATAATGCATAGTACATGCATTAATACAAATTGCTGCATATAAGGGACATTGAACGCACAAAAACTTCTCGGCACAATCAGATATAAAGTCCTATTAAAATCCCTCCATGTGTAAAACCGTAGCCCGTAACGTAGCCCACAAGACTTGCGGCTATCAAATTGGCCCCGTAAAACAACCCGTCAATGACTTGCAGGGTAAGGGCGAGAAAAGGCTACGGGACGTGGAGATTTGAAGTGCACGCCCCAAATCCTTTGATCTGTCAAGCCTGTAACTGTTACGTTCCAATCACGCAAATGGAGCCAAAAAGCCAACGGGTACTCAAAAGAAACCGCTAGGGGATGAAAGTCCAATCCGTAGCACTGTAAATGCAAATATACACACATTACTGTATATATAATAAAAGGGAAAGTGGTGTTACAACATTCTCAAGCTCGCAAATCTGCAATATGCAATACTTTATTTTCAGTTTAATTTCCGTGTTATATCGATCCCGGCAATCAGTGTGTTAATATATATAATGGAATTCGCATGGACTAGAATATCATATTTACAGATTTATCCATATTGCATTATTTCTGAAATGTGGGTCTGATCGAAACTCGCTAGTCCTGTAATATTAATGAAAAATATTTAACAAAATGGGAGAGCTAGAACATGGATTTTAAACTTTCAACTGCTGCACTGGCTGCAGTTGTAGCAGCTACATTCCCATTGTTAAGACAGAAGCTTCCTGTGCACTAAAAGTCTCCTCCCACCTCAGGAAAATGAGCTTTTGGATCCAAGAGCCCTATGTAAATCAGGTGCTCTAAGTTAGGGCACTGCCGTAAATTGGCTGCAGGAGCTTTTTTTCCCCTAACTTCTACACTAATGTAAATCTTTCACTCCCCCAGATTAGAGCACTTTGCCCACAGCTGTAAATCCTGCCTTAGACGCAAAAGATTTCTGAGCAGGGAGTAGCTAAAACAAGCGTTATGGATCCAATACGAAACGTGAACCTCACAAATCTTATAATGAGTGGGAAGTGTAGTAACAACTGCCTTAATAAGGCTGTAGCAATAAAACTGAAATATATAGTAATTGTTTTTTATTTATTAATATATTTTGATATTAAAAAGGTGAAAATTGTATTTATAGCTTCAATAAATAAAGATGTGTTTATTTTGTGTTAGAATATGATATATTTATAGACAATGCATTAGAGTGTTTGGTTCCAGGTAACGTGGTTTTGTTACGTGTATTAACCTCTTGAGTACTGGGTTCTGTGTTAACCTGGATTTTGTATAAAAAAAACTGGCTTAATACTAACATATCACATTTTTTCAATTACACATATGTTGATATCGGACTGTGAAGTGTCAAATAATGTTGAAATGTCATCATTTTGTAGTGCTTTTTGTTCTATACTGTCACTGCTTCTGGGGGACTCTGCAATACTTTGAAAACCACTTGCAAATGGTCTTTGGTTATCGTAAATGTTTCTTCTGCTTTTTGTATTTGCGGTAGTGCCTTTATTTGCGAGTGATCCGTACGCATAGGGCTTGGGGGTCAGAGTATCAAGGAGTAACTCATAATTTATTTTCAGTGTAAAAATCAATGGAGATTTTTGCATTGCTTTTCGGCTGTATCGTAAAGTTCACTTGTAGCAGTAACCCGTAGGAGTTTACTCTCAATGTTTTAGGAATGGATGATTAAGATAGTAGGTAGAATTTTTTGTGCCACTTTGGCACTCGCAATTGTTTTTTCAGGGATTAGCATAGGGCCCCAAAATAATAGATTGTACTGCACCATGAATGTATATGAAAGTTATTAAAGTAGAGGCTGCATTATTTTTCTTAAATTTTGAAAACATTTTCCCTATTTTGTTGTATTGTTCTTCAAAAGAATGTATTTTAAATATATGAGCACAGTAGTATGTTAAAGAAAAATATATGGGTAGAAGGAGCAATCATTAAAGTTGGAATTGTCAAGAAAGAATTTGTGTACTGATAAAAGAGAGGGCATACACATTTTTAGATTGTATCAAGACCCTGTTGGATTAAATTATTTGGGGTTTGACATCTTTTTATGTTCTATTATTAATTGCTATTATCAAAATGTGTATGCATTTATAAACATATGCATGCAATTAATGACAAAAATATATGACAAGCTATGTTCTTAAAAAGTATGGTACAGGTGATAACAATTTAAAATGTATTGCCAGCGATCATTTTATGGGTACATATGGTTCAAAGGTGTACCATAAATACTATATTTAAATAGTCAATATCTGAGCTAAAGTCTTTAAAATCATATGTTTACATTTTGCGTGTGACATATCCTTTGGTTCTGGTATAGTAAAATGTGTATATTTCACATGCCTAAGGAGAAAAATATAAGGTTATTTCCTTTTTTTAGCATGTTTGTTCAATAATACAACTTTTCTCTTAAAGCAGACTTTGGCATGTCCTACACTGTATTCAAGATAACATGTTTTTTATTTCCCTATAACTCATCTGCTGCCAATGAAACCACCCAGGATACATACCAAGGATAAGGTGCTTGCTATTTCGGGGCTGGATCACTCTTATCAATCTAGGAGCCTGGGCTCCTAAAACTTAAAATGCTGACTCCTAAATATTTTTCCAATGTAGAATACATGTCTTTCTGGCTCTTAGAAAAATATTCCTGGTTCCTGGTTAAATATATGTGCTGCAAGTTAAAGCCATATTTTTAATAAGCATACAATTTGTTTTTTTAAATAGACTATTTGAGTAGAATACCAGCAAAAATTCAACTTCCATAATCATTCTCCGCTCAAAGTACCCATTTTCATTGCAAAAGCATAAAAAAGTTTCATGGTTGAACAGATGGTTTCCCACAAATATTCTTGAAGAATCCTTGCATCAAGATATTGAATGGCTTGCCATTTTCTTTTTCATCATGGATCGTTTGATATCCTGTTCTTACTTTAAATTTTTTACTTAATTTTTTCTTGAAGAGCACTTTATTTTTGTCCCTCAGAGTCACCATTTATGTAACATATCCACAGGGGATCTTGTTTTGAGAATACAAAGAGTCCTATGTAGAATATAAAACTATACTATAGGTTATTTTCTTTGGTATATACAAGTGAATTACCAGTGGTTGGGACATTGCAACAAAATGGGGCTACACTACCATCACTAAATATTTGGTTAACGCAGGAAGAAATCCAAAAGAGGTTGGAAAAAATTAATGTTAATAAAGCCCCAGGTACTGATTGGAAAACATCCAAGGGCACTGAGGGAACTGGGTTCTGTATTAGCCAAACCATTATATCTAATTTTTCAAGACTCGCTGACGACAGGGTCGCTCCCAGATGACTGGAGAAATGCAGATGTGATACTTATATTTAAGAAGGGAGCAAGAGCAAATCCATGGAATTCTAGACCTCTAAGCCTCACACCTGTAGTTGGGAAGCTTTTAGAATGGTTAATAAGGGACAGTATACAAGAATATGTCTGTTTCAACAAGATCATATGTAGGAGTCAACATGAATTCATGAAAGATAGGTCATGTCAGACAAATCTAATTAGTTTCTATGAGGAGGTAAGTAGGAACTTGGATCAGGGCAACTCAGTGTATGTAGTCTTTTTGGATTTTGCAAAGGCTTTTGATACAGTGCCCCATGGAAGACTATTGTGCAAACTAAGGGATACAGGAAGCGCAGTAAATATCTGCTCATGGATCGAGAGCTGGCTAAAAGAAAGGAAGCAATGGGTTGTTCTAAATGGAACATACTCTGATTGGACTAATGTGGTAAGTGGGGTTCCTCAAGGTTCAGTATTAGGTCCTCTGCTTTTTAATATATTTATTAATGATGTAGAAGTAGGACTCAAAAGTATAGTCTCAATTTTTGCTGATGACACAAAGTTGTGCAAGGTAAATAAATCAGATTATGATGCGCTTTCCCTCCAAACTGATTTGTGTAAATTAGAGAAATGGGCAGCTACGTGGCAGATGATATTTAATACAGATAAATGTAAAGTTATGATTTTGGGAAGGAAAATAGCCATGCAGTTTATAATCTTAACGGAGCAAATCTAGAGGTATCTGATATAGAAAGGGATTTGGGACTACTTGTGGACAACCACCTAGGTAGCAGTGCCCAATGCCAAGCAGCAGCTGCAAAGGCAAGTAAAATATTAGTATGTATTAAGAATGGTATAGAAGCAAGGGAAGCAGATATAATGCTGTCACTGTACAAATCCCTAGTACACCCTCATTTGGAATATGGAGCACCACTTCATAAAAAGGACATTTAGAACTGGAAAATGTTATGAAGAAAGACTAACCAAATTCAACTTATTTTCCCTAGAAAAAAAAACATCCAGGGTCAACATAAGGCTTTGTAAAGTGAACTTTTTGTGCCAAGAGGTTTTCAACTGACAAGAGGACAACCCTTGAGGTTAGAGGAAAAAAGATTCCACCTTAAATAAAGAAAGGTTTTTTTTCACAGTTAGGCTGGTTAAACTATGGAACTCTCCACCAAAGGTGATAGTGAATTTGATAGATAACTTTAAAAAGGGTTATATATATTTTTGAATAAAGAGGGCATTCAAGGTTATCCTAGATAACTAGCAAAGGAATATTGATCCAGGGAGAAATTTGATCGCCAGTTTCTGGGGTCAGGATGGAATTTTGTGTTTTTTCCCCTTATGAGACAATTGGCAAAGTTTCAATTGTTTTTTTTATATGTTTGCCTTCCTCTGGATCAATGAACAATTTACAATTATTGACAAATAATCCACATATTAAAAGGATCAGAAGGATATCTAAAAAGGTTGAACTTGATGGACTAAAAGTCTTTATTCAACCTCAAATACTATGTAACTATGTAACTCCTTATCTAGTGAGATATGTTGTATCACATATATTTTGGAGTTTTACCTGCAATCAGACATGATTGGAGAATGCTCACAAGAAAAATTAAAAATCATATATAATTTTGTTAGAGAAGCATGGGAATCATTTAAAAAAACACTGAGTTCAATTCACCTGCTAATTAGTGCACATTTCTCCCTAATAACATTCATCATAACTAAGCTGGCCTTGAACTATATATGTTTCACTTTAAGGATAGTTTTGGGGAGGTAATGGGTAAATTGGACAGGAGCAGGGGCAAAGTTCTGAATGCTGAGACAGTTTAACAATTATGCCACCTTAGTAAAGGGTGGTTGTAACACCTTGCTATGAATAACAAATTGTTTATGGTTACTCCAAAAAAATGGGTCCAGAGTATGACGACAGCCTGGTTTTATCCCCCCCCCCCCCCCCGCCCATATGGATATGCATATTGACCCCATGCAGGGCAAGCATCACACTTAAGAGTTGGAATATTGAAATGTATCAACTTATGGCAATTCCATTTAATAAAATCTGTTGCCCAGTTTTCACCAACAAGATATTGTCATTATTTATTTTAGATATACGT
This sequence comes from Discoglossus pictus, assembly GCA_027410445.1. Lineage (NCBI taxonomy): Eukaryota > Metazoa > Chordata > Amphibia > Anura > Alytidae > Discoglossus > Discoglossus pictus. The sequence goes on along the minus strand of CM050165.1, from coordinate 203,504,288 downwards.
GCAGGATAAAAAAGTTACATGCCCAGTGGGCAGTAGCTTCTTTACAAGTATGGTAATGGTGGGTGGACTTTCAGGGGAAAGCATGGGATGTACCTTAGGAGTTGACAAGGTCAGGGTCAAGTAAGATCATGTAATCCTGCCCTTCCTCTCTGTTGTGAATGTCCTACACAAATTTCACACATGCTTGTCATGCTTTTTACCATACTCCCTTTCTCCCTCCCTTCATGATTCTGCCACAGCAACTTCAACCTTTTGCTGTGTTCATTGTAGAAGCTGCCCTGCAACAGGACACACTTGTGAGCAGACCAGTGTTTACAACTATTAAATGTATGTGCAGAAGCTGGTATGTATATAGGAACTAGTTTTTTTATAAGTTTCTGTACTACAAGGAATATTATTTTCTGTATACAACAAAATACAATAAAAAACTATCACAATTTTGCAATATTTATTTAAATGTTATTAGAATATATTGTTTTCTCTCTTAGATGCCGATTTGAAGTAATACTCACTTAATAGGTCACTAGAAATTATTTATATATTACTCCAAACCATGAGTTATATTTATTATCCTTTTATGATCTGAATATATGCTATTTAATATTAATATTCTAAAAAAATCAATGACCTTATGTTTAAAGAATCTAATAATTAGTCTTGCTGAATGATGCCTAGTGTGTGTGCATTTGTCCAGGGTAAGAGGAATAAGGACCATTGTGTGGAGATGTACAGGATCGTTTTTTCTGCCTCTATATCACAATAATTTATAGATTGTTAGTCAATGTATTTTGTAACGGAATAAGAACGTTACATGAATTTGACCAGATGTTCATGACATATATGTGCTTGTGTGTAGATAATTAATAATAATAGCATCAAAACAAAATAGTATCTGTGAAGACAGCATAGAAAAGTAGAAGACATGTAGAGGTTGAGGGTGCTGTGTTAGAAACATGAAGGAAGGGTCAATGGGAGAGCGGACGAAGGAATGGTAAGAATGTAAAAGAGACATGTAGGATGTGTAGGACATGCGCAAGAGAGGGTCGTCTTCTGTAACAGGAGGAGGCAGTGAACTGCCTTAGCAGTGGGTGGGCATGAGTTCACAGGTGCACACTCATTACTTTTAGGAGACTGCACACTGTTCTAGGCCTTGTGAGCCTAGTCATAAATACTCATCTAATGGTGTACTTTAAATATCCTAAATTCATAATATTTTACAATTTCATTAGCAATTAAGTTTTTGAACTATATGGACCTTTTTGCTCCATGAAGTATTTTTATATAAAGGAGGAAGTGTTTTATGAATTGTAGAGACTAGAGAAGAAACTGATCAAACTGACACTTATTTATACTGACAGCTGAGTATGTGTTGCCCTGTTACTGGCTAAGCACGCTTCTACATTTGGAGATGACAAAAGAGCCAAATACCTTTCTGATGGGGTCTGATGCCATCAGTGGTAATCAAATCCCATCTAATACCTCACACTACCCTTTATCGATAAAGAGCTTATTAGCCCTGTGAGCACCAGGGCTGTCTGGAATAACAGTGATGGCTTGACATTTTCATTTAAGATAATAATATAATATTATAATATGAATTATTTATGGTATAAGCTTAAATATTTAGATGGCATCTGATTGTTACTCTGGCTTTCAGATCCTATCAGAAATACAGTGATTGGTGGGGAATGTTTACATTGACCCTTTGTGGCAATTCTCTCTCTCTCTCTATCTATCTATATATATATATATATATATATATATATATATATATATATATATATATATATATAAATGTATTTATCATTTATATATCTCTGTAGTATCTACCTTTTACTTTTGGCTAGTAAAGCTGTTCAGCATATGCTGCTACTAAATTATTTCCCAGTTAAGACTACAATTGTTCATGTTGTCAACATTACACCTATTTGCATTTACAGAGGTACATACAGTCAAAAAATGTCATAAACACAATTAAGACAGAGTAGGTTCAAAATAGCATATTGGTGCTGATAAAGTGCTTGGTAGCATATTTTATTTGCCAATAGGAATTATTTTGGAATCCTCAAGTAATTTGTGTTTGTTTTGTCTATTGGGTCTTGGTATGTACCCTAGTATTGAGCAGACACCGCAAATTAATATTTAACATTACCCATTTCTTATTTCTAATAATCCAAACATACTACAGAAATAAGTTGATTTAAAAATAAGTACATGCCAGTGCTTTACATCTCATAGTTACATGTACAATATCATGGACAGAAATGTATTATTGCAGTGAAAGCTGGGTAACAGCAGTTAGAGCGAGCTTGTGTTATATGGTCCTTTCAGAACCTGTGAGTATTTTCCCAAAAACTAAAAAAATTATGCAAGCCAGACTTTTCCAGATTCAATGTTGTTAGGCATTTGTTGAGATGCAATATACAGGTGTTGCTTTAAGGCAGGTTCATTGCAATTAGTAATTGTGATGTATTGTAATTACTTGAACTTAAAGGAATCTTGTAAGGTTTATTTTTATGTAATATACGCTATAAATAAGACCAACACAGTTTGTGGCTTGGGTATCTTTGTTGCAAGATTCAAATGGAATAGATTGTGCAGCTATGTTCATGGAATCTATACTTATCATCCCCAAACTTTTAATAGTGACTAAAATCAATATTGGTGTTTTTATATATTTTAACAAATAAACAAGTGGTATAAAATAGTAATTTTCTCAATACCAAGAAAGGGACAATTAAGAGTGCTCTAAATAGCGTACTATTTTCTATGTTTAAATGTTTATAATTAATAGGCAGGAGCACCTAACCACACACACTATAGGGTTTATAATAGTAACAAGGAAAGTAAGTGCAAGATAAACGTTAAAAGACAATATTTTAAAGCAGTTAAAAAACAATAAAAAATTGTTTCAAATGGAAACGTCTTTGTTTTGATTGTTCTCCATGAGTGTACGGAGCAGTTTTAACGACTTCAAATTCTCTGTTTTTCTTTTTCAACTGAGTTTATGTGCATTTTCTATATGGTTGGCATATGTGTTACTATCATTTTACTTCACTGGGCTATAAACATTATACTTCTCTATGAAGCACTGTGAAATGTTGCCACTTTTTATGGTCGAGGCATTCATGGTTTTCACCAAAATTGGCTTATTATAATACTGAGATTGGTAGAGAGCAGCAATGTTATCTCTAACTCTTCAATCATGGTGACTAAGCATAAGCAGCAAAGAGCATTAAAAGGTAATGTACAGACTTATATAATAAACTTGTATTATAATACAAATCCCCAGCAAATGCATAATGTCTAATTATATTCACTATTTGCCTTCTGCTTTTTATTATAATAAGAGCCGGGGAATAAAATGTTTTTATATCTTTTGGTTTCTGTTATAATATAGATAATAGGACAAAAGTAGGTATGATTAGATAATATGCGTGCTGGTGATTTGTATAATACAAGGTTGATAGACATGTATACTGGCACATAAAGCACTCTCCTCTCCTAATGATGACACAGCTGTATACGGTCACACATAACACATATGCAAAGTAAATATTGTGAACTGGATTGGACTAGTGTTTTACATCTAACTCCACCACCTACATATCTCCATCAAGGCCCACAGAACATAATGGAGAATCCAGCTTAGTAAATAGTTACAAGGCTGCAATCCTGAAAACAAAGCACTTCAGACACTTCTTATCTCCAGAGAAATTTAGGGAGTTCAGACTGATTGAAAATAGCTACAGTATTTGGAGATGGTCCTGATCTGTCCATAATAAGTTGTTTTGTTTTGTTTTTAACAAGGAAGGCAGCCAGCTGGCTAGATTTTACTAAATACATTGATATATTTAGCTTGCAAGTACTATTTTTATGAGAAGAGGAGTTATGGTATGCAGTAACCCAATAGACTCCATAAAAATACTATAATTCATATTTAATAAATCATAAATTAGAGCAAAAACTAGAGTTCATATGGATTACTTAAATTACCTATTTTACAACCAGGTAAATGTCCTGACACAATTTGATGAGTACTGTCCTCCATCTAAAATGTATTTTTTATCAACAAGCATAAATCTTTTATCACAAGTTTCACTGCAAAGCATTTAATGTCTTTGTGTTGGGAAGATATTTTGGATGTTATTAATGAATACTAACAATGAACATATGTGTGACCCATATGTATTCCTTATTAGGCCAAATACAGATTCAAATAGTGTGCTGGTTAGATTTCAGGCCATATGTCATAATGGACTTTCTGACATAAGAAATCCAGCGTTATAGGAACAACAAGGTCAATTTGAATTTTTCCTTTTTTGACTTAAAGGACCAATGTAATGATCCAATGTGTGCAACTTCTCATTAATACAATTCTGCATTAACAACTACAGTTTATTGTGATTGAACAAATGAATATTTTATGAGAAATGTACATTGAAAATGACTTGCTTTCCCACTATATGTAGGCTGAAGCTGCTCTCATCTTTCTCGAAACCTGCAACAGACTTTCTTATCTACTGCACGTCTTTACTGACAGAATAATGGGAGATGTGCGCACTTTCTGCCAAAGATTGAAAGAGACATGAGGAAAGATTATTGGAAAATAAGCAATTTTCAGTGTAAGGTTTCCCAAAAAAAGATCATTTGCAAGTCATTACCCAGAATCTTTAGCAGCAGCAGGAACACTACCCACTTAGAAACTCTGTGGGGGAAAAAAAGTTCTTATGGCCTGTCTGAGATATATCTCTGTATATACCTGAAGCTATTTGTACCTTCCTTGAAGAGACAATCTTTATTTAAACAGTACTGATAACTGTTGCTGGAAAACTAGGCGATATACATCTGGTTATACTTCTAGTGCAATTTTGCAATACAAATTAATAATTGTTGTTTATTGCAAGGCCACGCATTCATATACAGTCCTGACGTGTTTTGAGTGGGATTTGCAAGTAGTACAAAACTCATGATCTTTTGGCACTCCTGTGTTTTGAATTATTTTTTTTCATGTGAACTAGGTCAACTGCAGATTTAGTAAATCATTTTTAAATCTGAAGTGTGTTCAAAATGAAACGACTGCAACATTCAGAATCTCACGTACAATATACTAGTGATGAAGAGGATGATGTGCCAAAACTTGAAAATAGCTGATTTACCCTCAACTTTAGTCCTTTCATCTTTTACAAAGTGCATAGCTTGGATGATAGAGTGAACCACCATAGCATACTCAAAGTAAATGACGCTTTGCCTATCCATTTTATTGAGAGGAGATGGGAGGAGTGCCTACCTAAAAAAAAGGGAGGGGGGTATGTTGACAAGAATAATTTGTAATATTTTTCACAATAATCACAATAATCTCACAATAATCTGAAAAGCTGCTTGTACTGACCTTTATAAGGAATATTTATGAAAGCTGGGCCCCTACAGACAATTTGTGTTGATAAGCTGAGGATGGAATCTTGATTTTCAAACTGAAGAAGTTTTGCAACCTTTGCCTTGTGATGTATTTTATTATATTTCACCACATGGGTAAATATTAAGTTACAATTTAACTATCCCATGTCTTCTATGGCTTCATAAAACTACTCAACATATCTCTATTAATAATAAAGAATTGATAATACACACATTTTATCGCAACTCAGCAAAATTATTACACAGATGCAATATATTAGGTAAATGTTGTTTTCATATATATTGTGCATAATAATTTCTTCACACAAACAAAATAAGTACATTTTAAATGGCAAGAATGGACATCTAGTCATTATAATAAGTTAGCATCGAAATACTAAAGCTATACCTGGTTATACTGTATATGGGATTGCTGAACTATGCTGTGAACTAACCATCTTTATTCCCCTCATTTTATATTATAAATGCTAAGATTTCATTTTCTTCTACATTTTTCTTCAACTGTGAAAAGGTACACTAGAGTGCTGATATGTCTATAAATATTAGCCTGCACCTCTACTGAATTGAGGTTATAATTACATGGGTTAAATGTAAGAAAGAATTTAGGAGTTCACACCATAGGTTTAAAAAAAAACGTAGTTTCTAAGGACTTTTTCAAAGCACTACGAGGTGGAGGATGCATCAGCTTCATATGCCCCTTTTCTCCGTCTTTGCTCTTCTGTCATGCTGAAATATTTCATATTTGTGACCAGCAGTGATGCATTCTGGGCGCTAAGGCTAAGCGAAGGCAAAATCCAGAAGGATATGGTTAAAAAATACCAGTGTCTCAAGCTGTAAAGACAGTTTACACCAGGGGTACTCACACATGCCTGAATTTGAAGATATCATTTCTGTGCACAGGTGAATCTATCACGATGACTGCAGAAGGGATTGACTCACCTGTGCGCAGCAGGGATATCATAAAATTCAGGCAAGTATGTGGCCCTACAAGATGGATCTTGAGTACCTCTGTATAACTGATACGTTTTTCTTTGTTCAAACTAAAACAATTTAACTGTGAGGAGAAAAGGTGTAATATGTAAATACTGATTTTCTACATTATATACATGCAATGATCTATTTTATGGAATACTATAATATACATACATTATAGGTAAAGTGTAAAGAAAGTCCTTTACATGGGAATTTTCACCAATCATGGAGTGTGTAGTCAGATAGTTGAAGAGGTTGGCTAATATTGTGTATATACCCCAACTTTATTATATACACTGTAAAAGGTTAGAGGTTCCTCCACTTTACTGAATAGAGTGCATCATAAAAACCTCTAATTTTATTCTATATAGGCCATAGGCTATAGAGTGACTTGCCAATGCTTTCTAGCTGACAGTACATTAAAGTATTAGTTTTAATACAGAACCACACAGTTACGAGGAATGTAGGAGAGCTAACTACAGTTTATTATTTCTGGTTGTGTGTCAGGAAGCCAATATCTGTATTAAATCCCTGCCTTTGTAAGTAAAAAAAAGAACTGGAATACTTTCAAATAGCTTACTTTTTTCCATGCGGTTTCAGGTCGTTAACAGTGGCTCTTTTTTTAGGAAAAGAGTTTCCTTTACTTGTGTCTTTTTATCTTTTCAAGTTACGACACATCTCTTAAAATTCCATCTGGATAATTTCTCCTTCATTGGGATAAAAGAATCATAATTCATTCAGTTTCACATCTGGAAGCAGTGAGGACACTGAGTTACAGACCATATATGGAGGTGAAAGAAGTGCTTAAATGGAGTGTTCAAGGATTTTAACTAAAATTCTAATTAACACATTCTTAATCATTTATTTTACCCTTCATTATCATTGATACAACATGCCATGTCTGAACTATTCTAAAAACGTGACCTGTTACTGTCTCACAAAGGCTACTGAACACCATCTTAGGATCTCTCAGTACTCCAAATATTTTTATACATGTTACACATTTATTTTTAAGCGGAACAAGGCGTTGATAATTTAAGGCTGAATCATTTTTTTTATAGCAATCTGTTTAATAGCCACTAAATTACTTTTTTGCAGGGACTCTTTAGGCAATTTATTTAACTTAAATGTTCGTACAAGGTTACCTTTAATAAATGTCTCCTCAATGTAATTAGAAAATAAAATATGTATTTCAGTTACAAGGCAACATAGTAACAGCCTGTAAGCTTCTTGAACTGCCCCTTTTCTCCCTATATGCTACTCCGCATGCTCCCATCTTTCACATTTTTAATGGCAGCACAGCTAAACTAAGATCACATAGCATTGCTTCACAATATTAGTGTCTAATACTGCCCCATTCAAAATTAACTGAAGTATGAGGGGGAAAAAACACAGGTAAATGCTGCTTTTTATATTCTAGTCCTTTTAAATTTCAGCTAATGTACACCAAATGACAGCCCAATTTAATTTACATGCACCCCATCTTTTAGGAAATATCCTTTGTTATCCTCTGTCTCCAAATGCCTATGCCTGATAGGAAACCCACCATTTCTTTTAACAAAAGAAGCCATTATTTTGTTAACTCTACACCTGGCCTTATCCAAACGCTTCTGATCCTTAGCCCCTCTCCACTGCATCCTAGGTGACATTTGTGACCAAATAATTAACAGCCCAGGGAATAACTCTAACAGTCTCAAAACATCCCTTTTCATCATTCTAATAAGATCTTTTATAGGAACAAAACCCAAATCATTCCCTCCTGCATGAATGACTAATAAGTCCGGACCCAGAGCCTGCCTAGCCAGACCCATCACTGTCAGCAACACTTGCTCCCACTTCATCCCCCTGATGCCAAACCACTTTACTATCACCACGTCCTTAGGAAAACTCAACTGCCGATTGTTTTCTCTGATGCCCGCTGCCCTTCTTGCCCAATAAATGTAAAGGCGGTCCTGAAACAAATACAAACAACACACTTCAATTGTAATTAACATATTTTAATACCGACCAACATATAACACTTCTATGCAATATTTAATATCAATACAATTCCCCTTTTTTCCCTTTTTCTCCTTTTTTTTTTTTTTAATCCCCCTAAGGCTTTCTTAAACTCCTAAACTCCATAAATCGAACGGAATCAAGGCCGGCTCAGCATCAGCCTGACGCGCTACCTCCCTAAAACGCGCCCATTGTCCCCTGGGCAAAGCATCTGCTATAACATTTTTTACTTCCATAATGTGGGACGATCTCATCAGTATATTGTATTGCAGACACTTCAGTACCAATTGCTGTAGTAACTTTACAACTAGCGGCGAAGAGGCAGTGATAGAATTAATCGCCTGCACCACACTCAAATTATCACACCTGAGAATTACATGTTGATTCCTTAAATTTTCTCCCCACAAAATAACATCCACTACAATTGGGAACAACTCCAGGAACGTTAAGTTCTTCAAAATCTTGTCTCCTCTCCAGACTTCCGGCCAGCGCTCTGCACACCAATGCCCCCCAAAATAAATCCCAAAACTTATGGAACCTGATGCATCCGTAAATAATTCTAACACTTCATTACAAACCGGACTCCTCAACATTATTTTTTTACCATTGAAATTCTGCAAAAACAAATCCCAAACTCTTAAATCCGCCCTGTGCTCCCCGAGTATTCTTATATGAAAATAGGGCTTTTCCACCCCAGCTGTGGCTAAAGATAACATCCTAGCAAATATCCGCCCCATGGGTATGATGCGACAAGCGAAATTTAATTTACCCAACAGTGACTGCAAAAGTTGCAACTTAACCTTCTTCGCCCACCATAACTTCCTGAACCGCCCTTCGAAGATCCACCACCTTTTCCCATGGTAAACTACACTCGAATGCCACCGAATCAATGTGTATACCTAAAAACTGTAACACTTGACATGGCCCAACTGACTTTTCTTCTGCCAATGGAATCCCAAATTCACCCGCTAATACCTGAAACTCCTGAAATAACCTTGTACAGTCCTGAGAATCATATGAACCTATAAATAAAAAATCATCAAGATAATGTACTACTGCATGCAAACCTGTCCTGCTACAAATTACCCAATGTAAGAAAGTACTAAATTTCGCAAAATATGAACATGATATTGCACAACCCTTCGGTAAACATAAATCCACAAAATACTGATTCATTACATGACGCCCCAGGAGATGATGTGAGTCCGGGTGCACTGGCAATAACCTAAATGCCGATTTTATATCCACCTTGGCTAACCCAGTACCTCTCCCAGCCCTCCTAATAAACTTAACTGCCTGCTTAACCGACGAATAAGTAACTGACAACGAATCTTTGTCAATACCATCATTTACCGACATACCCTTTGGATATGACAAATGGTGAATCAACCGAAATTCACCCAACTCCTTCTTGGGGACTAAGCCTAATAGGGAAATCCTCAAGTTATGCAAGGGAACCTCATCAAAAGGACCCGCCATTCTACCTTTTCCTACCTTCCCCAATAATTTGTCCCAAACCCATTGTGGCTGCTCCCTTTCAGATTTCAAGTTAGGCTAACCCCCTATATGTCCTGTGTATGCCCTCAATCTCGTCTAGGTAACAAAACAAAGAAGAACACTCTGGAAATTTTTCCTCCACTATGCTTGCAAATATTACATATGCCTGCACCCAGTTACCAAACGTTTTTGGGATTTTTCTATATCTCCTTCTTCTTTCTTCCTCTTCTTTTTTTGCGTCATCTTTTTTATCATCATGTTTAAACTCAATGAAACTGTCTAAGGGAAGCAACGAAAATATCTCTATAAACTCTTGGTTCCATATCTTCTCTCTGATATCCTTTGATACATGTTCCCCTATCGGGCCTATATATCTGCCACTTTCCACACTGACACCTGCACACACCCTCCCGCGGAGGCCTTGTCCCCTTCCACCTCTTTGCTCCCTACTTCCCCACTCGGCCCTCCTACATCCCCAACGGGCCGCTACCCTTCTCTAATACCCTGACCAATCAACTGTGAGTGTTGCTCGTACACCCTTCTGGCCCCACCCATGCTCTGTCTGGGCCCAAGTCCTTCCTTCCTGCAAATTTTGACAATAAACCTGTTAAACCTGCTCCCAACTCATGAACCCTACCCACATCCACTACCTTGCCCTGTGTACTTTGTTAGCACTCACCACTATACCTCCCATCAGTAGATAATGAAGGGGCAGTAACACCGGCGGCAGTTCCACTCCTAACGTCATCCAGCCCTTCCTTAGCGGGCGGACGCGATCCGTTCCTGCTGCTGGTCCCATTCTCAGCCAATCCTCCGCCTGAGGAAGGACGCCCTAGACTCCCGCTGCCAATCTCTTTAGCAGCCTGCCCTTTTTCGGCGCCAGGACGTCCCCTGCTCCTGCTGCCGGGCTCCCCTCCATCCTTTCCTCCGCCTGAGGCTGGACGCCCACTGCTCCTGCTGTCGCCGTCTCTGTTATCCTTTCCTCCTACCGAGGATGGACGCCTTCCACTCCTGCCGCCATCTCTCTCCTCCCTTCCTCTCCTGGACGAAATTTGTACCCTCCTGTCTCCACCAAAAGGCAGTGCCTGCTCCCTAGTGTCCCCCTCTCCAGGCTGATTCCTGTAACAACTAACACATCTCTCTCTGCTCCTGTCTCTACGCTCCTGCTCACCATAAGCCCGTCTGTGCTCCGACGACCTTCTTCTGGACCTTGACCTTCGATCTGGGGCTGGCGTACTCCTATTCCTGCCATCTCTCGACCAAGCCCGCCTGTCCGGCGTCCTATCTTGCCTTGCCTGTCCACTGCACCTGAAAGCATAAACTTCTGCCGCACTGCTGCCTTTTCCACGCCTACCGACATCCTCCTCTCCTTCCGAAGGCCTCTGCTCCCTGTGACCCGGGCAAATTTCCTGCTGCAGTGGCCGCTGCCTCGCGTCCAGTTAACCTGTAGACGCCTCTTGCCAGCCACTCCTTGGCCCTTGCTCTGCCCCGTCTGAAAATCTGTGTCCCGGGTCACAAAGGGAAGACACAGACATCCTATCCTCTGCCTTGCCTACTGTCAATACACTGATCTGTGCCCCTTCCACCTGCCCTCCTGCACGTTCCACCTGAGAATGCCCGACTTCAAACCTACTCCTAATACCCCTATCCTGATCATCTACTGCTATACCCACCCTCTCCACAGTGCTATCCTGCACTCGTTCCCCTAGCTGCCTCCCGCCACTCCCGCCACTCTCACTGATGCTGCCCAAGGGTAACTGCCTCCCCCCTACTTTAGCTATCCAGGGCAGTCCCTACCACAGATGCTGCTCTGTGAACCTGCACCACCACACTCCTAACAGCTACCTCCTTAACCCCCCCCCCCCCCCCCCCCCGCCTACTGATACCCCACCTCCCCTCCTACTTCTATTTGCCTGCCTGCCTGCACTGGTGCCCAAGTTACCCAACCTCTTGCACTGTGTCCCTAATTCTCTGCACTACAGCCTGCAACCACTCAGGCCACCTGTTCGTGTAGCTGCCTAATGAGGGCATCTACTATTGGGGTCACCATCTCAACAAGGGGGGTGGGAGGGGTTCACTTCACTGGTGCAGGAGGGAAACTATTACTCCTGTGCTGCCTCACCCAGTGCCCTCTGGCGGGAAAACCACCCCCACTTATACCCTCCTATTAAGCACCACCTCTAACACACTACCCTAGCACTGAGACAGGTCAAAATCCCCCTCCCCTTAATTTTTGCCCTGGGGGCTGCATGACTTCAAGTTTAGGCAAAGGCTGTTGGTTAGACTGCATATCCAATAAGATGATAGGGATATGGGGAGCTGGTTATATTTTTAATCCATTACATCCTGCTGTTTCTGGCAGCGTTAAGCCCGGGTCTTTTGTGTCGAGTAAGAAAGGTTGCTGCTTCACTTTTAATGGGAGCTCATGTAAATGGGGAGCAACGTGTAAGTACACGCATGATAGTTCAGAATGTGTTCTGCATCACCCTCTTTTTCAATGCTTCAAGAAAGCAAAGTTCTAGAAACCCGAGGGAACACTTGCAAAAGGGGAGAACACTGGTGCAGGTAGAAAGGATCCGGCTGTGGTTAAGGGCATACGTTAAGCTCCGGCCTGCTGATGCTAAACTGTTGTTAATGGGGTTTTCTGACAATTTTGTTATTCCCTCTTTGGTGTTAGTACCTCTTTGATGTAGTATTTCAGTTATCCTCCTAATTTAAAGTCTGCCAGGGAAAATCCTTTGCTAGTTCTAGAAAAACTTCTTGAAGAGGATGATAAAGGAAGGATGGCAGCTACCTTTAGAATTCTGAGGGTTTCCCCATTGGATTTGGTACCAAAGAAGGATTTTGATTTTCTTTGATATGTCATTTGTCATCTCCAAAAGGTTTGCCGGTCAATTATGGTATTGAAAGAAATTTGTCGGTCAATTATGGTATTGAAAGGAATTTGTCGGCAGTGACTTATTCTTCATTCACTGAAGCGATCAGGCTGGTGAAAACGGCGGGTATGGGGAACACTGATGTCAAAAGTCGACATTGAGTGCGATTTTTGTTCACTGCCAGTGAATCTATGCGCAATTTTTGCTCAGCTGTCAATGGGCTGCTCAATCTCCTGTTCGTATCATGAGAAGTTTAGATCTTGCACTGGGTTACCATCCAAAGGTCCGGTTTAACTTATTTGGTACATTACTTGGATGATTTTTTATTTGTTGGCCCTACCGGTTCTGGGGTTTGTGCAACATTATTGAGGATTTTTTTTTCTGAAGACAGGGGTTAAGATGGTTCACCACCATATTAGGGAGACTGCAGTCAATTTGTATTTCTGAACACAAAGTCATGCTATTTAAAACTGCTTGGTGGGTGCAAAAATCTAAATGGGCCTAGGGGACTTTGTGCCTTATTATATTGAATTCAACATTTGCACCAATGTTTTACTGATGAGAATGACAAATAATAAATTGATTAAAAGGACACCGTCTCCCCTCCTGATACTACACATTTCTTCAAGACTAGGCACCATGGAACTGATAATTTAACGGTGAAGAAATATCTACAATGTATTACTGTTTATATGCAATTATGATACAGTGAAAGGTGCCATTTAGTGGAGGTTGCCATATACTGATTTACTTCCTGACTTGGGCCCTCATTCACTTGCAATTTGGCCAATTGAAAAGGGGTCTAAATTAGCACATAACATATTTTTTTAAAGAAGTTTTTAGTTAGTAAACATCTATCCAAAAGCAAGGTTTTCACTAACTAAAAACTTATTTAAAAAAAATATGTTATGTGCTTATTTAGAGCACTATTCAATTGGCCAAATCGCAATTCAATGAGGGCCTTGGGAGGAAACTTTGATTGCAGAGTCTATCCACATAATGGAAATTTGGCAGCTAACACTGCCAGTACTTTCTACCTGAAAACTCATTAGTTTACAAGGACACACCCTCCTGAGGTATATGCTGCAAGAAACATCACAGTGAAAAAATTAAATTCTGTGGTAAAGAATAATTGCATAAAAACATGAAATATTTAAAGGTTGTGTTTATTATCTTTACCATTTAAAATGTTTTCTCAATTTTCACATTAATTATTTAAAGAAACAGACAGAAAAACTTTAAAGGATCACTGAGGTCACAGTTTCTATACTGTATTTTGAATAACTACACTTGAAAACGGGAAAATTGTTTTTAAAAAGGAAAAAAAAATAGGCTGCCTCTCATTATTTGACTTTTATATGCAATTATTACTGCCACTATTTCGCAGATACAGATTCACTCTAAGGATTCTAAGTCTCCTCCCACATCAGGAAGTAGGCCACTGGAAAATAGGGGCCCTATGCTAATCCCTGAAATAGCATTTACGAGTGCCCTTACTACTGAGTAAACCCTACATAGCTATGCTAATATCTCATCCCTAAAACATTGCGAGTAAACTGCTATGATTCACGACACAGAAGAAAAGTAAGGCATAAATCTCCATTGAGTTTGCCCTGACAATAAAATACGAGTTACTCCCTGACACTCTGACCAAACCCTATGCTAATCCACAATTTCACCTCACTTGTAAACTAGAGCACTCCTCTAACTCAATAAAACAGAAGAAATGCTTATGGGTACCAAAGACATTGTCTCTACCCAACTACCCTGGCCCCTAAAACTCCAACTCCTGCAAGGGGGGTCCTTAACAGGGTTAGGTGGGGCAGTAATGCAGATAGGGTGAACAGGCAGTGAGCGGGGGTAGGGTATGTCCGGGGATTCCTTCCAGTGGGGATTTAAATGGAACGAATCCCCAGGGCATGACGTTAGGACGTACTATTGGGTCCTAGAGCCGATTCTCATCAGTAAAGCTTGGTTTGGGTGCCCCCCACACTGAAACCTCTTACTGACAAGGCAAGGATTTACGAATGAGAGCTGAGTGCCCTTATGTAGGGGAGCTAAAGTTTAGCATAGGGTTGTAATTTAGGGGGGAAAAACTTGTGCAGACTTTTTCAACATTCCCTTAGATTAGAGCACCAGATTAGTATAAGGCTAGTATAAGTATAAAATGTTAGATTCCTCAGCAACATAATTGCATACAAAGTCATAAATAAAAGGCTGTGTTATTATTACATTCTAGAATACAATCTTTAATACATGTTATCTATTTTCAAGTTAAATTCTTCAAAAGAGCAATGATACATTTTTGACCACAGATAAACATAATATTTCAATGTTTTGGTTATATATTTTATGTATATTTCCCATTAAACTGAGATTACAAAGACCAATAGAAATGTATTGTGAGGACACTGGCATGCTGTAATCCCCAGTTTAGAATATCACAGTGAATTAGAGCTGAAGTTAAGGAGGGAGAGAGTCTAACAGTTGGAGGAGAAGGTGAATAACATATTAGAGGGAAAGAAGTATTCATTTAAATTGTGACTGTTTGAAAAGATTTTGTCAATGCCTTTATTCCATCCTTAAATGGGTGTATGTTGTCTTGAGCATACTTTGATCTTGAAAAATAAGGAAACAAATACATTATTACTGAATGTATACATTAATTTGCAGGCTTGGGTAAATAAAATAAAAAAGTGAATAATATTTGTTCTCATATAATTTTGGAATGTTTCTTTTTTTTGTTTAAAATCGCAGAAAGTGTGATATGCAACTAAAATGGTTTATGAGGCATTTGTTGTATTTTTTTAAATGTATTTTTATTGTCTAAAATAAACCTTTCGTTCATACACCCTCAATTAAATCTGCACCTGCAATCATTTTAGTGTTGAATAGCTATTTTAAAATTAATTATAATCGTACCTACTAACCTAATGAGAAACGTATTAACTATAGTAGAAGATTACAACACGCGCACATGAAAACATTCAAAATACAACAAATACACACAACAAATACATAAAAAGCTTATTTACAGGAATAGGGAGCATCCAGGACCTTGAAAACTGAAGTTACAACTCAATTTAAGTCAAATTAAAAGAGTTTAGACACTACAAAATTCTCTAAACGAAAGAAAAAATGGCCGCCGAAAAAAACGAAAACAAGGCTACAGCAGTCTAAAGACGCAAAACACCAACAAACACCTACGTATTTGCCGAAAAACACCTACGAGCTTAGAAAACAAGGACGCAACCCGCGCAACCCCAAAAACATTACAAACACAATAAATACATACAACAAACACATACAAAGCTTACTCACAGCAAGGGGGGAAGAGGACATCTGGAAGTGAAGTTACACCTCCATTTAAGCACAAATTTTGGAGTTTAGAGACTCGAAAATGACCTAAGTGAGAGAAAAAATGGCCGCCGAACAAAACGAAAACGAGGCTAAAGGTCCCTAAACACGCAAAACACTACCATAAACACGCAAAACACCACCAAACAGCTACGGATATTCCGAACAAGCCCACCAAACAGCTACGGATATTCCGAAAAACTCGCACGATATAGAAAACGAACGACGCTACATCAGCCACATTAAATACACCAAACACCCTTAGCTCACTTACAATTTCATTGCCGTCATTTTTTGATATAATTTCGGAACTGAACCCAGGTTTCAGACTATCGCTAATGGCTAATACTGTCAAAAAATATTCTTCCAATTGCTTCCAAATAGAAGCTCCCACCTCCGATTGTCACTTATCTGACATTCCACAGTATTCACTGATAGATGCAAATATTTATATAATTTGTTGCATGTATGTATATGTTTATTAAACAGATAAATATCAAATGAAATGCAGCTTCCTGATAATTTAGTTCAATTAGTTTAGGTAATCTAAAACCTTTTATGTTTTTTTTCTCTAAATGACCACTGTGCTGAAGTTGAAGAAAAAAGGCACTTGTTTGTCACGTATGGACCAAACTAACAATAATTAGCAGCTCTGTAAGCCATGGACATAAAACATTTTTGGGGAAAATCTGAATTTTAGACTGCTTTTGTGTAAAGGAATGTACTGTGTATATATATATATCATAATATTAGATGTTTGTTGTTGAGGCCAATTTTATATCACCAAAACTAAATGTGTAGAGACCCACTGATGCGCTCATGACTCCTTCATACTTCCTGTGGTGTTCTGTATCCAATCAAAGTAGACGTACAGCCGTAATTTAGAAGAAGGAAATGTGACAGTGGGGATGAGACATTTTAACAGCATTCAAGGTCTCCTCACACCCCAAGGTGAAACCAAAATGCTAGACTTCCCAGCAGCATGATTTCATATAAAAATTTAAAAAAAAATAGAGACTCTCTTGATTTTTTACTTTATAAAATCATTTTGCATATTTAATTGTGCTATTCATCAACAGAATATGTTTTAAAAATCTTGGTTATAGTGGTCCTTTAAGATAGCTCTGGACAAAAAATTAGAAAACACGGCAAAAGTGCATCAAGGTAGAGATCGCTGAGCATTGCAGAAAAGGAGAAGAATAAAACACAGATGTGCTGTTGTGATTGGTTAGTGAATTTGTTTGACCTCTTTTGTTTTTGACACAACTTCTCATCCTCTTCTGCAAGTTTTTTGCTTTTTTTGGTAAGTGTTACAAAGCTTTTTACTGTTTGCCATCCCATAATTTGAACCACTTCTACAGCCAGCTCTTTTTCTTCATCTGGAACCATTTTCCCTTTTTCTTGGCTGGCCCTTCATCAACTGAAACTTAGTTTGTTTAAAGCAGATCAAATAGCATCCAAATGCCAGGCTGTACGGTTTCCTACTCCATAGCAGTCAATAACATCACCACCAACCCAGACTCCCGAGCTTGCTGACCTAGCGTAATATTTGACATCCATGTTATGACTAATTCTTGATTCTTCATCTTCCATTTGCAGGGTATAACATCTAACCACTAGGTGGTGGAATGAAGGAACAAGGAAGGAAAATATTTTTATTTTACTCTAGACTAGACAGTCTCCAAACTTTAACATTCAAAATCCCTTGCTTAGCTGCTATCGCCTCTCTTTCTTGCTCACCCAGAACATTCTTGGCCCTTCTTTCATTTAATCCTCTAACCACCAGACACTCTCATAACATTGACACAGCCTCTGGGCAATGAACCTCTCTATCAACTAATTCCACTTCACACCTAATGCTACACTTACTTATTCTTCTCCAGCAAACTTTAAAGAGCGATCTTATCAGATGCACTTTATAAATGTTCATAAACACCTCACCACTTCATAAACCAACTCATAGCTGCTTCACTCAAACATGTGTTTCACACATACTTTATTCCCTCTATATTGTAGATTGTAAGCTCCATCGATCGGGAACTCACAACTGATTGTGACTGACATTTTTTGCTATATGTAACCAGATTTCACAAAAAAAAACCATCTTTATCTACTTCATACATTGAGGTGAAGCACTGTTTATAAAAGCACCCACATTATTAGAATCTCGCCCTGCATAAGTATATGTAGATATGTTTAAGTTTGTAACTACCAATTTTCATTGACAATGATAATTTATTTTTGTCCAGTTAAGTATTATAGCTAATGCACCAGAGCTGGCCATTGTATGGAATATGTTGGCACATTACAAATAAACAATAATAATAATTGTATCAATGACTTAAATACTGGAATATTACCCCAATATGGTCTTAATTGTTTTGTTTTTTTTACCTTAGATATTGTTTATGACGTTATGCTTGGTTTTATCATTGGGTAATGTAGTTGCTTCTAGTATACAGTTCGGACACATACTAAATGATATGTGTTGTTGACATAATGGCTTTGAATGTGTGGGGAGTGAGTTGTTAACATTATACTATGGCTATATTCACGTTTTCCAGCTGCTTGTACATGATCATACATTAGCAATGTCTGGAATCTGATCTGTGAATTCATGGTTTGTGCTTTAGTTCTGCTTTGGATAAACATGCAGCAGCTAAGTCTAGACAACCTAGTTGGTTTTAGCATCTTGGAATGAATGAGAACAAAATCCCAGACTGTTTGTATAAAAAATAAAATATTTTATTTTTTCATCTAGAAAAGTGCAAACATGTACCATTTGGTCACACTTCTCAACACATAACAAGTTGTTGAAAAAAGAACAGTCATTGTCAAAGGAAGAAATAAATGCTCTTGGATGGAAACCTCAATCAGTTTCAGAATATTCACTCGCTCTAAAGGTCAGGTAATACAATGTGTTGAATACAATCAATACAGACAGATGTCATAATTACAAAACTCATATTTAGCAAGCAGGTAGCTGGCTGCCTCTCTGTGCAACTGAACAGTATTTCCCCTAGAGAATCAATTTCATGCTTTGAATACTTTGTCAGACAAGCATTAAGAAACTATTTATCGGTAACAAAAAATTAAAAAACAGGTTAACATCAAAATATTAAAGCATTATAAAAATGAGAAACAAGAACAAAAATTAAGTTAATTTAGATAACTGTACAAAAATATATATACAATATGTACAATAATAATAAAAAGCAAGGTTACAGTATGTAATCCTCCATACTGTAATCTTTCCAGTCTTGTAACAGACATAGTTTTAATTCCATTCAATAACTGTACTCGGGGGTACTTAAACAGAGATGTCCCAAAAGGACAACTTTCTATAAAACCTCAGGTTATGTACTCCACCTGTCACTGACACATTGCCAGTTCATCAAATATATAAAACTATTAAGAGCTTTTTTTCCAGTTGCATGACTGGGTGCAATATATATCACCATGCTCAGTGAATACTGTCGAGTGACAGTGTTATGGTGTGTACAGTGACAATACATTACACCCAGAACAGCTGCTGTGGCTGGTTCGTCTCAGTTTCTTCAAACCAACGGCTGGGGTCATTCAACAATTAAGTCTTAAAAATAAAGACTTTCCTTTAAACAATCTTAAATACTTTCTTGTGCTATAGAATTTTGTTTTATCAATGAGATGCAAAGTCATTTCAAGTCAAAGAGTCTTTTAAGTGTGGTTTTGTGTCTCTATGCCATATCCCCATACATCTTCCTGTAGTACATGGACTCAAAGATGTCGTTGTCTCCTGGGCAGTTGTAGTGGCATGCGCAGGTCTTGATGAACATCATCTTCTTCTTCATGACCTCACCATCAGGGCATTTGAACTCAACTGGAAGGGTAGCTGTTCTGTGAGGTGTGCAGCAACGGCCATCAGTGCAGACCCCACAAAACTTGGCCCTGTAGGTCTTTACACTGGTGCAGCCAGAAAGCTCAAATTTGACTGGTTTGGAGATTTTTGGAGTACGGATGCATTTCTTTCCTTTCTGTAATGAAAAGAGCAAGTAAACCACATAAGTTTTGTATTCTATGAATGACAGGTTAAAATAAATATGCATAGCTTCTTTTGGGGCATAATATGACTGATAAATTATGTAAACTGGATAAGGTTATGTTCATTAAATGTTTTAAATTTTGTCAGATAAATAAGACATCTTTCTTATTATATGGGGCTTATTTATTAAAAAGTGTAATATTTAAACAAACTGGTCTACCTGTTCTCTAGAAAAAGGAAATTAACTTATTTACCGTATTTCATAAAATAACTAAGCACATTTGGTGATTATGTCATATGCTAAGACTACTCTATGACTATTCTAATTACAACAGCCAATGGCATAATCCATGTGTTTATATAAAATTGTAAATGTAAGCTTGTATTACACATTGAACATTCTCTATTTACCTTAATATTTTCTTCCAGATCAGCTTCACAAGGTCTGACCATGCAGAGTCTGCTCTGTTTTTCCAGTCTGCAGTGCTCATTGTCATTAGTGACTCTGGTAGAGATGCCCATGCCACATGTCTTTGAGCAGGCGCTCCATTCAGTGGTCTGCACCAAGCAGTTGGCACGGATCATAGAGGGGTCAGGACCGTAGGTCTCTTCCATTCTGAAAGCTGTCATAAAAAATAGAACAATACATTAGATTCTAGTTTCTAAGCATTTCGTTTCGGCGCTTACACAAGTCTAATATGTTACATTTTGCTTTTAACTATAGAAAACATGATTGCAATACAATAGATAGCAAGATGCAGAGCCATTATTATTATTCTATTAGTAACGTAATGTATATTTCTTTAGCATTCATTACTCACATATTTATTTTAAATTTTGCGTATTTTTACCTATATTAACTATTTATGCAATAAAAAAAGATAGAGCTGTTTGAATACAGAAGCAAAGTTTGATTGTATATGAGAACTTACCAGGCAGAGCTGGTCCGACCATGGTCTGTTCCCTGGGTTGGTCACACACCCATTCTTCACAGCACTTGCCAGGCAGTTTCACTCTTCTTGGGAAGGGGCAGTCAGGGCTTGGCAGACGGACATCCATGCTGCAGAGTGGGACGCAGCCAACACCTCCATCCAGGCAAGTGCACTGATATTTACAGCTGCTCTGGAATGATTCTCCACTTCTGTACACCATACCCCCAAATACACAGGGTGCACCTTCTCTAGCTATAATATAAAGACATGACAGAACATTAGTTTATAATGAAATGATACAGCAATCATTATAGTGTCAGCTTTATATACTTTCTAACAAAGATAGCCAGCAATATGAGCTACATATAATAGCTTTATATACTATATTTACAGTCTAGATAGCCTTTTCAATCACTTTTTTTTGTATAACAACTTTCATAATAAGACTATGAGTAAAATGTCATATTTTGCTTTTCTGCTATTACATGTAACATTTTATAGAACTGGTTCTTAGATAAAGAGCAAATTGGAACACTTCTTGGGAGACTCTTATAATAGAAAGATTAAGCAAAAGAGAGTTTGGGGGGAAACACTTACCAGAGCACACTCCAATTCTCCTGTTGACCCTTGATCCAAAGTCACAGAAGAGTCCTTTGTGGGGGTCACACACATCTTTCTCAGTGCAGAGCTCGCCCAGCTGCTTGGCACAGACCTTGCAGCAGCCACAGCCATCAGTGACCAGGCTGACTCCAGGATCACATTCTGGAACCTTCTGTGGGCATTGGCATTCACCACTGCACTCCTGGGCATCAGACACCTGCAGCACAGAGAGGGTGAACAGAGTTAGGGATGGCAGCAAAGCTTATCAATGACAACTGACATCTGAACACAATATAAAATTAATATTTTTATATGGTAACTAAACTTATGTACATTAAGTATTTTCCATTGGATCTTAAAATGCAATGCACATAAAATTTTTGTAATAGAGTTTAAAGTAAAATACACATTTATCTGTCAGTTATATCAAAGAAAAAATATACTTGACTCCTGATCCTTAGTAAATATACATTCTATATTTCAGGCTTCTTATAAGTTTAAACAGCTAGCTCTATGTAATATACTAAAACTTACCCAGCAGATTAAAGCAATGATGAGCACAGCTGTCACTTTTCCTGCAGACATTATTAGGCAGCAGTTGAATTTTCTTCTATTTGAAAAGAAAATGTTCCTCTCTCGTTCCTTTTCTTGATCTTCAAGTCGATCTCGTTCTGTATTCAGTTCTTTTTTCTCTTGTAGTTTATTCTCAAAGTCTCAGAGCCTCTTTCCTTTTCTCCTGGTTGCTGTATTTGGTTCCTTTCTCTGGAGCTGGAAGAGTTGTTGTGTGAAGAAGCAGAGAAGTGCTGCTGTTTTATACCCTGCTGGCTGTTGGGACTCGCCAATGAGCTGAATGGAGTCCTACACAAGCAGGAACATTCCTCACATTCCTCCCAACCTTCCTGCCCCATCAGCTCACACCGGATTGATCCTGACCCCTTGACACTCCACATTCCTCCTGTCTGAAAAAACTGGCACAAAAAAGGCGCTGTATCCTTACCATCAAATAGGATTTTCTCCTTGCTTTTATATAATTTTCACTGCGCTTCCTATAAATTTATATGAAAAGGAGGATTCAGCCTTGCTGTTTTTTATGGCTAACCCCTGGTCCAGACTGCTTTACCATAACCACTTTCATGTTACAATAATCATGTTAACACACCTAACTGGAAGATGTAACCACAAAGCAAAAAACACACATTCTTCTTTTTTTCATAACTAGACTACATAAAGGGGGGAAAGCCTCAGGAATGAAAACTAAACTTCATGTAAATAAATTAAATATGTAAAGAATGCAAATTCATTGTGCACAGTTGTATATGACATGTACACTGATTTGTGTGTACTTATGTACTGCACACAGAAAATCATTTTATTTTTAATTGATCCTTATTACTGCATATGTTTTACCTTAGTGATTGATTAGTACCAGTTTGAACTAAATTGTATGTAAGCCTTATAAAAGGTACTTTTACTATTCCTATTAAATATGTTATATAATCAGGAGTGTTTTCCGCCTAGGGCAGCAAATTGTCAGAGGGTAGCAGGTTGCCTGAAGATGCAGTGCAGTAAATTGTAAGTGTACTTGGAACTTTCTTACAATATATATATATATATATATATATATATATATATATATATATATATATATATATATGAAAATGTGAATGAATATATATATATATATATGTATAACTACATGTAAACTTATTATTTGAGACATAGAAAGGGGAAAGGAGGAGCTGTAAGTTGGGCATGGGGTGCAGAAATCTAAAACTTAAATGCACCCTTATATATATATATAACTGATAGAATGCACAGCTATATTATTAATATTATTAATGTCTTTAAAATCTGCTGCTATATATTAATGGTAATCCTATTAAACACAGTGCTGTATAATTGATGACACTATCAAATCCAGTGCTATATAATTACTATTCATATTAAGTGCAGTGTTGTATAATTCATGTAAATGTTGCATAATTGATATAAACAAATTGCCATATATTTGTTATTTTCATTAAAACCAGTGCTTTTACAGTATTTGATATTCCAACAAAGAATCACCACAGGGTTGGATTTTTAACTACTGTCTGAAGTACTATTCTTAGCCACACTATTCAAATACTTCCAGTAAAGAAAAGGTTAAGAATCACGTCACACATATTTTCCTATTAATAATCTAATGGGCAGGACATTGTCTTTAAGGAGGAGAAAGTGATTGAGCATGTTCAGTAGCTTCCATAATATCAACTAATAGGTATGATGTCATACACTTGTCAGAATGTGTAAGGCCACATAGGAATGTCCTTGTTATGTAGCCGCAGGACACAGGTTGACTGATAAACAAACAGCTGTGAAGGGAGTGAACAAGAATGCAGATCTGTACATTGTGTATACAGATAGAACATACTGCTCTGCACTTTTTTAAGCTCCTCTTGAAATCTTAGGTCAGATAAGTATGGCACTTTGCAATACTTAATGGTACTTAAGTACATCAACTCCACTGAAAAAGCCTTGCAAACACCACTATTCAGAAATGTATAATACTGCTTTAAGTATGATTAATGTATGGAAAAAGTAGTTGTCCCATTAGCTAACTTTTTCAACAATTATTTTCTAGAAACATTATATTAGGCTGGGTTATGTCTGGGATTTTTTTTCCAGTACTTTGAAAGAATGTCAGGGTGTGTCTATACAATAAGGAACATTTTTTAATGTTACATTTAATTCATATGAGGAAACACAGACACAAATATAGCTTCTTACAGTGTTTCTGTGTCTTACAGACACATGGAAGAGTTAATAAGCACTAATCTTGACTTTCATGCAGGTGTTTATATAGTAAATTCTTTCAGCAGCACATATTTTTCTGGTAAAACGAGGAATTTAGATCGGTTGGCAGCAGAGTTATATTTACACAGCTATATACAGTACGTTTACATCTGCCTCAATCACTGCAGTCAGTTTAGTCGAGTCTTGTAAAATGTACAGGTGTAGATGCATTCCATCCCCTCAAGCTTTTTTTCCCTGTTTTTTCCAAGTCATTTGATCAGGTATCAGACATACTGTACCAAAAACTGGACGAACTACAGGAAAGTGGCTAGACTTGAAGTGTTTGTGTACTTAAAGAAGGAATCTTGCACATTTTCGACTTTCAGTCACAGACATTTTCTTATTAGAGCAATTGAAGGTCTGTGCCAGCCCTCAAAGCGGAAATCAAAAGCTCCCAGAGAAACATACCCAAGGAATGCAAGGCTTTCGCCAAAAGCTGTACGCAATGCACAGACAGAGGAAGTCTAGCCCTATATGGAGATTTGCACACTGTGCTATTTATCTCTGTGATAGCCCAAACACTTGCTGAAGTAGGTACTATTTCTAGCTCTCTTAAGGTTTTCACAAATATCTAGAAGATGTTGTGTATATTACCACTGGTTTCCTGGTAATATAACCCTTTCAATGCCAATGGTGTCTGTACTGTGCTACACACTGCATGGACCCTTTGAAAGCCTCACATTTCAAAAGGAACTATTTCTTCCCCTCTATTTGATGGTTTCCTCTTTGGTCTGGTTTAGAAATAAAGTGGTAAAGAAGTACAGAGAATTTGCTGTCAAATAATATGGATGTATATCCGTTTTAGTTTCCTCAAACCAAATGACCCAGCGTGCTATGTATATTAGGATTAGCATAGATTCCCATCAGTGCAGTGTCTGGAGTTATTATAGTGTCTAAATACTAATGGTTCAGGAGATAGTTTGCACAATCACCTGGTCCTGTTTAATCAGCTAAAATACCACAATGTTGTGAGTTTAGACTTCCTATTAATACTCTTAAATTAAATTTCACGGCGGATAGAAAGGTGATTGCAATATCCTTCACTGTATACACAGCAAGAAATGAAAAGTCATCCTGAGCACACCTTATGTAGTATGCAGGCCAACCGACCAGTTATTCCTCATACTTAGTAAACAATGGTTCATACTTTGTGCCACTATCCAAGCAACATAGATCTTTTGGCATATCTAAATTATCTGTGATATGTTTAAAAAGCATTAGGGTAGTGTATATATGCCAAAGGATTCATGTTACGTGCTTAGAGATACAAGTTGGTTTGTTTTCAGAAACACTTGCATGTCACCAAATGCTTCGATCCACTGCTTGTACCTGTGCTCAGATTGGATAATATATATATATATATATATATATATATATATATATATATATATATATATATATATACGTATTTCAGGAGACTATTAAAATCAACATGTAGCAGCTCCCATTCTTTTAGTACTGTTTACTTTTAATCATACAGCCATTCTTTGTCTCTAGTGTTTACTCTATTTGTTCATTCATTGCATTCACATATAAGAAAGAACAATCTTAAAGTTGTGCAAAATGATATTCACATTCAGTTCCCAGTCATGCTTCCTGGCAGTTACTAGACTGTCCCTGACTCACTGGAACTCACAAGCCACAGAAGCATTTTTTGGTCTAATAAAATGGAATCCAAACCCAATTCCAGTTGACCCAAAGAATGTTTGCTCATGTTCTATTTACTAGAAGTTGGTTTGTTTTTATATTTCACCAATAAAAAGTCTCTCTCATTCTAGATTCACAAAAACCAAATGATCTTGGATACTGTTGATGTACATCTTGTTGTCGGATATTTACAGACAGCCAGGAATTCAATGTGTGTCTAGCATGTGTGTGGCCTTTGGTGACATTTTGTTTGATTTCTCTTTTACAAACATGTGTTTTTTTATGCTAGTTTTTAATTAGACTACTAGTAGTGTAAAAATAAGCCTGAGATGAAGCTTATTTTTCAGTAGTACATGTGAATTATTCAGCATATAATTGTCAAAACATCTATGTAGTGTGAAATGATATACAATAACTCACCATATTACTGAAAAAGTCTAATGCGGGCAAGTTCAGTCCAGGAGGGCCTCACACAGGCCCAGGTTTTAGGATATCCCTGCTGCCCACAGGTGAGTCAATTACTTCTTCAGTAGTCTTGATTGACTCACCTGCGCACAGAAAGGAAATCCTCAAACCCAGACCTGTGTGTGGTCCTCCAGGACCGAACTTGGCCTAACCCTTGGTCTAATGCTATCAATGAATTATTCTGCTTTGTACTTCCCGCATTGCTGAAGCCTGATGAATTAATTGCCTTTATGACCGGATAAGCTTGTGGAATGTATAAAAGGGCATGCGCCGTTTATACAAATATGACGCGGCAGCCAGTGACGCAAATGGGAAACCTGGTTTCATTTTGCAGTGCCAAGGGTACCCTGGGGCTAGGCTTCCTATTTACCTACAGATGTCTGAGAAAAGTAACAACTATGGTGCTGGTCTACAAACTGTCATAAGACCACATTATTTAACTACTTGTCTAGAGATACTCCCTGTCAGGCAGTTTTTAACATATATATGGGAAAATTTAACTGTGAACTCATATATCTCTGTATGAATATCACTGTAAACATGGGGATTTCCTCCACCTTTCTGAGTTATGCTATGGTTATACAAGGAGATGTGTTTGGATTGTATGCTGCCATAGGCCCACTGTAACTTGTTTGCCCTCCAAGCCTAAGTAAATACTTTTACATTTTTTTTAACCTGTGTGCTAACTTATCTTGAGACAGATGTGAATATGCATCATTTTAACATTGTATATTTATTATCCAAGCACTGTTAATGTTTATTTGTACTACCATAACAATATCGATAATGAACCAAAACTTTTATTGTTACCTCATAATCTTAAGCAACACATTATGGCTGGTTTAATGTGTTTTCAAACGTTTTACCATGAAATTGCCACATGGGGGAGTATGAATTTAGAGAGACCTGTTACAGAGAAGAAGGAAACCAGCCTGTTTCATTTCAGGTAAACAAGTCTGTCTGGGGAGAGCTGAAAGAGCCTGTATTCCTTGCAGTTCTGGCTTGAGGTTTATTAATATGTGAAAAACATGTGCGCAGTCTGTTAGAACCGTATGTGCGTTCTGTGGGGTCACACACAAATAGTACTGGAATCAGGTTCACAGATTACTATAATTTAAACATTCCTTTTGAAAAAAGAATGTGAATATGATACAGATATGATGTGCAAACTGCACTTTAATTATGTAGTACAGAAAGATTATGTGTAAGTTATGGGGACTCCTAATTGCTTATTTGGTATTTCAAAGGGGCAAATGCCACCCACATATAACTTTATGTAATATGTTTTTTTCGTCACCTATGGAATGTCTGTGGAATTTTGCCGGGTTGCCATTATATTATTAGGCCCTCATTCAATTGCGATTTTGCCAATTGAATAGGGCTCTAAATAAGCACATAACATATTTTTTTTAAATAAGTTTTTAGTTAGTAAACATCTATCCAAAAGCAAGTTTTTCACTAACTAAAAACTAATGTAAAAATAATATGCTATGTGCTTATTTAGAGCCCTATTCAATTGGCCAAATTGCAATTGAATGAGGGCCTTAGTATGGATAGGTTTACAATACTGTGTGATGTTATATATTAAGTATAAGATATACAATAATTTATTATTAACATAGAAGGCATCCAAGTTATCTCTATGAGAACCCTCCTGAAAGAAAGTCCTGGTGGACATAATGGAGATAAGAGGGGCATGACCTGTCCCTGGCTTTAGTGGTACTGTGGGATATATGGGGAGAGAATGCTTATTGGTGATATAAGTTGGTGTTGGGGCTCATCCCCTTCAGATCTTCCCAGGCTACCAGACAGCAGTTCAAGCCCCCTTATCATGTTGAGTATAGCTTAGATTCCCCACACCCTTTCTTGCTTAAGGTTCTGGGTGGCACTGCAACATTTTCAGTTAGTCACAGCCACTGTTGGATGGTGGTTGGAAACTTGGTTAATTTACGGCTTCGCCCAATGGGTGAATTGGCAATTTGTGGGTTGGCAACCCTCAGGTGACATGGCTGTTTAGCTTATAGTAAGTAGCAAAACTCAGTGACGATAGAACCAAAATATATTTATTATGACTGTAAGTTGGTCTGTTGTCATGTTTCCAAAAATGTAATAATAGTAAAAGCTGTGGCCTCCTAAAGCCAGTATTTTATGTGTCTCTTTAGTTACACATGGTTTGGTGTATATTGAAATAAGGACCGAATTTTATGGGCCCGTACTTGTTTGTGAAAGCCGTTGCTGGATTTCTTATCTATGATGTGAATAACTGCAAATCTAGCTAACAGTGCATTTTCTTTAAGAATGTATCCTAATTTAGAGAAATATGAGTTGTGAGCTGGCTTGGTGAGTAAATAAAGTGACATGTAAACATATCAACCATTGCTGTAATGGGTAAAATGTTCAATTTAGCCGACTTTGAAAAGGGGATGGTCACTGGCTTTCAGGCCAAGGGTGGCAGTATTTCTGAAACAGCTCAGTTTGTGAACTGTTTGCTTGTTGCTGTAGTTATAGTGTACCACAATAAACGGCATCAAAAATGTCAGTGGTGAATGTCGGCTGCGAAGGTGTGTGAGGACCAACAAACACGCTGCAGTTGAGCAACTAACCTTCCAAATGAACCAGGGCGCTACCAGTTGTGTGTCTAAAAAGACAGTACGGCGAACCCTGTTATGTATTAGGCTCTGAAGCAAATGGCTGGTCACTGCACCCATTCTCATGAGGGTTCATCCTTAGAAATGGCTTAAATTTGCACGACAGTACTGAAATTGGACCTCTTCTGATTGGCAAAGAGTAATCTTCTCTGAGGAGTCACGTTTTCTGCTCCATCGACTTTGGCGTGTCAGGTGCGAAATCTCAAAGAACAATCACTCTGCAATCATTGCTGGAAGAGCACAAGGTTGTGGCGGCAGCGTTATGGTCTGGGGATCGTTTTCTTGGCATTGTCTGAGTCCACTCATACCTAAGGACGACACTCTCAACCGATTGGGTTATCTATCCATCCTTGCTGATGGGATCTTCCAGTAGGACAATGGAACATGTAATATGGCCAGGATTGTGTGGGAGTGGTTGTAGGAGCATGACAAAGACTTCCAAGTACTTCCCTGGCCTTCAAATTCCCCAGACTGGATCCCCATTGAGCACCTGTGGGACTACCTCGATTGCCATGTTCGCTGTATGGATCCTCTACCACGCACTCTTCAGCAGCTTTCAGATGCACTGCAGTCTGCATGGATCCAGATATCCTTGCCAACTTTCCATAATCTTATTGACTCACTACCATGCCGTTTAGCTGATGTCCATTCAGCACACAACGGTTATCCGGTATATTAGTTCATAATAATGTGACTGGACCGTGTGTGTGTATATATATATATATATATATATATATATATATATATATATTCAGTATATATATATATATATATATATATATATATATATAGGGTCAGAAAGAAAGCCAGCAAAATGGATATGCTAAGTATTATCATTATTACTCTTTATTTCTAAAAAGGTAGCATTTTCCATAGAGTTGTTTACAAAATAGAATAAAGTAAAGTGTATGCAATTAGCAAATTCCAAAAGTATAGACAAATTCTAAGGTAAAGGCATTATCCTCAATCATGCTAATCAATCATGCTAATAGATTAAGTGGACAACATCTCATCCTCTTTCCTTTCCATTCCGGTCAATGAAAATGGTTATCAGTCTGAGATACCATGCTGGTGAAATAATGGCAAATAAGTGTTAACTCAACAGAAAAAAAAAAATTCTACACATCTCCCATCCCCTAATGAATTTACCTAAGGTTGCTGGTGATAGCAGAGGGCCCAAAACTGTAGTGAACCCCAGTGATTTGATCCCATTGGAACTGCAGTTTGTCTTGACTGATTTTGTGTCTTTCCTGAACCCCACAGGCAACCCTGCTGTTTTGGACTTTGGCACACTGGGCTGCTAATATAAGCAACTATCAAAATGGACATGATACTTCCTGTAAGGACTGTGATGCATTGTTGTGTGTAGTGTAGTATGGGCCACAATAATGAATGTTAGGATTACTATATGGTGTTATATGCACTGTAATAATGTTGTTTTACCTGTAAACTAACAGAGATACACTTTCTGCCATATTGTGTAAGTGGGCCAGCAAAGGGTTAAGCCCAAGGTTTCTGCTAGAATTTGTATGGCCCCTCAGAGCGGCCAGGCATCCACTTTCTAGCCTCAGATAGTCATAAAGTGTTACACTTCACCTAACAGCAAAACACAGTGAACTAACCAGATAACCCCCAGGCTGAGGTGTATCTGTCTATGGGAGGGGGGTTTATGGCATAGTGACAGGGTGAGAATGTCACACTAAGAATTTAGACTGCCTCTTACAGGGAGGAGAATGAGAAAGGGGTGTGGGGGAAAAAATGTGTTTGTGTAAGAAGAATAAAGTTGTCAGTCTGCCAGTCTGCACTAACTAAGGGTGCATGTGTCTGATTATCCTGCTTCTGTATGACTGATGTCCTGATCTGAATTGCTGGGAGATGAGATGAATATAAAGTCACAACCTGTAAGCTAGCGCAGAAGAATTAGGGGTGTACTGAGCCCCTCTTTCTGGGTCGTGACACAGTTGCTTGGCCCCTGTGAGTATCACATATTTAAATATGTAAATGTAAGCCTTCTGAGGTAACTGTACCTTCTGGAGCAGCTAACTCTGTTATTTTTAAATGTGTTTTACATAAACTAAATAATTTGATATATATTATTTGAAATATAGATGGCATAGAAAGACAGCAGAAATTATTCACTTATCCTACACAGTCTGAACCTTTCATACATTTTTAAAATCATTGAACCAGAAGTGCCCAACACCCTTCTTATATATCTTTGTCTTAGCCAACAGGGTATATAGTCTCCATGTTATCCTTTGCACACAATCACATGTAGCCAGAGCTCAGCCCACAAACAGCATGATATGTTACTATTATTTGTTATACTGATATACTAAAATTCATCCTTCCTATTATTGAGATAAATTCTAAGCCCCTTTCCATTCAAGCCAATGGAGATGGTTATCAGTGTAAGATACCAACCAGGTGAAACTATGGTAAATGAACTTTAGCACATCCATATTACAGTAATTTGTTGTTTGGTCTTTCAGTTGTGTACGGCTCTTTGTGACCTTATGGATCACAGCACGCCAAACACATCTGTCAAACACTGATATCTATGTCTGCCTCTCCCTTCCCGTTCGTATGTTACTACTGCTAATACCATAGTTCTATGCTGATCTTTATTGATAACTTAATACTTAATAACTTACTTTTTAATAGCTTGTCCAGATTTGCCATTTCTTTACTCCCCAGAAGCAAACATCTTTTAATTTCATGGCTACATTAACCATCTGCTGAGATCTTGGAGCCCAGGAAAATCAATTCTGTCACTGCCTCCACTTCTTCCCCATCTATTTGCCAGGAACGGGGATTGCTGTTTGCCATGATCTTTGTCTTTTTAACATTGAGCAGCAGGCCATCCTTTGCACTCTCTTCTTTCACCCTCATCAATATGCCTTTTAGATCCCCCTCACTTTCAGCCATCAGTTTAGTATCTAAGGTTGTTGATATTTCTTCCAGAATATTGATTTCTGTTTTGGATTCACCCAGCCCGGTCTTAAACATGATGTATTCTGCGTATATGTTGAATAAATAAGGTCACAATATACAACCTTGTCACATTCATTTCCTAATCTTGAACTATTCTATTTTTCGATATTCTGTTCTAACCATTGCTTCTTGGTCCAGATACAGAATCCTCAGAAGGCAGATGAGATGGTCTAGTATTCCCATTTCTTTAAGAACTTGACATATTTTGTTGTGATCCACATAGTCAAATGCTTTAGAATAGTCTATGAAGCAGATGTAAATGTTTTTTTTTTTCTGGAGCTCTCTTGCTTTCTCTATTATCCAGCAAACATTGGCAATCTGATCTCTTGAGCCTTTGCGAAATCCGGCTTGCACATCTGGTAGTTCTTGGTCCATATATTGTTACAGCCAAGCTTGCAGGATCTTAAGCTTTACCTTCCTGGTATTTGAAATGAGTGCAATTGTTTGATAATTGGAGCACTCTTTGGCACTGCCTTTTTTTGGGATTGAGATATATACTGATCTTTTACTGACCACTATTGCATTTTACTAATTTGCTTGCATAATGCAAGCAACACTTTCATAGCATTGTCATTTGGTATTTTGAAAAGTTCAGCTGGGATTCCATCAACTCCTGGAGCCTTGTCATCAGCAAGGATTCCTAGGGCCCATCTTACTTCACTCTCCAAGGTGTCTGGCTCCAGCTCATTGGACTAACTAT
This sequence comes from Discoglossus pictus, assembly GCA_027410445.1. Classification (NCBI taxonomy): domain Eukaryota; kingdom Metazoa; phylum Chordata; class Amphibia; order Anura; family Alytidae; genus Discoglossus; species Discoglossus pictus. The sequence continues at coordinate 203,471,328 of CM050165.1, read as the reverse complement.
TGAGTTTGTTGATGCTGTTAAAATCCTTCCTGTATAGATCTTCTGTGTATTCCTTCCATCTCATCTTTATCTGATCTGCTTCCATTAAGTCCCTACCATTTATCTAGCATGAAATATGCCCAATTTTCTCTAGACTTTCCCATTCTGTTATCTTCTTCTATATCTGTATATCACTCATTATAGAAAGTCTCCTTGTCTCTTCTTGCTATCCTCTGGAAGTCTGCATTCAGTTGGACAAATCGTTTCCTATATCCACTACCTTTTTTACTTTAATTCGTTTCAGTGCTATTTTCAAAGTCCCATCAGATAGTCAGTTTGCCTTCTTAGTTTTCTTTGCTTGGGGATATTATTCTGTTACTGTTTTCTAAACAATGCAACACTAAATTTTAGGAATATTCTTCTATAAGTGTATCATGAATAGATAGATTGTCATTGGATAATATTATTCATCAATATTAGAGATCACATCACTCAATGGTAAGTGTGAACAACTCACAAAAATACAGAGCAAGACGCTCACGAAAACCATTAAGTATATCTCCTCAAGAGACTCATCTCATAAAAGAATGACATAGTATCATAATTATCTTAATTATCATTATCATTTATTTCCTATCTGTTTGGTCTGATTTTTTCCTCATATTAATTTTGAACTTTGCAATAATAAGCTCATATACAGCTCCAGGACTTGTTATTACTGACTATATAAAGCTCCTACATCTTTGGCTACAATGTGTTTATAGTCAATAAACTTGGATCGTGACGGTGTGTTTTGTGTCATTCAGTTATGTCCTACTTTCTGTGACTTAATGGACACACCATGCTGATCCTCTTGGCTTTCATGACAGAGATAATGGAGTGGGTTGGCAGTTCCTTCTCCAGTGAGGACAGTAGCAGAGTTTCTAAAACTAGGTCAAGTAGACAACTGGAGTTTAACACTCCAACCAAGCATAGGTAAAACACAAGTAGTGGAGCACAAATTCAAACCGGTAAGACTAAATCTGATAATTGGTTCAGAAGAATGGACTCATCATATGCTAAACAAACAGAAGGACTAGACTTGATTGGACAAAAATCACAAAATTAGGCTCAGATTGTAAATAAATCCATAATACAAGCCATGACTGACATTTGAGGCTAGAGTGAAACTTCCCTGATGCTATAGGCACTGTAATAATGTTATTTTACTGGTAACAAACAGAGATACACTTTCTGCCATATTTATTAGTGTGTTAGCAAATAGTTAACCCAAAAGTTTCTGGAAGATTTTAAATGTATATATGGACCTATAGTCTCTGGAAATAACTGCCTCACGGAAAGAATAAGCAAATTTGTGGATGAACATCTTAAAGAAACAGTCAAAACCCTGCCATCATACCTCCAAGATACTTTGGATGTTCTTAAACAGCTAAACGACATCACTGTACCTGAACAAACAGTCTTGATCACAATTGACGTCGAACAGCTTTATTCATCAATCCCTCATGATAAGGGTATCAAAGCAGTCAAATATTTTTTAAGTATGCAAAGCAGTGAAAACGCTGAATTCAATGAATTCATTATTACACTACTTGAGTTTACACTCACTAAGAATTACTTCCTGTTTGACAATCATTGGTACCATCAAAGCAAGGGAACAGCCATGGGGACCTCTTGCGCGCCAAGTTATACCAATTTATATTTAGGCTACTGGGAAGCAATTGAAGTCTTCAATGAAATAATGCAGAAATTCACGGAGAATGTGTTACTGTGGCAACGCTTCATTGATGATATATTACTGTTCTGGACAGGTCCCAAGTAAGTATTCTTAGAATTCATTGATATACTGAATCAAAATGATATAGGTTTAAGATTTACCTATACGATCAACAATAGAGAAGTTGAATTTTTGGACCTTACCATCATGAAAGACAATACAGGCAAAATTCATTCATCAGTATTCCGTAAATCCACAGCATCAAATTCACTCCTCCATTGGTCTAGCCAACACCCTTTGAGACTTAAATCAGGAATACCCACAGGACAATATTTGCGATTAAAGAGAAATTGTGACAATGAAATGGATTTCAAACAAAAGGCTAAAGACCTGCGTATGAGATTTAAACAAAGAGGTTATCCAAACCGTGTGCTCAAAAGAGCCTACAAAAGAGCCCTATCGAGTAAACGAGAAGATTTACTGTATAAAACATACAAAAAAGAATTCAATGACTGGGACACGAAAATACGTTGCATAATGCAATATGGAAAAGATTGTTTAGCCATCAAGCAGATTTTAAAAAAGCATTGGTACATTTTACAAGAGGATGAAGCTCTGAAAGAGTCACTGACATCAGAACCCTCTATAACATACAGGAGAAGCAGAAATATAAAGACACATTGGTTAAGAGTTACTATAAACCTCCTCAAAAAATATTGAATTGGTTAACTCCTACAATAGGACTATTCAAATGTGTTCATTGTAAAGCCTGCAACTACATAAAACCGAGCAAAGAATTTATTGACCATAATACAGGAAAGAAATATCCAATCAAAACCTTTCTAAACTGCGAAACTACACATGTAATTTATGTAATGACCTGTCCCTGTCATAAATATTACGTGGGTAAAACTTTTCGACAATTACGAAGGAGAATCCTTGAACATGCTTATTCAATTACCAAATTTCTGGACACTCCCGTATCTAGACATATAAATAACTTCCATCAGAATCAGGCCGGGGTAATGAAGTTTCAAGTCCTAGAAAAATTATCTATAGGGCCGAGAGGAGGAAATATAGATCAAATTTTACTCCAAAAAGAGAGCAAATGGATATTTACACTTAATAGTAAACACCCCATGGGCCTAAACGAAGGATACTCTTATTCTGCCTTTCTTTAGAGTGGGGATCCTCCACAGAAATAGCTAGATATATTTACCCTCTTATTCACATTTTCACAGTATTGCAATATAAGACCTTTATATTATAGTCCGCCATCAAGCAATTCACGCTAACACATTTTAGCACATTAGATTTTTTGGAGCTTTTATATATATTTTTTTATTTTTTTATAATCATTATAGATTTTTCACACATGCACTCATTCACTCCAGTGCTATATGCACGCCACTACAACTTTTTCCATCACATTATTACATTCCATCATTCACTTCATCATTTATTATTAACATCTCTTTTACTTCACCAATATGGGGAAATATGTTTAGCTGTGGGACCTGGGTATAATGCCACCTCTCTATATCTTAAAACTAATATGCCATGATTTCACATTATGTGAAATAATATATACTAAATGATAAAAAATACAAAAATATATAACTTCATTTCCTTGGTTAATTCTAATCTCAAAGTCAATGAAACATCATATTAATAGTATACATAGAACTCTGGAATATTTGCACATGTTTTCTGTATGTTTGGTGCTCCTGTCTGTCATTTTGCACTCATTTACAAGCAATTGTATTCTTTGTCGCAAATTGTTTAAATAAAGGTCGGCGGGAGTTGAATGAGCGTTGATGTTCCGGCGCTGATTCAGCCTCTGCAGATACATATAAAGCTAATTCAATTCTGAAGAACGTCATGACGTCATGACGCTACGTATCACTACGTTCTCAACGTAATTCAATCACGGAAGCGATTCTTAGGCCTTAAATAGGCCTGAAATGCCAGTTAAAGTTAAAAGCCTTAGAAGAAGTCCCCGTGGAGGGACGAAATGGCCGAAATGGCCCGTTGGCAACACATTTTTCAACCCTATCTGAACCTTAGACTACTGAAAGCTAAGTTCAACACTTTTTCAAGTGCAACTTTTTTACTACATCATTGGTTTACTCTTTTTCTCTATTATACAATATTACTATGCTCTATTTATGGAGAGTTAATGGAGAGCCTTAACGGAGAGCTTTATTACTGAACAGCAAGTATACTGCTATTATTGTTTTAATACTGTTATACTGCTATATGTGTTTTGCTCTGATCCAGTAGTGTGATCTCTCCTCTATATAAATATTTGAGACATCCCAATAGAGTAATCCATTAGAGATAATAGACACTTTCAGTCAAAGTTAAAGTATCTTTTGGTATCAGATTTTTTCCATTGTATATATTTGTTTTTATATATATGTATATAGATACATGTGACTTTTTATATATATTTTTAACAATCCTGTGATTATCAGTATATCCTGTATTAACAGGAGGATCAGTATATTCTGATTTATGAGGATTGTGCACTATATTTCACAGCATAATTAAGGAATATGAAAATATTCCATAATTCATATACATCATTTATCTAAGTATCTCTATACAGTCCTTTTTTATACATTTTATAACGGCGTAGTTTCCGGATCTAGAGTATCCAATTAAAGTTTTTTCCTTTATATATTCTATAATAGTTGTATATATGGACCCCAGATAAACCAAAAGATTGCCAACAGGACAACGTTTATTACCTTCTGGAATGTTTGTTCTGATAAGGGGATTGAAGTTAGTTTATTGCCCCTCTGGGGTTGTAAAACACATCAGATCTGGAAACCTTGTGTGTGTGTGTGGGGGGGGGGATCAAACAAGTTTCTCTTGCCCAAGAGGATAGGCTAGAACTGGGAAGGGGGGGTTATTTCTTGGATTGTTAAATATATCTTTTGTAGAGGAATAAAGAGAGTATGTCTCTACACCAGTATGTCTCCACATCTGGCCCGTGGCTGTCCCTGTCCGGCCTGCTACAGTGGTCTACAGTGGGATTTTGTGTCCTGGACAAGAAAACACTGCCAATTGTAAAAGGGTGCAATTTGTGAGCATCAGTGTTGTGACTAACTGGTATGGAGAGCATTCTGTAGATACTGCTACTGGCACTGAGAAAATAAAGCTATAAAATTAATATTGTGCAGAATTAAGTTCAGCCTATGGTTCGGCCCTCCACAACATTCTGAGTTTCTCATGTGGCCCCTTTGGGAAATTAAGTGCTCACTCTTGTTCTAGATTAATTGAATAGTGATCTGATTTCTCCTGCTTCTCCATGAATGATGTCCTGATCTGAATTACTGGGCGCTGAGATGAATATAGAGTCACAACCTGAAGACTGTCCCTGTAAGCTAAAGCAGGAGAGTTAGGGGTACGTGGACCCCTTGTCACTTGGCCATCACACAACCATAGATAGAAACACAGTCAAATAAGACCACCAGCAGAGGACCCAGCAGACAGTGTAACTAGTGGTAAATTCCCTTTGGTGAATATCAAGATTGTGACAAATTCCTGACAGTGTACACATATTGGCAAAGTCATATCAGAATAAATCAAATATAAAATTCATAGCAGAAAAGCAGAAAAAGGACAATCTAGTTTGTTAATTATCTCTACCTAAAAGCTTTCTGTAATTAAACCTAAATATGGCTTTATATATAGCATGCATGGCTGGCCCTACCAATTCCACTGTTATCTACTAGCCTTTGCACATTAATGTTAAATCTACTACCTCAAATCATGACATGTTGTTATTGCATTCCTCTTTTTATGGAACCTACTACCCTCCTCAACTGTATTAAGTCCTTTGATATATTTGAAGGATTTTGAGGTGTCACCCCTCTCCCTCATGTATATTCAAAGGCAAAGTCTTGGTACAGTACACAAAGTTTCATGGTCCAAACTGGAAATACACAGAGGCAGGGGACCTGGCAGAGGCATGCCCTATATATGGATACATATACTATCTACTGAGCAAATTCAACTAAAAGCACCCACAATAATGTACCATAGTTGCCACAATAAGCATTGCTTTCACAGCAGTTTATCATTAATAATAAATCCATTATGTGTCAGATTGTTGCTGTGGAAAATAAATAAAAAAAATAGCAAAAATAGACACTGATACATAAAGACCAAGGTATATTTATTTTTGTGTACAGTCTTTCAGAAGTAGGTTCATTTCCATTTTGTAATATTTCATCATGTAACATTTACCTTTGAGTTCAGTGACACATATTCACATAGACGTAAATACAGTCATAAATCATAGTGCTATATTCAAATACAAGTGAACCTCAGTCTAGTAGTTTAGTGTCACAAGTTCTTCCTCTGAACAAACATATTCATCCTGTGCGTCTACTTCTTGTGACGATGATGCTTTTACAATTGAAGGTGATACTGCTAGAAGAATAAATCACTAAAATGACCTTGGGATTATACAGTAGTTTCAAATGTAAATACTCACATTGAATGTATCCTGTTTATCAGTTCCAGTGTTCTACATCCTTCTGGGATGGACTTTTTTGAAGAAATAAATGGAAGAAATAGCATAGTCCCTTTCTCAGTAAGCTAATTTGTAATAACTTATAATGACACTTTAAACATGAATTAAATGTGGGAGTGATTATTTTCAGTACTGAACCAATGCAAATTATTCCTAGTATAATTTTCACCCAAAAAAAGTTGTTTGGCTTTAAATAAACCAATTTGTTGACCTGTATTAGCCTTACTTTATTGAGTCATACAAATTATATGCACCTGATCAGTTAGCAGCGCCAGCTAATAAAAATACCTAGAACATTGTTATCAATCTACCCATTATGGCCACCCTGATCAACCTTCTAGCAATTCCCACTCCCTCTATCTTCTGTGTTACTGCATCCAGACCATTACACAATTCTAGCCCATTGAGCCAACTCAGCAATACATTTCTAAAACTTTCCTACCTTAACGCACTTGTACTACAACTTACTTTACTTTCATTTTTAAATGTTGTACTGTTATCCAATTCTGTACTAATCATACTATATTTTAAATTGTCTTCTCTTCTATGACACCCCCTATGACTCTTAATTTTCCCTCCATTGCTGACCCATCCAAATCGCTATCCATTATTCTGCCTCTCCCAGTCCCTTTAGATTGTAAGTTTGGGAGTTTTCAATCTTCTAAGGTGGTTTGGGAAAAATCATTATGTAAGTTAGATTTTAACACAGGATGCACCATTGTTTTGCTATGTTTTAATATTGTAGTTTGTTTTATGCTTTACCCATGTATCGCTGTACAAATATATTGGCATATAACAATTAAAGGATGATAATAATAATAATAATATAGAAAGTTTATTCTAAAGTGAATTATTCCTGAGTTATTCAGCATTATTTCCAAATGAGTGGCTCCCTAATACAAAACAAATTCTTAGATTTAACAATTAGTTACAGTCTCCTTGTCTGTCTGTGTTGGCCAAAACAATACTGCCAATGTTATCATGAAGTTAGATCCCCCCGCACTTAAAAATCACATCAATTTGCATTTTGAGATGCACATTAACATAAAGGAGCTGCACAAGTAATTTTGAATAACTCGGGAATGATTCAATGTAGACAAAAATGTCTGATACAACATATCAACAGTATTTTTTTCTCTTTAAGGTGAAACTAACTTCCTGTTGAGGTGACATTAACCCTTTAAGATTTCTGTTCATGTTTTTATCAGTTGCTCAACAATTATGTACATGTATAAATAATGTTTATCTCAGAAGTGCACAATTAAAGTTAGAGATGGAGAAGAAAGATGTATTTATTAAAAATATATATATAAGTTGCGTGTAAGTTTGTTTACATTTCCTGTTTCTACATGATTTTAAAAAAAGAATAAAGAACTAATTAGTTAATTTTCTTTTTCTTATCCATATATGTGGCAACTACCACCACACATTCACAAACATTGAAACACTGAGAACAACTTAAAAGTCACTCTCCATTGTGTGAACCACAGCGTGTATATAGACCAGAAGAAGAAAATTACTACAGTTAAGAGTTATTTTTTAATTTGCTGTTGGACCATTGCAGTTTTTACCAGCTGAAAATTCCCAAGGGAGTAAACGAATGATACCAATTCAACAAAATGCTACCAAGCATATGTAGTGCTACCGATATTTATAACCAAAGTTGGTTGCCTATGACCATGTAATATCCAAATGATAACAGCTCAAAAATCACAAGGCTTAGTCTTTGCTTCTTTAGGAAAATGAAGCCTTTGCTTTTGCTGCAAAAAAATGGAGACTTCACTGAGACTGCCATAAGCCTTGCAGAGTAGATTAATTGATTTATTACCTGGTAAACTTTAAGGATATACAGTATGTGCTAATGGTCTCTCTATAAGGGAGTAGACTCTTCAGTTATATATGTAGTTTATGAACAATTTCTTTATTTTTCTTTATACTTTGTCTGTTGTTCGTTCACTTTCAAGCATCTGAGTACATTAAAGATTTGTAACCTTCATCTGATATCTGACTGAAGTAGGAGAGGAAGAAGGCAGAGAAGTTTCATATTTCAAATAAACATTGCAACAACTCATGAACTGTAACTATACGTTATGGAAGATCAGATATTAGGCTTTTGAATGTGTTTCTTACTTTTCTGGATAAAGATATGAATAGAAGAAAAAAATATCCTTTAATATGATATTCAACATTGAAATGCTCTTTGCCTCTATAGAACTGTAAGACTTGACTATTAAATGCCCCCCCCCCCCCTATTTTTTACTTTAACACTTTTACCATCTGTTCTTTTAGAAGAAGATTGACCAAATTAGACTCAAAAAAACACTTTGAATGGAACAGTACAAATGTGACAGCGATTGTCGTTGTCCCTGGAATATCACACTGTCCTATAGACTGGGTACCCCACTTTATGCTGCAAAAGCAGCCCTGCATTTACTACAGCATGTTCACTAATTGGTAGGGAAGGCAGATGCTGGCTATTTACCACTGAGGGCATAAATGCTGGGCTAACTGGGGCTGCTCTGTCTTTGTACCAAAGCTTAATCTTCTGCATTTGCAAAGGTAAAATTCATCTGACTATCATATTCAGTTTTCCTTTACTGATAACATACATTTGGTCTTTTTTGTAAAATGATTAGAAACCTGGGGTGTGTGGGAGAAACAATGGACTAAGATAAGATTCTGTACTCACCTTTGTTACAAAACGTCCTCTTCAAATAGCCCCTTGACAGTAGTAGTAAATGGCAATTTACTGAGTAATGTTCCATAGGATAACCCACCCCCTCAAGTTACAGACAGAGCTTTCATGGAAGCAGACATCTCGAGATCTTATATTCCCTTTCCTGAAATCCTTCTATCTTCCAGGACCTTTCCCACTAAATACATCTCACATTAAACCATATAGTCCTGTGCTTGAAATCAATTTCTTCCTACATCTATCCTTACTTGCAGAGCTATCTCCAGGGCTTCTTGCTAGTAAGCACCCCAGTGCATTAAAAACAGTTTCACAGGTTGGATATCTGAGAAGAGGGTAGGGAAACCATAAGGAAAAAAGTTTAGTGAATACAATGAGGCTTCTTTTACTCTTGCCTCACAATGAAAATGTTCTATCTAATCTTGTAAATCCCTTGGCCGTTAATGAATGTTTGCCTTAGATTAAGAAACACAGGGAGAGGTTATTGTTTATGTCCTTTATAAATACACATTACATAATATGAAGATGATTTGGTTGGGAATATTATGAAATTGAGCATGAAGCAATCGTTCATTGACAGATTGTTGAATAAAATGGAACAATCTTTTGAAACAATGATTTGGAATCAAATACAAAAAGCCATTAGCGAATAAGCAGTATATTTTCTGTTATGAGAAACAAGAAATGGTAGAACATAAAGAGACTTGTAACAAAAATGTTCATGTGTTTAGAACATGCTTTAAACATTACCAAAGTTTATTTCTGCATGAAAAATAGTAAGTAAAACATGTTTAAACTTCATTCAAACTAACAGGAAATACGAAGAGTATGTGTCTGTTAATTTAATTGGCAGATACATTGTAAGACACAAACATCAACATTGCTGCTCATTGGCTAATGGGAAATCACTCAGAATATTTTTTTCTGCTTTGACAGCATTATTTAAAAAAATAAAACACACAGTATATGTACGTATCAAATACCATTTTTCAGATGCAACATATAAAAAAGGCTTTTAATGTCCCTTTAAATGAGATTAACAATAACACATTCTCACTCTCATTTTGTGACTCCAAGGTGCAAATATATTACAATATATACAAACGGAAATCATCACATAGCTCATAAATATTGACTTAGATTCGCTGGAGTTTGAACAAGAGCAGAAAGGTTAATGAAGGTAATTTTTCATGATGTGTTATGCAGATGCAGCTCATTTGAAAACCTTTTTACTTGTTTTCCTATCAAATGTCACGTTGTATTCCTTAGCCTCCAAAGTTACAGCAAGCATCACTAAACAACTTCTAAAGCATATGATAAATAGATGACTGTGATTTGTATTCAATACTAGGACCACCGGTTTTGATTAAAAGGAATCTAGTTAGCTCAGAATAATTAGCGGGTGCTCTTTTGATGGACTATACCTGATAAATTCAGTGTTATTGCAAAGTAAAAAATAAATAAAATAAAACAACCTTTATTTTTTTAATTATTATAGGCAATCATGCTGCAGTAGGAGACACATTTTTATTGTTGCTTCTACCAGTGAGAGGAGGCATTAAATGCATAGACACTTTTAGCTGCTTCAATTGAAATGTAGCAATTCTTAGTTGACAATTCTTTCATTTGGACCAATGAAAATAAAATTAGTTTACAAGGAATCTCCCTCTTGAGAAAGTTTATACAGGTAGTGCAAACAAGATAATAGCTTCCCACCGTAAATAATAATTGCATAGAATAGTTAATAAATTAAATGAAACTTTATTTTCTAAAAATGTTTTGATCATTATCATGTCTAGTTTTTCAAAAGAGCAAAGTGTAACTAAGAATCAAGTGTGCCCTTTTAATTCTCACTTTTTTCCTCCACATAATTTTTACACTGTTTTGATCAAATATTTTTTGTGACAGTTTACTGAAATTTCTTTCACATGATTTTATCTCACAGTATTTTTTATGGACGCTATTACACTATGGACAGCATAATAACGCAAGTTAACCTTTTCTATTTGTTCTCTAATGAAACATATATTTAACTGTGTAATAAAAACTATGTGATAAAAACTGTATGAAAATGAACCTGAAAATTCAATTAGAACAACGGACACAGAAATAAAAAAATAAAAAATCCTTGTTTCTTCCCAATTCCAAACATTGAAAATGGGGATTTCATGGCTTTGTAGAACAACATTTAAGGTATATTTTTTATTGCTAAATTGTTTTGTAAATGGACTCGATAGAGCCCTCAAACCCAGGTTAATGCTATTTAGGGGTATACATATGGGCTGTAGTCAGGAGGTGGGCTACAGGGGACATTAATTCCGCATTAGTTTATTGACCCTCAGTGATTGGATAAGGGCTGGAGTATTCATTGTTTTGGCATGCAAGGAAGTGGGTTTGTGTGAATGTATTGAAGGGTAGATGAATTGCTTCTCCAACTAACCTATTGAACTAGTAGTGCCTAGAGCAAATAGGTAGGGACACATTTAGGATGAGAAAGGGATATGATTGGGCTTAAAGAGGAACAAAAACAACTTAAAATCATACAAGAGAATCTAGAAAATAGATCTCGTATGGTAAACATTCACATACGTAATTTATTGGCATCAGTACAAGACCTACCTCTATACATGAAAGATTTATGTGCCAAACTTCTACCAGATCTCAGTGAAGAAAAACTTAGAGTTCTAAGAGCTATACAATACTCCAATGAGAGACCAAGAGATGTGGTCGTCAGATTCCATTATTTTTCTACAAAAGTCTTATTCATGAAAGCAGCTAGATATGGTGTTCCTGAAATTGAAGGAGGTTGACCAGCTGTCTTCTCTGACTTATCACCCACTACCTTATACAAAAGGAAACTCCTGAAAACCTTTTTAGGGGTGATTACAAAGCATGGATGCAAGTATACGTGGGGCTTTCCTTTTAGACTTATTATATCAAAAGAAGGGAGACATCACACGATCCATCCTCCTGAGGAAGGTGAAACAATGCTCCATTTGTGGAACTTACCAATTCCGAACAACTTGGGATAAAAACAACATTTCCTAATGCAAAGTAGACCAAAATACCAGACATACTAAAAAACAAGAGACACCAGATGAGAAGTAAATGAAGAAGAAAGTTCGACACCACAATGAAAATAGAATGTGCAGAAATACTCACGGACTCTAAGTGATAAGATGAGATAACCGTGTGCCTCCTCTGTAAAACTGTCAAAAATATTCTTATGCCAATACTTTTAAAAATGTTAAGTTTTATTTTTACTCCTCCTCCAAAATATTTTCTATGCGCTAATTGCTCCGTACGCTAGTACATAGTGCTCATAATACTGTTGTAGCCAATCATAGGACTGTATCAATACGAAAGAAAAAAGAAAATGGAGTGTGCTATACAGTGGATATAAAAAGTCTACACACCCCTGTTAAAATGTTAGGTTTCTGTGCTGTAAAAAAATGAGACAAAGATAAATAATTTCAGAACTTTTTCCACCTTTAATGTGACCTTTAAACTGTACAACTCAATTGAAAAACAAACTGAAATCTTTTAGGTGGAGAAAATGTTTTTATTAATAATAATGTGGTTGCATAAGTCTGCACACCCTCTTATAACTGGGGATGTAGCTGTGTTCAGAATAAAGCAATCACATTCCAAAATTGTGTTAAATAGGAGTCAGCATACACCTGCCATCATTTAAAGTGCCTCTGATTAACCCCAAATAAAGTTCAGTTGCTCTAGTTGGTCTTTCCTGAAATGTTCTTAGTCGCATCCCACAGCAAAAGCCATGGTCCACAGAGAGCTTCCAAAGCATCAGAGGGATCTCATTGTTAAAAGGTATCAGTCAGGAGAAGGGTACAAAAGAATTTCCAAGGCATTAGATATATCATGGAACACAGTGAAGACAGTCATCATCAAGTGGAGAAAATATTGCACAACAGTGACATTACCAAGAACTGGAGCTCCCTCCAAAATTGATGAAAAGACGAGAAGAAAACTGATCTGGGAGGCTACCAAGAGGCCTACAGCAACATTAAAGGAGCTGCAGGAATATCTGGCAAGTACTGGCTGTGTGGTACATGTGACAACAATCTCCCGTATTCTTCATATGTCTGGGCTATGGGGTAGAGTGGCAAGGCGAAAGCCTTTTCTTACAAAGAAAAACATCCAAGCCAGACTACATTTTGCAAAAACACATCTGAAGTCTCCCAAAAGCATGTGGGAAAAGGTGTTATGGTCTGATGAAACCAAGGTTGAACTTTTTGGCCATAATTCCAAAAGATATGTTTGGCACAAAAACAACACTGCACATCACCAAAAGAACACCATACCCACAGTGAAGCATGGTGGTGGCAGCATCATGCTTTGGGGCTGTTTTTCTTCAGCTGGAACTGGGGCCTTAGTTAAGATAGAGGGAATTATAAACAGTTCCAAATACCAGTCAATATTGGCACAAAACCTTCAGGCTTTTGCTAGAAAGCTGAACATGAAGAGGAATTTCATCTTTCAGCATGACAACGACTCAAAGCATACATCCAAATCAACAAAGGAATGGCTTCAGCAGAAGAAGATTACAGTTTTGGAATTGCCCAGCCAGAGCCCATACCTGAATCCGATTGAAAATCTGTGGGGTGATCTGAAGAGGGCTGTGGACAGGAAATGCCCTCGCAATCTGACAGATTTCAAGTGTTTTTGCAAAGAAGAGTGGGCAAATCTTTCCAAGTCAAAATGTGCCATGCTGATAGACTCATACCCAAAAAGACTGAGTGCTATAATAAAATCAAAAGGTGCTTCAACAAAGTATTAGTTTAAGGGTGTGCATACTTATGCAACCATATTATTTTATTTTTATATTTTTTCTTCCCTCTACCTAAAAGATGTACAGTTTATAGGTCACATTAAAGGTGGAAAAAGTTTTGAAATGATTTATCTTTGTCTCATTTTTTTACATCACAGAAACCTGACATTTTAACAGGGGTGTGTAGACTTTTTATATCCACTGTATATGCCAAAAAAGAAAAACAATATTTAGTATTCTATATATATCTGAAAAGTAGACAAATAGGCAATAACAATCTCCAGTGTACTTTAGGGAAGTGTGTAAGAGTATTGAATGGTGAACAGTTCACCATAGCATTGCGCTATATGCGCTAGCTAATTCATAGAAGGCACAATCCGGCTCACCATAAAAATTGACGAAAATGATTGCTCTCCTCTCAACTGATGTTATTATTTCACTATTTTAAAACTATGCTAAAGTGAATTAGAAAGTTTTATAACTCTCACAAAATATAAATATTGTTAAGCTGTAAATATGGTTATAAACAGAAGTAGTTAAGAGAAAGGAGAAATAAAAAAGGTTTATGAGTAATATATTATTTACTTACTATATATAATGTTTACAATATTAGACTTAATATTTTGTTTTGCTACGTAAAGTATCTGACATAAAAAGCAGAAGAAAAAGATAAATACGGTTCTGAGAAATATTGTTTATTTACTGTATAAAATGTTTATAATCATAGATTTGTTATTGTTAGAATTAAGAAAAGGTGAAAAAAGAATCATAGAAAATAATTACAGTAAAAAGAGGAAAATGTTATGTTATAAAAATGTACATACTTGACAAACATGTGTCTTTGTATAGAACTGCAGTTGTCCTTCAAGACAATATTTTCTTTATTTTCAATTAGATTTTATAGTGTTTGATTATTTATGAGATATATATAATGTTTTGGGGAGTACAACTTTAATGTCAGAGTAGAGCTCTATTATTATTTTTTGTGAGTGTTTGAGCCTTATTCAATTGCAAGCAGCAGATTACGTTATACAGGCTCTGGGCCTCATTCAATTGCAATTTGGCCAATTGAATAAGGCTCTAAATAAGCACATAACATATATTTTTTAAATAAGTTTTTAGTTAGTAAACATCTATCCAAAAGCAGGGTTTTCACTAACTAAAAACTTCTTTAAAAAATATATGCTATGTGCTTATTTAGAGCCCTATTCAATTGTCCAAATCGCAATTGAATGAAGGCCCAAATGTCTGCAGGCTTGAAATTTGCTACAATTACAGAGCGATTCAATTGAGCAAATCTGCAATTTAGGGGTCAGAAAGCCGAAACAGTAAACCATCCAATTGTAAGTAGCATTTCACAGCATGAACATGATCAATTAAGCAAGGTCGTTACTACCAATTTAGTTTAAACGGCCAATAGTAAGTGAGACCGTAATAATTACGTCAGTAAAACATGGAGGTTACACGTCAATCAATTAGCGTTTAGAGGTCCGATATGCGATCGGACTTGCAATTTGGCAATGTACAAAATATTAAAAATGAATTGCGATACTGTTCTAGTCCAAGTGGGTGGCCTGATATGTATTAACTCATTGATACCCAAGATTGATATATCACACCGCAATGAAATATAAAAAAAAAAAATTCTATTGAAGATTTGTGAGCTTGAGACTGTTGTGCAATTAAACCTAATGTCTTTCATTGCTTTCCCCATCTTTTAAAAGGCAAGATTTTTTTATTTTTATTTACAGTGCTACGGACATGTGTTTAACCCCCTTGTGAGTCCAATCTGGTACCTGTAGGATTTTCTTCTACATTTGCCATTTACGGGTGTGAAAACATTTGCAGGCTTGAGGAATTGTAGCAATTGAATAGCGATTTGCAATTTTAGCGATTGTAACTTTTCGAGCTTGAAAGACCAAAGGCTTAGATGGGTTTTAAGGTACAATTTTGACAACCACATGGATTTTTAGGCTGTAACCCGGCTTGCTAAAAGACGCCAATTGAATAGCAAATTAGTTTACAGGCTACATTACAGGCTCCAGTAAACAACAATTGCTCAATTGAATAGGGGCCTTAGTTTGCAGTATAAAAACAGCTAAGGAAGATCATTGAAAATAGTATTCTTCCCCCATCCCACTAGTTTTAGAGCTATATACAGGGCTATGCCTCTATATTTGCCTAGATACATGCAACACAGAGTTCTACTAAGGGCCTCCCGCAATACAATTTATTATTAACATTCCCATTAATTACCCCCCACAAAACTCTAAATTAGTACATTAGGTAAACTATGTACATTAAGATTATAGATAGCAGGTATGTTTGTGTATATATATATATATATATATATATATATATTTATATATATATATATATATAGTAGACTCTCAATTAACTGAAACTCAAGCAACCAGAAACAAATTGAATACAAATGCCAGGAGCCAGGTTGTCGTGCCACAGAAGGCTTCCAGGCACCTAGATTTCATCCACTGTATGTCTCTGCAATTCAATTTTACCTGGAAGCAGACAGGCATGAGTGACTGAGCCAGTGCAGTACTGGTGTTACATTCCCTAGGTTCAGCAGCGCACCCTCCAGCCGAACGTACCTGTGTGTAAGTGAGGAGTGAAAGCTGCTGCTGTTAGAACAGCCCTCAATGACAAATATATTTAGCAGAAAGTGCAGATAATCAAGGCCTCTTTTAATAGTAACTCTTAAGCACCCAGAAAATACATTTATCCGGCATCTACTTATCCCCATGGGTGCTGGATAACTGAAAGTCTACTGTATATATCACATATATAGTTTTCAGCAGCGCAGGCTTGCCAAAATCCGTTGGTAACGGCGCTCATCCCTACGATCCCGCACGCATTATGCATCATACCTACGACCAGCGGGACTACAGAACAACAGAAAACTCAAATACACAATTCACAGTGCGAGACCCTTAGCCCTTTGAAAAAAATCGCCTAAAAATTACGGCCCGTAACACTTTGAAAAGGAAACCGCCACTTAGAGAAAATAAATACGACCCGCAAAAAATATGAACTTAAGAGCTGAACTGCGCTCATCCAAAAACACGATAAACAAAAAAAATACAAAAAAGAAAACATAACAAAAACATCACGCACAGCACGTGGGGACAGCCAGGATGTCTGAGAGTAAGGTTGCACGCAAATTTAAGTCGAATTTGCAGAGTTTCACCACTCGAAAATCGCCTAACCAAGAGAAAAAAACAAAACACTGCCAGGCACATACGACTTTTAGCGAGGAACATACGAGCTACAAAATATACTATTAGGAAGGACAGAAAATGCTAGAGACCCGCCTAACACATAGACAACACATAGATACTCGTCACCATTTTACAACACTACCTTAAAAATAATAACATTACCATTCTAAAATACTGCATTACACAACTACACAAACGTTTTGGCCTCGCACACGCAGCCTATTTACACTGCACACTTGCCACATTGCTGACACTTTCTCCTCAGATCACCAACAGTCTAAATGTACATTGTATGCTGCAAGAAAAAACACAACGATTGTTAGCTCTTCAGCATATTGATTCCTGGATTACAAATAGGTAAATATATTAATTTATTATTTAATTAATAATTAATTATTATAAACAAATATATTTATATAAAAAAAACAGAGCAGAGGAGAGACTTGCTTTGCCAAAGGCGCCCAGCGTGGACCTCACAATGAGCGCTGAGGGTGCTCAGAGAAGCAAAAGTACATGAGGGGAGAGGCTCGCAATGAGCGCCAAAGGTACTCAGAGCACTAAAAGCTTTACATTGTGTGCCAAACAACATTACCTGCCTTACAATTTTATTGCCATCATTTTTTGATGGGCAAGTCGCTAGTAAATATATATATATATATATATATATTATTGTTGTTTAGTGATTCAGTTGTGTCTGATTCTCTGTGACCCTATGGACCACAGCACACCAGTCACATCTATAGTTATGTCTCTGGTCATGCTTATCCATAAGGTTATCTTGGCAAAGATACTGGAGTGGGCTGCCAGTTCTTTCTTCAGTGGGCCGCAATTGGTCTGACCTCGCTGCTATGACCTGCCCATCTTTTGTGACGCTATATGGTTTAGCTCATCAAAATGAACACATATGTATACAAATAATATACATTTTAACTCTTTATGCACTAGGAGTTTTCTGTTGAATTACATTTTTGAAATAAAAGAGCTACACTTTTGTTTGCTTTGGCAGAGATGGGATTAAAGGTCAGTCAGTATTTTATAGATACCTTATTGGGATGCCTAAGGACCTTCCAGCTTTCCTATTTACAACTTCCTACTTCCACTAGTGAAAGCAACCAAAGTTACAAAGTGTCCCCACCAAACAACCACATGTGTTTGCTTAGCTAGTTGTACATTGAAAAATATAAAAAGCAATTACTATCCTACAAGTCAGTCGTGTAGCTGGTCAGAACAATTTTGCAATGCTTGTTTAAATCAAGCCTGAATCGCCCCAAAATAAATATGAAGTGTGTGGTTACATCTATGCACCTAACAGGGTGCATGCATTAGACACCAACATTTTCTTTGACTCATTCAGCAGAATTTTCTTTTAAGACAGAAATAAGTTGTTGTTAAAAGAAGTTAAACCGTATCGTAATCCTGAGCTTCCTCATGTGGCCGCTGTGATATGGAGGCAGCTGCAAACCATCAGAAGTAAGAGCAGATCTGATTTTTACTTAAATTACATAGACATCAATGAATGAATGCCAACATAAAGAGATCTGCTTACACTGAGTCATTTACTGATATTTTCAGTCTAAACACTCACTTTCTCGTAAAACTGTTAAAAAAAATAAAGTTTTGTTGTTGTCCTATACTATGCAGTTTCATGGCAAATTGTAGGTTTGTAAGTTTAAACTACATGTTTTATAAATTTGGAGTTGACAAAATAACATATAAAAAAATGCTCTGTTAAAATAATTGCTCTGTTAATACAATACAATACGTTTCACCAAACCACAAATATTTTTATGGTATATAAACATGAATCTTTGTATGCCTCATCTATGATAGCAGTGCTTTCCTATGAAGTTGGGTAAGAGCGCAGATGAAATACGCAGGTCACTGCTGGTTACACATCATTGGGAGAGAGGGCAGAGAGAGAGGCACAGGACAAAGAGAGAGACAGGAGAAAGAGAGAGACAGGAGAGAGAGAGAGAGAGAGAGACAGACACATGACAGAGAGAGAGACACACACACACAGATCAGAGAGAGAGACTCACACCCACAGGACAGGTAGAAAGAGGCAGGACAGAGAGAGAGACACACATGACAGAGAGAAAGAGAGGGGAGAGCGAGATATACAGGACAGAGAGAAATAGAGCACACAGAGAGTGAAAAAGAGGGCCCAAAGAGAGAGAGAGCACAAAGAGAGAGAGAGTGCACAGACATAGACAGCACACAGAGGGGGACAGCACAAAGACAGGCAGCACACAGGCAGAAAGCACAGAGAGAGACAGCATACTCGCCACATAACACACACACACATAGACAGCACAGAGAGAGAGAGCACACACAAAATTATGATAATATTGAATAGTCTGTGCTATTGACAAGCAAGTTAGTAATGTACATATAACATACGATTTTTGTATTCTGCAATTCTTCTTTTTTTGTTGCAATAAAGTAAAGTACGTCAAAGAACAAGTGTGAAACAATTTAGATAGGCATATTCAGTGAATATTAACATAAGGCCAAGTAATAGGTCTTCCAAAACTTAGAACAAAAGTACTAAACACTTGCCTTATTAAAGAAAAAATTACAAGATGTGTCTACAGGAGGCAGCTTAAAAGAATTTTTAGTCTAAATCAAATGAATAATATTATCTATATAAGTAGCGTGAACAATGGAGCCTGCTGCACAAAAGATACATGCAGCCATTTGCTTGGTTCCATTTTGGCCGGGAACATGCACACTCTATCTAGGAAAAGTGCATTACTGCCTTTCATATTTGAAGAGGCAGCACTGGATTATACCAGTATATATACACCTAGAAGCTAGCGAGGTTCAGCTTCACATTACCTTTGCTAACTTTTAGCATAAGTCAACACTAAAGCTCAAAGCTTAGGGGTTGATTACATGGCTCTCGTATGTAGTCTTTAAGGCTATGGGAGTACTTACAAGCAAAGCTTGAGGACACAAAATTGTATAAGACGTATTAACTCATACCCAGGGGCTTTTGCTGGTAGCCCTCTAGCTAATGTGTGCTTGCAGCCTACTTAAGGAATACTCATTGGAGACTCTGAGATGAAATTAAGGAATCTCCATAGCAATGCTACAGAATGATACCCTATAACATGAATACACTACACTAGCTCACTAGTCCTAACAGGAAAGGGGTTAAATAATAAAAAAGAAATGTTGGGGATAATAACCCGGCCCCCACCCTTACTAGTAGAATGGGTATCCTTATGGTCCCCCCATGGACCCTATCCCCCATGGGGGTTCATAAGGACCCCCATAATCTCTAAATCTACACTCAACTATGTACACTAAACTCGCTGCAAAAAATAATCAAAAAGAAAAACAAGAAAAACATATTAAAAAATAAAAAAGAATTAAGGAAGAATGAAAAACAACTATTAAAGTGATAATGTATTACAAATAAAATAATAATTATACTGAAAATAATTAATATATAAGGAACATGCTTGAGAGAGCTCAGGGGGACAAAGGCTAACAACAATATATATACAATTTCGTAAAAAAATAAAAATAAAAAAAAGATATATATATATATATATATATATATATATATATATATATATAAATATAATAACATTCGGGCCAAGGTGAAGAGGATGATGGCAGAGGAGGAGAGAGCAGTGTTGGCCCCTACTTGAATATCAAGTACAAGTGGGAAAGGGTGCTCAAGGAGATTCTGAGCCAGGTGCCTATTACTGGAGCTAAAGGCCTGATGGCCCTACACGATCCAGCTTCTTTGACATATATTTATCAGATAGAGCAACATGCCACCACATGTACATCACACACACATAGGAAACACAAAACCCATGTAAGTGCTGACCACCAATGATACTGAGATGTCAGCTCCCTGGATTTACCAAGGGATAGATGTATCATGCATGCATCATTAAATCTAATAAACTGACAAATCCCTTTCAATAGTGGGCACAACACAAGTATTCATCAAATAGAGAGTTCATGTATGGGTGTTCCCATTGCAGCATATGCAGATACAGAATCTGTAGGGATGCATGTGCAGTGTAGCATACTAGCCTATCAGGGAACACCTCTCAGCATTTGTATTCAAATACGGACCACAGCAGGAATCAAAGTATCATTATGAGCCAATAACAACTAAGCTCATAATCCAAAGAATTAATCACATCTAGTAAATGATAGCTTCATATAGTAGAAATTAATTGAACCATCCATGTTTAAGACAAGAAGTTGTAAGATAGATAGTAACACACTGCAACAAAATGATCATTCAATATATACCATTCTTCTCTTTTTTTTCACTCGGCAGGAGTCTGGATGTCCAGGATAATGCCCTTGCCCAACAAGAACCATCGCTGGAGGATGAGGCAAGGAGAGGATCAGTGGGCCTGGGATAGGAGGAGGAGAACTAACGCTTTATGTGGTCAGTGGGGGCATCTGCTGGACCTTCTGCCACACCCATAGTATTTGACCCAACTGGCCCTCTCCTCCAACAAATAGACTTGCCACCCTTGCCCTCCTACTGGATGGAACAGAGATCCTTTCCCCTACCACCATCACCACCAGGCCCACCAGCACAACCACAGATTCCAGCCTGGCCGCAGCCCCTCCCCACTGGGCTACCACCGCCACCTCACACAGCCATGCCCAGCCTCAGCAGACCTCCATCCCAATGTCCACCATTGGAGTCCGCCATTGGAAAGATGCTGGTCCTGATGTGACAGCAAGTGCACGCTACTTGGGGGTCCAGACCAGTGTCTCCTCAACCCAGGCCTCAGTGGACACCTGCCTCTGGAGGATATATAGGGAGGTGAGGAGGCACAACCTGATGATGGAGTCCTACATGACCATGCTGCTCCAGTTGTCGGATTACTAAAGCTTGCTCACCCAACTGAACATTGATTCCACCCAGCGCTCTTTGCTTTCAAGTACTGCCTCCTCCACGCCAGAGGCCTCCCTTACACACCCGCAGCCTGACCACTCTCACCTCCCTCAATGCCTAGGGAGAAAGGGTGCGGGCACGTGGGGTTAGGGTCCTGTGGGGGAGGAGGATATAGGGGCTGCACATAGTTTTTGATCTTCTCAACAACACTCTTCAGTGACAATCTATTGTTCCAAATGTAAACATATTTTATCCAGACTGCAGAATAGAGGATCATGGCCTATGTGATGGTGATATTTTTCAGATGGCTACCTCCCATCACATGGTCCATGATTCTCTTCAATTCCATGTTGAATTGATGGTCACTGATAAATGCCATTGAGAAGAGATGGTGCAGTCCCTTTGTTTTTTCAGGCCATATTATTGTTTTTGTAATGTTTGGATTTTAGGCACAATTCCTGAAGGCAACTTCTTCATCTGCAAGCATTGCTAGAAAATTAAGTAATGGAAATATTTTCAGATAGGCATTCCTTCAATGACATCCCTTCCTAAAAATGTAGGACTTGCAAATTCCCACAATGGCATTCTAATCAAAACCAGCATTAATATATGACTTAGTGAAGCATGTTATCCTCTCCTCAATTTCAATATGAGAACAGATAATTTTGCCTGATGTAATTAACCTACATTATGGCTGCTGACCTTTGTGCCCTCTAAGTATTAATGGGTAGTTGTTTAGACATCGTGATAACATAAGATTCATTTAAAATGTGATGACACATGTATACCAAATGGATGTGATTTCAATGTGGCTAAACTAGTGGTTCCCAAACCTCTCCTCAGGTCGGGATTTCAGTGTAACAGTGTGTGAACACAGTTGAAGAAATTAGAGGCTTCATTGCCTGTTGAATACTTATTCACACACTGTTACATTGAAATCCTGAAGATCAAGTAAGGTGGTTTATTTTTACAGTTACAGTATTTTTTATTTTTTTGCTTTCTATTCTCCTCTGCCTTTTTTAGGTTTTAAACACCTTTTTTCTGATTTATGTTTTTTTGAGCACATTGGATGTTTGTAACGGAATTTGATTACATAGTCCAGAAGTTTATTAATCTGTTTAATTGAACAGATGAAGACCAAATGGAAGTGCTATATGCATTACTGGTTACTTCTATTAAATAGAATAATGTATGATGAGATTTGTATTCACCAATGTATGATGAGATTTGTATTCATCAGATTCTTGTAACTGTGACCACATGTGACCCTAGTAGATGCTCGTCATAATTATTATTATACAGTATTACCTTTAACCCCTTAGGTTTCCCCTATTTCCCAAACAGCCTTTTGTCCTTCCGGGATCCGCCCATGATATTAATCCACTGTCGGGTACATTTATGTCTGTGCTCTGTGTACATAATCAAATGTTGTTATACTGTTATCACTGTTTCCGTGTGTTATCAATGGCTAATGTTTTGGCACATCAACATACTTAACATTTTTAATTCATTAATACAGTAACACTTGCTATAATGTCACATAAATATTATTGTTATACGTTATTGTTATACATCTTGCCACATTCCCAACAGCAGTGGCGTGGGAACTTACAGGATGGGTGTACCCAAGATTGGCCTTGATGGAGGTCAGTTTGCTGTTGCTCCATGTGCCTCTTCACGCCCTCATTGTGTGTTTGTTGGCTTTTCTGACATCTTGGCCACATTAGTGCAATCCCCATTGTCATGATTTGTCTCTGAATCACCATTTCCTTACATGCTACCTGGGACAACTCAGTGCCTGGCCTGTGCAATATAGCAATATATCCATGTAGCCAACATCAATGTCACCCCCTGCTTTCTTTAAGGCCCAAGGCTGACATTTTGCTTACCCCATTTTCTAAGAGCTAAGTTTCTGTTGTACATGTCATCGCTTCCCATGAATGTGGGTAGATGATCTATGTCAGTAGTGTGCTGTGGTGCTGATCAATAGTGTTGCTGAGTATTATTTGAGGTGTGTCTATCCTCTCAATTGCCATTGCATTAGAGCAGCTGTTGTGGTCCCTGTCTGTTTCTGATTGGTAATAATCTCTTGCATAGTGTATGTTCCCCTGGTACTTGATATATGTCATGTGGCGGTGTAATATTGCCAATAGGTTTTTGTTCTAATATAGATATGATGACTCAAATATGTAAATTAATATAGATATATATATATATTTTTTTTAAGTCCACATTTCAGTGTTACATATTATTTGGAAGGCTGTTTCATGTTTTTTCTTGCAGTTTAATCATGTGCTGTGTATTTAAATGCTTTATACGTCAGAAACACTTTTTATATTAACATATGACCAATCCAAAATATGAAAAAATAAAGTTTTTTGCCTATTTGTTCCTTGGAGGCTGTTGTGCAATTATTTGTATTATTTGTATATATGTATTTTCATGCTTTGCCAGCTTTTAAAGTACAGTATTGTGTGTTTAATTACTGCTACAACTCTAATAAGTGTTCGACAGACACATGATACTTTTTCCAGTTGCGGGTTAGACTTTATTTGCGAGCAAGAGCTACGGGTCTAATAGAACATTGATTTTGTGTAACTTTAATTATTTAGCGCTCGTAATAATCGAGCTGGGCTAAAACCAATGGAGTTCTAGGGCCAAATTTGCAGCTTTGGCTGCCTCATAGTTATTGTGGCAGGGAACTAAAAATTGGAATGTGAGTCGCTAATAGAATATGTGGCAATATTAAGAGTGATTTTAAGTGTTTATACTTTTACAAATTGCCCAATCGAATAAGGCACTTTTAGCCCCATTAAATTCGAAGCCCGTATCGGCATAGGCACACCCGGAAAGGCTGCAGGCTTGAAATTCAATATAACATTTTTGTTAACCTATACTACAATCTTAAGGTTACACAGGGTAAAGACAGTGATTCTATATATTTTGGCTTACAACCAGAAATACATTATTTCACATAACAATACCCTTCTCCAGATATTATTTTACTACCAAGAATAGCCAATCCCATATTTTAGACTCAGCAGCTGGCAACCAGTCAGGATGACAATTTATCCATAGGATTTTGACAAAGAAGGAAAGGGTAAATAATTTTTAATTTTTAATTTTGCAAAATAAACACACAGAATTTCAGGGGAGAAATAGATTTGCCCCTCCAATGGGAGTTTAGAAACAATCTTGTGGCAATATATTTCATAGAAGTAGCCTATTTTTAACATTCACATTTCCCAATCCAGGATTTTTTCATTGGTTTTATTTCGCTGTTGTGATCAAAATTTATTAAAGATTAAATGTTATATTTAATGATTTACCCTTAGCTGTTACAAGATAGGCTTGAAATTCAGCTGCGTTACAGAGCTATTAAATTGAACAGGCTATAGATGCAAACCCGTAAACCATTACCAACCAAGTTGGATGTGCGGCTGTGAACATGATCAATTAGTCAAACCCGTAGTTACGGGTTTAGAGGGAGCCAATGGCAAATGAGATCATCATCATTACGTCACTGAAAAATGGAGGTTTGATTTCAAAGCCTTACTGGTTTCAAGTACGAGTTCCAGGAAAAATGCAATAATAATAAATCAGTAAATATTATATTATTATCCATGCGAGTTCCATTATATGTATTAACACATTGATTGCCGGGATCGATATAACACAGAAGTTAAAGTATTTTATATTGCAGACTTGAGAATGTTGTGCTATTAATTTTAATACCTAACATCACTTTCCATTTAATTGAAAATACAGTAGTGTGTGTATATTTGCATCTACAGTGCTACAGATAGGACTTTTACCCCCTTGCAAGTCCTCTCTAGTACCCATTGACTTTTTGGCTCCATTTCTGGGTTACGGGTATGAACGCCAGTGGATTTGTAGCAATTTAATAGCAATTTTCGAACCTAACAGTTATGGGCTTGACAGAGCAAAGGATTTGCGGCTGGGGAGTTCAAATTTTGACATCCCGTAGGGTCTTTCCGCTTGTAACCCGCAGATCATTAGCGGGTTTCTTTACGGGTCCAATTTAATAGCCGTAAGTCTTGCGGGCCACGTTATGGGCTATGGTTTTATATGTTGAGGCAATTTAATAGGGCTGTTTGTCTCGCAGGCACTGCTAAATTTCAGACAGTTGACCAATAAAGTGGTCTGCATTGGCTGGAGAATTGCTGCATTAAAGTTACCCCAATTTCTAGCTTGATTGCCTTAGCAGGATCGAGGCAATAAGATGAACAGAAAGCTAAAACTCTAACCATTAAAAGGAATGCATTTTTTGTTCAATCTTAAAAATGGCATTGATAAAGCTGATCAGTTAGTTTCTTTTTTGAAAATGAAGATCGAGGAGAAGAATATATTGCTTTGCATGGATTACTGTCTTCAGGGGGTTGTCCTTGTCAGACAATGTGCAGTAATATAGCTGTCTGCCAATGAGATCTACAGTTGTGCATACTCCATGCTCACACACAGGTATTCCCTGATAGTTTCCAATAAATGTAAACAAGTTTTGCTAGAACTGTAAAATTAAACTTTTATAATGTTTAAAACATAATCTCTGAAATGCATGATAGAAAAATGTGTCCCTTTAATATTCAATATTAGGTTAATTTTAGGTGCAATGAAGGCCCATTAGAACTCACATGGTTATACTTTAGATTACCATGGGTGTCAATAGGGACTCCCATGGTACTGTGTTATATTTGGTGCCATGGTAGTCCATAGTGACCCCCATGGTTATGGTTAGAGGCCTCATAGGGGTCTGCAGGAACCTCAATAGAACAAATGGATCCCCAAAGCCTACAGCACAAAGGGTGGGGAAAGAGGGCTAATGGCTTTTAGGGTTACCTTGGCTCATAGGAGGGAGTGGGTATTGAGGAGGGATCTGTTGATACTTGGGGTCATAGGGGTTAGTGGCAATAATGCCTCAAATCACAATTAAACTGTAAGCTCCTTCATAGTGATTGGTTTTAGGTACCCAGGCTTCTCAGAGGCATTCCCAGATGCTTTTAAAATGTTGGGCACTGTGAGAGACCTCCGGGTAAACTTTGGTAAACTTGTATATCATTCTGGGATGTGATAACGATTTAGAAAATAGTTATGGGATACACACTTTGGGCTTATAACTTGTATGGAATTTCTCAGGTTTTATATTCACAAGTGTGATGTGATAGCTCGGTAGTGTCTTACAAGTGAACTTCACTTGTATGTTTTCTTACGGGAGCCATGGAATAGAGGGCTAAGTCTTGTATCTAGAATAATCTAAGTACATATCTAATTAAATTTGACTGCAGGGAAATCTTGTTAAACAAACCTAATACATTTTTGACTGGGCATTTGAAATAAGAGATATAATGTGGTTTGCTATATTTTACATAAGACTGCATAGATGGATTATTCACATATTATAAGGATAACAATCGGATCAGATTCAAAATTCAAGGGTAGTTATATCAAATGTTAAATAAATAAAAATTATCAGAAATTGACATATATCAAAGTGATTGACATGTACAGTTATTGGCTCTAAAACTCAGGTTTCTAATGATCCTCATCAATTCAAGTTCTCACTTTACTAAACCAATAATAATTTGTGAAATATCTTTTCAATCCGATTTTTAGCCCAGACCTCCTCTTAGTCAAGTTTTGCTATAGATATCTTAAAGAAAGAAATAAGCATTTTGTATTTAATGCATTGTCTTTTCAAATTAATTTATTGTGTCTCTTCTGCAACATGCTTACCATGGTTTAAAGAGTCCAGTGAAGGAGCTAGAGAAAGGAGGGTCCTGGTGCAAACATAAATTGAGCCCCCCTGTGAGGGGGGGTTGTAAAATTGTGTTTGCGCTGGGGACCCTCTCCAAGACTGCTTTTCATAGCTGCTCCATGCCCTGCTCCAGGACACTTACCCTGGTCATCCTCTATGAGGTGTTGGTAGCTGATAAGCCAGATGGGGCCCAGAAATATATATATATATATATATATATATATATATACATACTCAGGAAAGGTATGCAAATGTTCCATCAGAATGTGCAGCAAGAATTGGAACAGCTTATGGACTTTCTACATTTTGCTAATGTTCCACAAACCAGGCAACCATGGAGGCCCACTCTAATAGGTATATACACTCTTACTGAACAGATATCTAACTTTGTTGATAACATCCTTCAGCCAATAGTTACAAACACCAGCAGCTATATACAAGACACCACTGACTTTTTCAACAATTTCAGTCAGATTAAGTACCTACTGTATCTGCTAACAACCTACTTTCCACCATGGATTTCAAAACACTTTACAGCAACATTGCACACAAAGATTGCACTGAGGCATGTTTTAAGTTTCTCTCAGCACACACTCTGAATCAGAAATATGACTTTGTGATACTTTTGCCAAACTACTGAAATATATACTGACCCACATCTACTTCACCTTCAACATATTTTCCTATAAATAATGGGGACCACAATGGCTACCAAAATGGCACCACAATATGCAAATCTATGTATGGCTGACCTGGAACAGGGATTCTTATCCACAAACCGTATATGTTCACAAACCTTACAGATACTACCGTTATAGATGATCTGTTCATCATATGGACATAAAGAGAAAAAGAACCTCAGAGACTTTCACAAATATCTCCATAACTTCCACCCATCTATTAAACTTAAAATTGATTACTCTGCAGAACAGGTGAACTTTCTGGACACTACTGCAGCCATCACAAATGGCACACTCCACTCATCTATACGTAGGAAACCTACAGACAGATGCAGCTACCTTCACAGCTACAGTTTACATCCCCACCACACTAAGCCATCTCCGTAGCCAAGCCATCAGATATCACCACATATGCTCAAACACTGGGAACCAGGATAAGCACTTAAACAAACTGTTTGAATCTTTCAGACAGAAGGGTTACAACTAAACCCTGTATAATTACACATACAATATACTCTGCCATTAAAACACCTTGTGAACATCTATTACAGTACAAAACTAATGAAGCTACTTCACCTCTGGTGTCCACATACCATCTGGCTTTAGAAGAAATACACAAAATATTTATGGACTAGAAAATTGCCCATATAATATTAGGTCTTCTGTCTCTCTCTCTGTGCTCACTCTCTCTCTCTCTCTCTCCTTCTCTCTCTCTCCCCTTCCTTCTCTATAACTCTCCTCTCTCTCTCCCTCCTTCTCTCTATCTCTCCCTCCTTCTGCCCATCCCTCCTTCTCTCTCTTATTTCTTCTCTATCCCTCTGTCCCTCTTTCTCTCTCCCTTTCCTTCTATCTCTCCTTCCCTCTCCTTCTCACTTTCTCCCCCTCCTTCCTTCTCTCTCCTTCCCTCCTCAGTCTCTCCTTCTCCTTATTGCTCTCTCCCACCTTCTTCCTTCTCTCTCCCCTCCTTCCTTCTCTCTCCTCCTCCTTCCTTCTCTCTCCCCTCCTTCCTTCTCAAACTCGCAGTACCACAACTATATACAGCTATACCTTGTTTAACTCTGTAGATAGGTTCCAGGCAATAGGAGTGTTAAGCGAAACAGCTCTAAACGGGGCAGTTTTTACATGGGGAAGATAGGGATAAGGGAACTCATGAAAAAAAAACACCAATTTCAATTGAATTTTTTTTTTTTATATGAACTTTAAAGAAACATTAAACATAGCACTAACACAAACTGAACATTAGCAGAAATATAAACTTTAAATTGTTGATGTTGAAGCTTCTGGCTCATTCTGGATTCTGTTTTGTTATAGCGAATCAGAGCGTTATAGCAGGATTTAGCATTAAAAGGGGTCTGGCAGGAAAAACTGCTCTATAGGGAATCAGCTCTAAACGGGGTAGCTTTAATCAGGGTATATGTGTATGTGATCTACAACCACTATTAACAGAGGAAGCACAATTAAAATATATGTTCCCCAAGCCTCCCATTCTTGCATTTAGACAGCCACCAAACCTAAAACAAACACTGGTCAGAGAAAGATTGGCCAATGAAAAGCCTAATAGAGAAAATGGTACCAAACCTTGCAATTAAAAATCGCTGCATACTATGTCAACACATCTGTAGAGAGGACACAGCCACACATAAAAACAAGACCTATTATACCAGAAGGTCATAGTTATGCACATTGTCCAATGTGGTTTACATAATGCAATGTACTGTGCAAAGGATGAAGGGACCTGTCTTTGAGCTTAGAATCCAGTGTCCATAGTGCTTTCCCCAACGCTGCATGCAAGATTGAAAACTTGCAAATTTACAATCTAAAGGTATTGGATGTGGCACATGAGGGTTACAGAAGTGTTGTACATGTTAAGGTGGAAGGTGATAGGCTTGTTTGAACAGTGAATAGTGAGGTTTTGAAGTCTTTAAGTTAGGGAGACAGTCTGGTGGAGCGAGGGGAAGGAGTTGCAGAGAATAGGGGCAGCACAAGAAAAGTCCAAAATTGGGAATGAGAGGAGCTAATAAGAGTGGTGAAAAGAAGAAGGTTGTAAACAGAATGAAGAGGCCAGGTGGGAAGGTTTTGGAGATGAGAGCAGAGATATAAGAGGGTGCATCGTTGTTGAGGGCTTTGTAAGTAAGGGTCATGATTTTACATTTTATTCGGGAGGCTACGGGAAGCCAGTGGAGTGATTGACAGAGAGGTGCTGCAGACACTGAACGTTGTGTATGGCAGATGAGTCAATCGGAGACATTCATTATTGATTGATGTGGGGATAGATGGGTGGTGGCAAGGCCAGCAAGAAGCAAGTTGCAGTAGCCAGGACGAGAAAGGATGAGAGAATATATTATAATCTTGGTTGTGTCTTGTGTAAGGTAGTAATGTATTTTGGAGATGTTTTTTAGATGGAGAAGGCAAGATTTTGTCAGTGTTTTTTATGTGAGGGATGAAAGAAAGGTCAAGGTCCAGTAGACCCCCCAGACAATGGGCTTGGGATGTGGGAGTGATAATGGGATTGTTGACAGTGAAAGAGATGTGAGGAATTGAAGCTATAGTAGAGGGTAGGAGTTTGGTCTTAGACATGTTTTGAGGTGGTTTGAGGTGGTGAGCGGACATCTAGGAGGATATACTTGAGAGACAGTTGGATACATGTGTTAGAAGAGAGGGGGATTGATACATTGGGGAAACCAGCCAAAAATTAAAGTTAAGGATGATTGTTCACAGACCTTCTATCAAAGAGCACAATGTAAAGAGTTATTGCACCCCAGTTCGACACCGTTTTAGCCAAAATGCTCACTCCATCCAAAATCTAAAAATGAAAATTCTCAGAGGTAATTTCAAACATACCCAGAAGAAAACATTTGAAATGACGATGATTTTATCACATTATCAACATTTCCTGTGACCCTGCCACATTCCTTCCCATGCTTTATTTTTTTGTTTCTACTCCCTAATATGTAGGGAAATTTACCCCCCAACTACTCTGGATTTCTCTTATCTAATACCTGGTGAAGAAATCAATGATATCTGCATAAAACATAATAACACAGCTAGTACAGACAGTGATTGGTTCCTCATGAAAAAAACAAAACTTGAGTTTATCGGGGACATTTTCTGAGATTTTAGCTAGATACATTTGCTCAATAACTGAAAAATAAAATGTGCAACTTTCTGTCAAAATTTCAAAAGTCTTGTTTTTATTTCAATATTTTTCCTTAATGTAAGTATACATAGATGACACACACATTAACCAAATCTAATTTCTACTTTGTCTAAGAAAGTATTTTTTAAAATGTGTGACCCTCTAAATATCAATTAAACGTTTGTCAAAGATAGTCAATTTCCCTAGAGAGATTTATTCAAAACATGTTTTCCTAGCGTTAGATTTTGTTGATTTGAGTATTGAATTATAGTTTGTTTTTGGGAATAAGTAACTAAACTAACTTGATGGTTAACGATGACATAGCTAACATTTTGTTTTCAAGCACTGGTAACGAATAGCAACAAAGCTGTGATATTTGATGTAATCTGTTTGACTAATATGACTCAATAGAAACGAAAATAAGCATTTACTGCACCAACCTGTCTGTTTTGGAAAATGTCAAATCTCCAAGTTTGAAATGCAAAGCACCGGGACCCACAGGGTTGGGGAACTCTTCTATCAGCAACAGCCTGGAGTAAAGGGGGGGCTTTTAATGTATCAGGGAAAAGGCATATTTACCATCATCATGTTTACCACCAGGCATTAATTATTTTTATAGAAAAGGGATCTGACCACCTCCATATCATTTTGGCTTTGTTATTGACTCCTAACCTTGTATAAAAAAGTTTCCAGGAAGCCCCTAAATTATTTGGCACCTGGCATTCATTAGATCTTCCTGTGGTACAATCTAAATGATTCCCCACCGGAAATAGTGCATAGTCAATACAGGGATGCACATCTCAGCCACTTGAGATGCTTACTAAATCATCCCCTCCCCCCAATATTGCAGGTGCCATAAGATACAGAAACAGCAGACTCTTTTAATAATGCAGTAATTAACAATCTTCCACTATCAGGTATGTATTTCACCAATAATGTGACAACACTAAATGTTTCATGCATAACTATTATTGATTTTATACAAACTTTTACCCACCTCTAATGAAGCCTAAGCAAAACTTGCGCATCAGGCCTGTTCCTGCAGCAGGCCCACACTGATGACACCACAAATCGGCTTACCTGAGAGCCAGTGGCGCAGAGCTGTGGAAGCCTTGCCCGTTTTCTCTTCAGGTAGGGATCATATCCTCTATGTATTTTGCAATTCATATAGTATAGGAGGTGAGTGTAGCTATTGTTTTCTTTCCATTAGGGGGCAAGTAGCAGGTCCCACAAGCTGCTACGATAGCAGCAGGAATTCTAGTGTTAGTTATTGTGCATGATCAATATTTTGATACACTTAAAATAGTATATATTTGGTGAAGCACTATGCTATAGTGCATTCTCTGAACATTTAGCACAGGTAAACAGTGTAGTTTTGTTTTCACATTATTAGGAGGCAAGTAGCAGGTCCCAAAAGCTGCTACAATCATTTGATGTAGGGCTTAGAGAGGTAGGAATCTATGTGTTTCAGCATACATATTACTTTTCACATATGTGGTAAAAGGTATTTTTCCGATCATCTTCATATACGTGGTAAAAAGTTCTTCATGATTATCATTGAGTATAGTTTGGAATTGTATCAACAATATCACTAATTTTGTTAAAACTGTCACTAATCGTGTAAATTTCTAGCACTGAGATCCATTAATCTATTGTGGAAAGCTTTTTTGTAAACAATTTTATTAGGATATTGAGTTATTTAAACCGCAAAAGTATGATAAAAGCCGTTTGCGGTGGAGGAGCTTCTCGTTGGAGGAACTCTGTTGTTTGAGTAATTTTTTTTAGAGCGTCCTTGTGAGGGCCCTTTGCTGACCCAGAACAGGAAGACAGTGACTTCAACCAAGACTGAAGAGGGCCAGAATTTCTTCAAGCAATGGCATTGTTGATCATAGCTGGAGGATCATTTAGGTAGGAGAGTATTATGGATTTATTTATTTTACAGGTTTATTTGTTTTAATGTATTGTATTTTTTATTTTAATGTGTAGTCTTATTTTATTGTTATCTTTTAATTCTACTATTTTTTAGGCCCCTTATGATAGGGTTTTTAAGGGTTATTTTTTAGATGCCATAGATGTCCTTAAAGGAACTCCATGGCAAGGGTTAATTTTTAGAGACACAGAGGTCCTTTAAGGACCTCCATGGCATTACAGGAGTTAATCTTAGGGGCCATGGACCTCTGTGACATATATCTTTAGGTGCCATAGATGTCCTGCAAGCACCTCCATGGCTAGTTAGGGACTCCAACCCCCCCCCCCCATGGTAGGGGTTAACATTTAGGTAGCACGGAGGTGCATCATGAATATATATAGTGTAGATAGGGTGTGAGCAGGAAAAGGAATTATCTTAGGTTTCCTTCCCCGCAGAGCTACTGCCGGTTCAAGGCACTGAGGCCCCTGACCTCTGAGTTGCCCCCACAGACCTCCCGTGGCCCTTGGGGATCTCCCGCAGGTCCATGTGGCCACCGCAGACAACCCCCAGGTCCCCTATGGCCCGTGCAGCCATCTGGTGGGCCTGCAATCCTCTTGAGACCCATGCGCCCCCAGTGGCCCCCGTGGGACTATTGTGGCCCCCGTGGACCTTCTGTTGGGCCACAGGTCCCTGTGGATTTCCCATGGGTCCCCTTCAGCCCCTTATGGCTCACTGTGTCCCCTCCACAGGCCCCAGGGGGCCCCTGTGCCCCTTGCAGGCCCTTTGGCCCCAGCACCCCTTTTGGCCTTTGTGGACCTCCAATGGGACCCCTGGAGCCCCTTATGACCCACTGTGGCCCCCTATAAGCTCTGTGGCCCCCACTGCCCCTGATGGCCCTGTAGACCTCCCGTGCAACCCCTGCAGCCCCTTATGGAACATTGTGCCCCCCCACAGGCCCCAGGGGTCATCTGCTGGCCCTGTGACCCCCACGGACCTCTTGTGGCCCCTCACAGACCTCTGCAGTCTCCCTCAGCCTCCTGTGGCCCTTAATGGACCTCTGTTGCCACAGCAGCCCCCTGTGGCCTCCCTCTGCCCCTTGTGGCCTCCTTGGTCCTAGCTGGCCTCTGTAGCCCCCCACAGCCCTCTGGCCTGCCATGGCCCCTTCTCACCCCAGAGAAGTAGAGTGCAGCACCTGGCAGGTAAGAAATTATTTATATAGGTGTGTATATATAGAGTATATATATATATATATATATATATATATATATATATATATATATATATATGTAAATGTGTATATATACACACACAGATATATACTGTATACACACACACACACACTTGTTTTTTGCATTGGGGCCCCATAACCTTCGCCACTGCTTCCCCGCATGGGTGGGGTAAATCCCTGAGGTTCCCCATTCAGTGTGCTGTAAATGGGGGAATCCTGGAGATCCCTGGATGACCCTCAGTGGTCTGACCCTCAGCAGTCCACACCAACCCTTCCCTTTTATATACAATACTGTTTGTAAGACAATACCATACAGAAGTCCCAGTCTTCAAAACAAGGAAAGATTCATATGCCTATGATTAATCCTATTCTCCAGCTGGTGCTGGCCTCTCTTGGGTCAAACTGATTTACAGAATAAGGTCAGAGGTCTTTCAAAGGAGAGTCCTAGACCCGTTAAATAATCGGAACCCACGTAATCTCTCAGGAAAGAGTCTTAAAATGCTATTAATTTATTCATATGAATTTACTAGACTCTTAATATGACTAATGAGTGTAAAATGTAATTGTAATTAAAGAAGAAATAGAAACACTCCTTTGTTTAGTCAACCTGACATATTCAATGTATCACTGTACAACGGTTCCCTGTTCAAAGTAGTCACCAGGAGTAAAAAAGTACATCCAAAAATAGCTGAATATTTGTAACCACCCTTTCTATAACTATCAGCTTAACTCCTTTACTCCTGGTGACTACTTTGAATTGCTAGTCTGCATTAATGACACACAGTAGTCCAAGGCAATAAGGAGTTATGTACTTAACAAATTGTATATAAGATTTATATGTACCCCCTATATAATCACCTTCTTTACCAATTTTTTATAACCATAT
Source organism: Discoglossus pictus (assembly GCA_027410445.1). NCBI lineage: Eukaryota > Metazoa > Chordata > Amphibia > Anura > Alytidae > Discoglossus > Discoglossus pictus. The sequence goes on along the minus strand of CM050165.1, from coordinate 203,435,872 downwards.
GAGTACCACTGGTGCGCTTTCTTCTAAATTGGTTTTATTACACTTTTTTGAGCTAAATATAATAACACACATGTTTTCAAGCTTCCCAAGGATTAGCAAAGTAATTTTGCCATATGAGGGAAGATTGCATGTGATATGGGACATTGGTTGTCACTAGCTCTTTAAGAGTAACCATCCATAAACCACTCTAGTTCCTTTATTTTCTAAACACAATTTAACTTAAATTTGGTGTTAAGCACCAGAGAACCGTTGTACAGTGATACATTGAATTATTTAATTTGTGGTTTAGTCCACGTTAAAAGACACTTTTTTTAAAATAACGCATACAAAAGACTTCTTTTTCAAAAAAATGGAAGTGTAAAAACAAATATCTTCTGGGTTAACTATAGGAACAAAGACTGTAACTACTCCTTTTATTTACTAAAAACAAATTTCTTTTGGAACCAGACTCTCTAAAGTTAAGTACCGGTCAATAGAAATAACTAATAAGAAAATGGCACAATCCAATGTGGATCAGTGGGATTTTTCAGAGTTAATTAAAGAAGCAGAGTCCACCTTTAGCATTAAAGAAACAGGGTCACTTAAATTAACTGGTGACCAAAGCATAATAGGAAGCTCAAAAGAATTACTTAAAGGATTGAAAAAACAGATAAGAACCATTTGGGAGATATCAAGTCTCCAAAATTATGTTAAATCAAAAATTGTCCCTAGAGGATTGAGAATCCAGTTAGCGCCTGCTACGCATTTATTAGAAGAAAACTTTGTGACAAAATGGACTGAAATTGTTAATAAATGTTCGATAGAATTGATGAACTTGATTTTAGAAACCGAAAAAAAGAACTTGGAAATTATCAAACAAATAGTTATAGATAAGCAAAATGATTTCTCAAAATTCAAGGATAATGGGGAATATGATACATTGAATATGAAATTACATAACAATGTTGAGAAATTTAAGAGAGATCTTATAGCAAGAAAACAAAAGAAATTCTTACGTGACAGTCATGACTATCAAATTGGAAGAATATACAAATTTATCAGAATTGGACAATCAAACAATACTGACATAAGCTCTTCAGAGGCAGAAACATCAGAAAGAGAAGATAGTACAAAACAATACAAATTACGTAAACAATATGTAGGGGGGACGTACAGCGGCCCAACAACAAGATCAGGATCCAATCAAACTACACTAGAACATCATTTTTTAGGCAAGGGGCGCGCTCAAAAACTCCATTATACGTCTCGACCACGAAAGGATCAGTAAAGCGTGACATACATAATTACAATCCTATAGAATCTACAAAAAACCTTGATGATAAACAAAATGATATGTTAATAATACCAAAGAAAACTCACATGAAACCAACAAGAATGTCTCAAATAAGTAAAAAAATTACAAATGACAACCCGAATATAAGTGTACCTTCGATAGAGACACTGTTAATAAATCCAGTAAAAGATACAACTCTAACACATTATAAGAAGCTAAAATCACAGAAAGAATGTGTAAGATATGGTCAATCAGTAAATCAAAAAGAACAATCATTAGTAGATAAAAACAACAAAGGAATCGTAACATCTACTCAACAAAAAGAAACCACAGTGGTAAACTTGTTGGAATTTAAATTGAAGGCCCCACATGTATCTTTACTATCCAAGGGCCTTTCATTTGTCCCTACAAGCAACTCAGATCTCTTTGTAAATGTAAAAGATATAAATTTATTTGCGAGAAAACTAGCGCTCAAAAAATTCTTTACACAAAAACGGAAAATAGAACTCAATAATTGGGGAATATGTGATGAAGATAAAGAAGTATTTGAAACAATGTTGTCACTAATGGACGAACAAAAGTATGAAGATCTTTCTCAAACTAAAATAACCAAGAAGAATAACAGCACCTTTACGCCTGACTTTAAACAATATGGAAATATTCAGGTATTTGTGGACTTGGTCACTAAAGACTTGAAATATCTATTTAATAAAGTTCAGGATGAAAAAAGAGAAACCAAATTTAATTTAAGTATGGAGGAATTCAAATCCTTACAGGAATTGAAAAAGAGCAAAGTGGTGATTAAACCCGCCGATAAAGGAGGCAACACAGTTATCTTGGATGAACAAGAATATCTGTGTAACAAATTGTTGTTGGATACATCAACATATAGAGTGTTAAAAAGTAATCCACTCCAAGAATTCCTGAAAGAGTTAAAACTTCTATTGCAAAAAGCTAAACAAGATAAACTCATTGATCAAAATACGTATGATTATCTTTTTCCAAAAAGACCGGTGATAGCCACCTTTTACTCATTACCAAAGATACATAAAAAGAAATTGCCCGTACCAGGACGACCTATAGTATCTGGTAATGGCAGTCTGACGGAAAAAATAAGTGAATATGTAAATGATTACATCAAAGAAATAGTACCGGAAATACCTTCATACTTAAAATACACATTGGATCTTCTGAAACATTTAGAAAATATTGTAGTACCCACCAAAACAATCTTGATATCTATTGATGTAGAACAACTGTATTCTAGCATCCCGCATGATCAGGGGATCTCAGCAGTAGAACATTATTTAAGCATGAGACCTATAGAAGATGTGAATATGAATGTGTTTATCACAGAATTGCTTCGTTTCATATTAACACGAAATTTTTTCATTTTTAACAACCATTGGTATCATCAAATCAATGGTACTGCCATGGGGACCCCGTGTGCCCCAAATTATGCAAACCTATATCTAGGCTTTTGGGAAAAAATGTATGTATTCTCTGAAGATATGTCAGAATATAATGACAAAATATTATCCTGGCATAGATATATTGACGATATCATGGTATTATGGATCGGAGATGTCAAAGAATTTAAAGAATTCATTGAAAGATTAAATACAAACTCTCTAGGTCTAAAATTCCCGTATGTGATGGATGAGGAAAAGATCGAGTTCCTAGACCTTATAATATCAAAGGATCCAATGGGTAAAATACATACATCTACCTTTACGAAACCAACTGCAACAAACTCGCTATTAAAATGGTCGAGTCAGCATCCCAGATCTTTGAAAGCAGGGATCCCGATCAGTCAGTATCTGCGGGTAAAAAGAAACTGTAGTAATTCAGAAGTTTTCAAGACCCAAGCTGATCAACTAAGGGATAAATTCAAAGCCCGAGGATATCCCAATCATCTACTGAAAAAAGCATATAAAAGAGCTTTAGAATCTGATAGACAGGATCTACTGTTTTCAAAAAAGAAGGCTGAAACAAATGACCAAATAAGATGCATTATGTCATTTGGAAAAGACTGGAAAGAAATTAAAGAAATTCTAGACAAGCATTGGTATATACTAACAGAGGACTCTACATTGCGTACAAGCCTATCAGAAAAAGTCTCGATCACCTATCGGAAGAATAAAAGCATCAAAGATGAATTAGTGAACAGCTTTTTTAAGCCAGCTAAACAAATGAGAACATCTTGGTTACCATCTACAAAGGGATTGTTTAGGTGTGGAAAATGTAAAGCCTGCAAATTCATAGTCCCAAGTAAAGAATTCATTGATCCAAATACTGATAACAAATATCCAATTAAGAATTTTATCAACTGTGGCTCTACACACGTTGTTTATATAATAATTTGTCCCTGTCCCAAATTATATATAGGCAAAACTACACGCCAACTACGGAGACGAATCTTGGAACATACCTATACAGTGGTCAAAGAAATGGACACGTCAGTGTCTCGTCACATAAAACAATTTCATAATAACAAACCGGAAGCAATGAAGTTCTCAATAATTGATCAAATTTCACAGAGACCCAGAGGAGGTGACATTGATAAAGATCTCTTAAAGCTAGAGAGTAAATGGATCTTTTTACTAAATACACAAAGTCCAAGTGGACTCAACGAAGGATTTTCATATTCCGCTTTTCTATAATTGAGTAGACATCACTATTTAGAAATTACAGCATCTCTAGAGCATTCACTATTTAGAAATCATAGAATATCTTGAGCAATCACAATAACCAACCTCACATTTTAGATCTTAGTATTAGTATACAATATATTTTTACATATTATCACACCACTCTAATTATTATACCTACAAATAGGTCATATGTTATATTCTTTTACACTATCAATATATATATATATTATATTTTTTCTCATATACACAACACACTAATATTATTTCACCATTTTAGTATCCCACTCATAGATATGTTTTCCTAGGGGGGAGTCACAGAATATGATTGTTCTTTTGATTGAGTCAAAATCTATTGAGAGGAATAATATCCTTAATGTTATTCTGTAAATTTTAGCTTCATACTTATGCTTAAAAAAAAAATATATATGGGAACAAATAGATATAGAGGGATAATATATTTGGACAATGATTAAGATGTATCCAATAATATTTCCAAAGATTATAGTGCTGATTTTCTATTCTTGTTTATATTTATTTATATATATATATATTCATGAATGAACATGATCAATAATATCCTTAAAAAAAATGTCCTCTATACTTATAAGATCAATAAGATTATATGTCATATAAGATAAACATTTATAAAGCTTATTTATGTAGCCATATAGTAAGAATAATGAGCAAAAGTTTGGCATAATAGCAGTATAGTGTATGGTTGGCAAGATGTGTCAAAATGGAGTAGGTGTGCAGATCACGCGTGGTTTGCGAATCAACTTCCTGGAGTTGGTTGGCAAATCACGCATGGTTGGCGGATTAACATCCCGAAAGGGAGAGACAAAAAACGTAGTGACGTCTTTACGTTGATTATATCATTACGTGGCAGCGTAAACGACGCAGACAGCGTTTGGTAGACGGAAATGGATGGAAAAGGGCTATAAAAGCCCAATTTGTACCAATATTCAGTAGCCCATGAGTAAGCCCTAGGAGGGGCGAAACGGGACCGTCGGGACTATTCACAACAAAGCGCAAGTACTCTGGTTAAGCTGATAGTTATAGAAAGGGTGGTTACATATATTCAGCTATTTTTGGATGTACTTTTTTACTCCTGGTGACTACTTTGTATTGCTAGTCTGCATTAATGACACACAGTAGTCCAAGGCAATAAGGAGTTATGTACTTAACAAATTGTATATAAGATTTATATGTACCCCCTATATAATCACCTTCTTTACCAATTTTTTATAACCATATGAGTACCACTGGTGCGCTTTCTTCTAAATTGGTTTTATTACACTTTTTTGAGCTAAATATAATAACACACATGTTTTCAAGCTTCCCAAGGATTAGCAAAGTAATTTTGCCATATGAGGGAAGATTGCATGTGATATGGGACATTGGTTGTCACTAGCTCTTTAAGAGTAACCATCCATCCATAAACCACTCTAGTTCCTTTATTTTCTAAACACAATTTAACCTGACATATTGTCAGAAAACCGGCTACTGGAGAAAGAAAAAACAAATACACAGTATTTCCATAAAATTCTTTATTAATTACCAGCCTTATTAAATTCCAGCCCCGTAGATATAAGGTTTCTACTTATACCCTACGTGCTGCAAATTTTGAAAAGTTACAACGCTATTAAATTATCCCTGCTGCGAGCAATGTGTGAGCTACACAGCACAGCCATCCGTGTCAACGAAGGGAAAATGTACATGATGATCTCACAGGCTCCCCCCCTCTCATCAATTGCTGCGGGGGGCCTGAACGGGACCTCAGCGGCAGTCCTACATATAAGCCTTGCCATGGGGGTACTCCAACCCCAAAGTGTCCCCACATTAATCAGAAGGTGCTATTGCTTTCAGACAATCACAGAGGGATACACCAACACAGAGTGATTGACTGAAGGTATCTGAGCCTTCTGATTGGCTGTTGTCACTGTCAATCAGACTGCAGCCAATCAGAAGGCGCAGATGCATTCAGCCAATCACCCAGTTTAAAAAAGATTGACAGTTCCATCAGCCAATTAGAATGGGATATAGGGGTGTATCCCATCCTGATTGGTTCACACCTTGGTGCCTTCTGATTGGCTGAAATGGGATTGACGGCCTTTCCAGCCAATCGGAAGGCACCATTGCCAGTTTCCTACCGGAAGAGGCTAGGGAGGCCTTATTGGCGTCGGGGAGCTCCACAAGTGCAAAGCTCCGTTTTTTGTTTTTTTAGAGAGCGGATTCACCAAGGGCCCAGCCGGGGCAGAAGAGGAGAAGGCAGGGGAAAATCGGGGACAGGTACGTTTTTAATTTATAATTTTTATATTTTATTTATTTGTTGTGTTTGATGTATGTGTGACTAATGTTATGTATCTTTTTTCCAGGGACCGAGCCGGAGAACAGAAGAAGATGGACGGGGACATGCTGGAAAGGTAAGTTTAATACTTTATTTGTACAATTTATTTATTCTATGTAATGTTTATTTTTTTAATAATCTGATTTTTTTTTTTTTCCTTGGGGGTGCGATCAGAAGGGACATCTGCAAAGGTAAGTGGTTTTATTTATTCTATTTTAGTTAGATGTAGGGGTTATTGTATAGATAGGGGGTGATGTTTAGATTGGCGGTTAGGTATAGATAGGGGGTGATTTCTAGATAGGGGGAAATGTATTGTAGTTGGGTGTATATTTATAATGTATTTATGACTGTAATGTTATGTGTATTTGTGTATGCCTTTTACTTTGCAGGTGTGTAATTTTTTTTAATTTTATGTAGTGGCGGGGGAGGGTTGTGATGTTTTTTTATTTTTTTGTCATGAGGGGGTGTTGTAATGTCCTTTTTTGTTTTGTGTACCTTAGGTTTTTTATTTTGTGGTCCTTAGGCTTTTTAATTTTATCTAATTAGTAGGGTGGGGGGTTAATAGGGGGTTAGGTAGGTAGTGTTAGGTAGGTAGGGGTTAATAGGTTAGGGGAGAGGGGACTTAGTTTAGATTTAGTGGTTTATTGGGGGGTATAGTGTAGTGTAGTGTTTGTACATAGTGTCATGAGGGTCCTGGAGGACCCTCGTGGCACTTATGGGGTTAATAATATGCTTCTAATTGTCCTATGAGGGTCTTAATAGACCCTTATAGGATTTATTGGGTTAGCTAGAGGTTTACAGGGCTCTGTATAAACCCTGATAAGTGATGGGATTAAATAGGGATAGATAAGGGTTAAATAGGCCCAGTTAGGGATATTAGGTACAGATAGGTTTAAATAGGCCCAATTAGAGTTAGATTGGCCCAATGAGGATTAGATAGGGATTAGTATGGGTTAATGGGGTATTGTTAGGTTTAAAAGTGTAGTGTAGTGCTTAGACTTTGTCATGAGGGTCCTGGAGGACCTAGGGGTTAAAAGTGTCCTATAGAGATCTATATAGACCCCTATTGGACTGAGGGGGGGTAATTATAGTCTCATGGGGCTCTGTATAGAGCCCCATGAGTTGTAGGGTTAATTTAAGTGCTCATGGGGCTCTATGTAGAGCCCCATGAGTTTTAGGGTTAATTTAAGTACTCATGGGGCTCTGTTTAGAGCCCCATGAGTTATAGGTTTAATTAAGGGCTCATGGGGCTCTGTGTAGAGCCCCATGAGAGACAGGGTTAATTAAGGCTTATGGGGGTCTGTATTGACCCCCATGAGTGACAGGGTTAATTAAGGCTTATGGGGGTTTGTTTAGAGCCCCATGAGTGATGGGGTTAATTTAAGTTGCCTGAGGAGATACTTATAGTACCAACCGTGGCAGGAATTAATATTTTTTAGAGGACCTGCGAGGTGGGAAATTTTTATTTGAAAATGCAGCTGGGTCATGATTGGTGACGAACGAGGACCCCCGCTGCAAGGGGTTAATGTAGGAGGGCTGTGGGAGTCCTTATGGACCCCTGCAGCAAGGGGTTAATGTGGAGACACATTGGGGGACCCGATGGGGACCCCCAGCATAAAGGGGGTTTAACTATAGGTGCCGCGGAAGTGATTTGTTTATAGTGTGCCTGGAAGCCCTTTAAGGACCCCAATGACCCCAAACACACTGCTAAAGCAACACTTGAGTGGCTTAAGGGGCAACATGCAAATCTGTTGGAATGGCCTAGTCAAAAGCCAGACTTCAATCCAAGAGAAAAGCTGCATTCAGACTTAGAGATTGCTGTTCACAAGTGCAAACCATCAAGGGGCTGGAGCAGTTTTGCAAGGAGGATTGGGCAAACATCCCAGTGGCAAGATGTGGCAAGCTCATAGAGACTTATCCAAAGTGACTTGGAGCTGTGCTTGCCGCAAAAGGTGGCTCTACAAAGTTCTGACTTTAGGGGGGTAAATAGTTATGCACATTGACTTTTTCTGTTATTTTGTCCTATCTTCTAAATTGTGGACATGATCTCATTAATGATCTCAAGGCAGCTGGGACCATAGGTACCAAGAAAACAATTGGTAACACACTACGCCGTGAAGGGCTGAAATCCTGCAGCGCCCGCAAGGTCCCCTGGCTCAAGAAAGCACATGTACAGGCCCGTCTGAAGTTTGCCAATGAACATCTGAATGACTCAGAGGTGAACTGGGTGAAAGTGTTGTGGTCAGATGAGACCAAAATCTTTTTGGCATCAACTCAACTTGCCGTGCTTGGAGGAGGAGGAATGCTGCCTATAACCCCAAGAACACCATCCCCACGGTCAAACATGGAGGTGCAAACATTATGCTTTTGGGTGTTTTTCTTCTAAGGGGACAGGACAACTGCAACGCATCAAAGGGACAATGGACGGGGCCTTGTACCGTCAAATCTTGGATGAAAACCTCCTTCCCTCAGCTAGGACATTGAAAATGGGTCGTGGATGGGTACCCCAGCATGACAATGACCCAAAACACACAGCCAAGGCAACAAAGGAGTGTCTTAAGAAGAAGCACATTACTGTCCTGGAGTGGTCTAGCCAGTCTCCAGACCTTAATCCCACAGAAAATCTGTGGAGGGAGCTGAAGGTTCGAGTTGCCAAACATCAGCCTCAAAACCTTAATGACTTGTAGAGGATCTGCAAAGAGGAGTGGGACAAGATCTCTCCTGTGATGTGTGCAAACCTGGTGGCCAACTACAAGAAATGTCTGACCTTTGTGCTTGTCAACAAGGGTTTTGCCACCAAGTACTAAAACAAAGGGATCAAATACTTATTTCCCTCACTGACTTGCAAATCAATTTATAACTTTTTTGACATGCATTTTTCTTGTTTGTTTTTTTGTTATTCTGTCTCTTACTGTTAAAATACACCTACCATTAAAATGATAGACTGATAATTTCTTTGTCAGTGGACAAACATTCAAAATCAACAGGGGATCAAATACTCCCCCCCCCCACTGTATAAAGAATTTTGGTACAAAGCCCTGAGGTTGCCTATAAGGCATATGATAGGCAGGGGCAGGAAGCAAAGATACCGGATAGGAGCTACTGAATTATCTGCTAATAGTGTAATAAGCTGTGTAAGACCAGAAATTGAATTAAGCTCTATAAGAGCAGCCTATTAGTATTATTTGAACCTTGAGCTTAAAGTTAATGGGAGCTCCTATTATACAATCATGTCTGGGAAGAATGAATCAAAAGTAAAGAAAACACAGTCTTTAAATAGCTTCACAATCTTGACTTAATTTACGTAAACCCATATGGGGAGGAAATTCCAAGCCTCGGTCCTGTGACCCTATCTGAAAGCCTATTGAGGGGATACTTAGAATTACCCCAGGATGAGTTTATTTCAAGAATTCCAAAACAACATCTCGGCTGACTTGAAAAGCCAAATTGTAGAAAATTCTAAGGCTATAGGAGAGGTCAAAAACAAGACTGAAGAGCTTGAAGCTAGGATAGACCAATTGTCAAGTGAACACAGTACCCTCCAGATTTATACTACCAAACTAGAAGAACAGATAAATGTTCCAAATCATAAGATCATTAACCTGGAGGACAGATCAAGGAGGAGTATTTTACGAATAAGAGGTATCCCAAAAAGTGTCTCTAATGAGGGATTGAAGCCATATGTCACCAACTTATTTATTTCTTTGGTAGCCAACTTTCCACAATCTGGTAATAATTAGGATGTAGTACATAGGATCCCACAACACACCTACATGGTAAGTAAGGAACCCAGGGATGTCATCACAAAAAATATTTTTTACCCTATCAAAGAAGAAATCACAAAGTTACAGAATCAAGACTCTCAATGCTCCATATGAAAATATAAAAATGTATTCAGATCTTTCCTCATGTGCATTACATAAGAGGAAAGAGTTTGGAAACATTACGCAAAAATGGTGACCATAAGGACTGCCTTATAAATGGATGTTCCAGGTGGGCCTCTCGGTTATGAGAGATGCTTGCTGGCATAAGATTAGTTTTGTAAAAGAGGGTGAAGAGGCCAAAAAAACTGGGCCATTGAGATTTAGGATGTAAAAACTTGGATTAAAGCTGCTAAAGTTGACAGAACTTGGATTAAGAGCATGATAAAATAGGAACAGGAGATAGAGGTGCACTAGATCACAGAGGTTGGAGATTTTAGGGGCAATATAGTCACTATGTAAAAGAAGAAGAAAGGGCGGTAATATTAATAAAGTAAGGGACTAAGATTGATGAGTAAGCTCAAAGAAGAGGGGTTTACATTTTTTTTATTGGTATATATATTTCACAAATTGTTGGATAGAGAATACTCACTATATGAGGATTGAAAACTGCAGACTCCTATTGAGGACTGAGTTTTATTGGTTAAAAACCAACACATAATAAATAATGGCTAGTGTAGGATTGTTTTAATTTTTATGATGAATGATAAAGGATAAATAACAAATAAGGTAAATGTAAAAAGAAGGGTTTAGAGCAGAGGTCCTCAAACTACGGCCCGCGGGCCAGATCCGGCCCACCAGGGTCCTGAAACCGGCCCCCACCTGCCCCTCCCCCGACCCCTGCGTCTCTCTGTCTCTACAGCCGCAGCCCCTGCTATCACTTCCTATTCATCCGACTAGGCAGAGCAGGGGCTGACCCAGGGAGGAGCCGCCAAGGGGAGAAGCCACCCACCGGCAGCATGAAGGCAAGGTAAGGGAGCAGTGAGGGAGAGAGAGACAAACAGGCAGACAAGGGGGGGGGGGGGGGAGAGACAAGGGGGAGTGAGGTAGAGAGGCAAGGGGAGTGAGATAGAGAAACAAGGGGAGTGAGGGAGAGAGACACATACATACGTACATACATACAGACAGACAAGGGGGAGTGAGGTAGAGAGACAAGGGGAGTGAGGTAGAGAGACACATACATACATACATACAGACAGACAAGGGGGAGTGAGGTAGAGAGACAAGGGGAGTGAGGTAGAGAGACAAGGGGAGTGAGGTAGAGAGACACATACATACATACATACAGACAGACAGACAAGGGGGAGTGAGGTAGAGAGACAAGGGGAGTGAGGTAGAGAGACAAGGGGAGTGAGGCAGAGAGACAAGGGGAGTGAGGCAGAGAGACAAGGGGAGTGAGGTAGAGAGACAAGGGGAGTGAGGTAGAGAGACAAGGGGAGTGAGGTAGAGAGACAAGGGGAGTGAGGTAGAGAGACAAGGGGAGTGAGGTAGAGAGACACATACATACATACAGACAGACAGACAGACAAGGGGGAGTGAGGTAGAGAGACAAGGGGAGTGAGGCAGAGAGACAAGGGGAGTGAGGCAGAGAGACAAGGGGAGTGAGGTAGAGAGACAAGGGGAGTGAGGTAGAGAAACAAGGGGAGTGAGGTAGAGAGACAAGGGGAGTGAGGGAGAGAGACAAGGGGAGTGAGGCAGAGAGACAAGGGGAGTGAGGCAGAGAGACAAGGGGAGTGAGGCAGAGAGACAAGGGGAGTGAGGCAGAGAGACAAGGGGAGTGAGGGAGAGAGACAAGGGGAGTGAGGCAGAGAGACAAGGGGAGTGAGGCAGAGAGACAAGGGGAGTGAGGCAGAGAGACAAGGGGAGTGAGGTAGAGAGACAAGGGGAGTGAGGTAGAGAGACAAGGAGAGTGAGGTAGAGAGACAAGGGGAGTGAGGCAGAGAGACAAGGGGAGTGAGGCAGAGAGACAAGGGGAGTGAGGCAGAGAGACAAGGGGAGTGAGGTAGAGAAACAAGGGGAGTGAGGCAGAGAGACAAGGGGAGTGAGGTAGAGAAACAAGGGGAGTGAGGGAGAGAGACACAGACATACATACATACATACAGACAAGGGGGAGTGAGGTAGAGAGGCAAGGGGAGTGAGGTAGAGAGACAAGGAGAGTGAGGTAGAGAGACAAGGAGAGTGAGGTAGAGAGACAAGGAGAGTGAGGCAGAGAGACAAGGGGAGTGAGGGAGAGAGAGAAAAAAAAGACAGAAAACGGGGAGTGAGGGAGAGAGACAAGGGGCGAGAGAGACAAGGGTAGTGAGAGACTGACAGACAGACAAGGGGGAGTGAGGTAGAGAGGCAAGGGGAGTGAGGGAGAGAGAGAGAGATAGATAGACAGACAAGGGTGAGTGTGGGAGGGAGAGACAGACAGACAAGGGGAATAAGGGAGGGAGAGACAGACAGACAAGGGGAGTAAGGGAGAGACAGACAGACAAGGGGAGTAAGGGAGAGACAGACAGACAAGGGGGAGTGAGGCAGAGACAAAGGGAGAGAGAGAGATGGGGAGAGAAGGAGGAAAAGATAGAAAGGAGAGAGAGGAGGGAGGGAGATGGTCAGAGAGATAAAGGATAGATAGTGAGAGAGAGAGAGAGAGAAAGGAGGGAGAGAGAGAAATGGAAGAGGGAGGGAGAGAGTATGAGAGAGAGAGAGGAAGAGAGAGACATGGGAAGACAGAGTGAGGATGAGATAGAAAGGAGAGAGAGGAAAGGAGGGAGCCGGACAGAGAGAGAGAGGAAGGAGAGAGAGAGAGGGAGAGAGGAAGAGAGAGAGGGGGTGAGGTAAGGGATAAAGAAAAAAAAGGAGAGGGAGAGATGGAGAGGGAGGGAGAGGAAGGAGAGAGAGGAAGAAAGAAAAAAAGGAGAGAGGGAAAGAGAGAGAGAGAGACATAGGGAGAGAGTGAGGAGGAAATAAAAAGGAGGGGGGATGAACAGAGAGAGAGACAGAGAGAAAGGAGAGATAGGGATGGAGAGAGAGAGACAGAAAAAAAAGAGAGAGACATGAAAAGAGAGAGGGAGGAAGAGATAGAAAGAAGAGAGAGAGGAAAAAGGGAGAGAGAGAAGTAGTGAGAGGGAGAGGAAGGGAGAAGTAGCGAGAGGGAGAAATAGAAGAGAGGCAGAAGGGGAGAGGGAAGAGGGAGAATGGATGGATAAGGAGTGAGAGGGAAGAGGAAAAGAGACCAAAAAAAGGGAGGGGTATGTTTATATAATACACACATATATATATATATAGTAGGCATTTGTTCATATTTTTTTCAAACTACAGTCTGGCCCCCAACAGTGTCTGAGGGGAAGTAAACTGGCCCCCTGTTTAAAAAGTTTGAGGACCCCTGGTTTAGAGGGTATAGCATTAAGGGACTGTGTGATAGAAGATAGAATGGGGTTATCAGTATATAGATAATTGGAAACTGATAAAAGTATATGGAAAGTTGAAATCGATAAAAGCTCTCTAAAAACTTTTGCAGGAAACTTTACTGGGGTAGAAAAGATCTAGGAGTTACTCAATAGAAAAGACCTAGTCAGGTATAAAAAAAGAAAGGCCATCTCCATTTCTCTTTTTTTAGCCTCACATTTCTATACATCGGCTAAATAGCCTTGCATGAAGACCGCAAAAAATATTGGTAGCGGCCAGCTGAATGGGTATGTTTGTGGAAGAATGTATGTTAGTGTTTGTTTAAGAGGTAAAGTAATACACATAGGTAAAGGCAGAGAGAGGCAATGACCTGATTTTGTAACTAGATGACATTTAATATTGTGTCTCACAATGTTAATGGATGGAATTCCCCGGTAAAAAGGATTGCATTCGCAGAGTATTCCAGGTTAAAAGACATGCTATGTCTTCAGGAAACGCACCTGAAAAGTACATTTTTACATCTGTTAGACAATACAAATTTAGAAAACAGAGTGGATTCTACCTTCAATAGTAGATCCAGGGGTGTATCCATTTTATTTAATATCAAATGGGATTTAAAGGAACACTTCTGTAAATGCGATGAGTAGGGTAGATATATCATTTGGGTGGTAATAATAAATGACAAAATGTTCACATTGGTCAACATCTATTTACCGAATAAAAATCAAGAAAGATATATAAAACATTTTTTTAAAAGAGTAAACAAACTGAGAACTGGGGCTACTATAATTTGTGGAGATCTTAATTTTACATTAGATCCGATTAAAGATGGATCATCAATACCGAACAAGAAAGTAGAGCACACACTGACACATAGTGCTGCGAATATAAACAAAATGTTGGTAGATATGAGTTTGTACGATATATGGAGAACGATACACCCCCAAGATAGAGAATGTATATGCTTCTCTAAAAAATATCGTACACACTGAAGAATCGACTACTTTTTGGTGGATGTCTCGACTCTCTATGATATAATAGAGGATACAATTTACACCAGTACCATCTCAGATCACTCCCCAATCGGTTTTAAAATACAGGGTGTAAAAAGGAAATTAATAAATAGAAGCTGGAGACTGGAACTGTTATTACTGAAAGGGGAGGAGAATATGAAAGCGCTTAAGGATGAATTACAAGATTTTTTTTTTAAGATCAATCTCTCTCAGACTCTTCTTCCTCAACACTCTGGTGCACGCACGTACATCAGAGCGATTTTCCTGGCAAAAGTTAAACTTAAGAAACAAAGAGGGAAAAGCTTAAAATCACTATACATAGATTTAGAAAAAGCACATATGCTGGACAAAACGGCCAACAAGAAAGAACAGGTTATAAATATAAATGAACTTAAGTTACAAATAAAAATAATACATCAAATTAAATTAGACAGGATGATGTGGAAATATCAGCAATCACAGTATTTGATGGGAGATAGAACGGAAAAATTCCTGGCAAATAAAATGAGAAAACAGTGTATACAAAATACCCTTTCAGGCATCAAAGGAGAAGATAACATCTTATATAAACACCCAAAAGATATAGGTAGAATTTTTTTTAAATACTATTCAAAATTATATAATCTGGAATTGCAACCAAACTTCCATTAGCCGTGTAAAGCAGAGATAGATTAGTTTTTAAAATATATAAAGTTCCCCAAAGTATCCGTAAAGGAGTTAGTTATGCTGAATGGCAAAATAACTTTGAGAGAAATCGCAGAGGTGATTAAAGATAGTAAAAATAATAAAGCACCAGGAATAGACGGGCTGGATAAACTGTATTATATAACCTTCTTGGGTATCATCATTAAACACCTAGCTAATATGTATAACCAAATTAAAGAGAAAGGGAAAATCTTATCAGAATTACCTGAGGCTAAGTTATTAAATATAGCAAAACAAGGTAAAGATCAGGAAAACAAAAAAATGACAGATATCATTGATAAATTACGACCTGAAAATCTACTCTAAAATATTGACAAACAGACTATTTATGGTTATTCCAAGGCTGATACCTATGGACCAGGCAGGTTTTGTGAGGGGTAGGCAAGGGACAGATAATGTCAGAAGACTTTTTCTATAACAAACGGTACAAGACAGGGGAGTCCCCTGTCACCCCTTTTGTTTATTATGTTTATGGAACCTCTGGTTGAAAAAATCAGAATGACTAAGCAAATAAAAGGATTACAGATCGGTGCAGGGGAATATAAAACCTCATTATACGCAGATGACCTGGTAATTACCCTTACTAATACAGATAGCTCCCTAGGAAAATTAGACGAAGTATTAGGGGAATTTGGCAATGTATCCTATTTTAAAATAAATAGACAGAAGCCTAATATAATAACATGGGAATTAAAGCTGGCAGAGAAAGCACATTTGAGAGACAGATCATCACATATAATAGTTGTCAAACTATGAAACTTCGCCGCGCAAAGCGAGGGACGCATTTGCGGTAGGTGGAGGCTTACAAACACCCACAGAAGCAGGACTTTGAAAAAGTATATCTAACACTCAATGACTAAATACTAACTTACACAAAAAAATACGAGCCGCGGGACTTAGAAAGAAAAAAAACCATTACAAGCTCGCAAAAATAAGACCTTAAGGGCCGGACCCTGCGCAGCGGAAAACATTAAAAAAACAATAAATACACACAAGAATGACATAAAAACCTTACCCACTGCAAGGGGGGGGGGGCACCCAGGACCTCTGCAAGTGAAGTTACACCTCTATTTAAGTCCAAATTCCTGAGTTTAGACATTCAAAAATCCCCTAAGCAAGAGAAAAAATGGCAGCCGAAAAAAACGAAAACGAGGCTACACGACCCTAAAGCCGCAAAACACCACCAAGCACATACAGCTTTTCCAAAAAGCTGTATGAGGTACAAGATACACTTTTAGCAAGGACTCTAAATCATCCACACCCGCGTACCACATACACATTCGCCACCATTTTACAACACTAACTTACAGAATGTGGAAGTACACAGCTACACTAATGGCTTCCCCTCGCGCACGCAGCCTATTTTCACTACACACTGCACACATTGCTGACACTTACACCTCAGCTCCACAACAGTGCAAACCTACATTATATGCTGCAGGAACATCAAAACAGATTTGGCAGCTCTTCTGTTGCAGTCTCACCACTATCTGTAGGCCTCAGTCTCTGCTCTCCCACGCTCTCTGAAACTACAATCAAACACACTGTCTGAAGTTTTGATGAAGTCTCTCCACTATCTGTAGGCCTCAGTCTCTGCTCTCTCTGAAACTACAATCAAACACACGGTCTGAAGTTTTGCTGACGTCTCTCTCCACTATCTGTAGGACTCTGTCTCTGCTCTCCCACTTTCTCTGAAACTACAATCAAACACACTGTCTGAAGTTTTGCTGAAGTCTCTCCACTATCTGTAGTCTTCCGTCTCTGCTCTCCCACTCTCTCTGAAACTACAATCAAACACACTGTCTGAAGTTTTGATGAAGTCTCTCCACTATCTGTAGGCCTCAGTCTCTGCTCTGCCACTCTCTCTGAAACTACAATCAAACACACTGTCTGAAGTTTTGCTGAAGGTATCCAAAGACACTGTGGAGCCATTTCAACTTGCACTATATGTAATATTTTTCTGTGATATAATATCTGAGGAGATAGAAACTTTTACTAAGCAAATCTATACCTTTGCATTCGTCTGAAACCCCCCTTACCTTGCCTGCTCCCCCACCCCCAAAGCCTGGTTTTATTGCTTCTTATCTGTGAAATAACACGTGTCCATCCTTCTCATATTCTGTTGCAGTCTCTCCACTATCTGTAGGCCTCAGTCTCTGCTCTCCCACTCTCTCTGAAACTACAATCACTTCCCACCTCCGCCTGCCCCTCCCCCACCCACCCCTTGTTTCTCTTGATTGATTGAGTCACTCAAATTTCCTACAGCTGATCAATTAGCAACACCTGCTAACTACACCTAATTAATCTATTACACAATGTTTCCTCATGCCTGTTCCTACCTCATTACATCCTGTCTTTTCCTCAAGCTCCTGTTCTCAACTTTTCTACATCATGTCTCCAATCTAACCATCTCACCTTGCATGCTCTCATCTCCTCTTTTTTGCTCCCATGTGCTACTCTCATTCCTCCATTCACTATCTCCTCCCCCTTCTAAAGCTCATAAGCAGAAACACTTCTGCAAGTCCAAATCCCACTTCCTCTCCCTCTTTTTCTTTCTTCTGCTGGCTTCATGGGACATACCTCCTAACACAGGCCCCTCACCTCCCACTCGCAGATAAGATATTACATACTAGGATCACTTACCAAATTACTTTCTCAGATGCTTTCCTTTTTCTTCTATATGAAAAAACATTCTAACTTTGCATACCCTCCTACCTAATGAAACTTCACTTTCTTCCTGACCCTTGCTATTTCTTATCTGCCTCTTCCATCCCCTTTAGATTGTAAGTAGAGAGTTTTCAATGTTGTAGAGTGCTTTGGGAAAATACACTTTCTACAAAGATTCTAAGCTCAAAACAGGGCTCTCCATTTTTTGCAGTTTGTTAAAATTTATATTTTTCCTTGTTCTTTTCCTCTGTATAGCGCTACGGAATATGTTGGCGCATTACAAATAAAAGTAATAATAAAAATAATAATAATAATAATTCAGCACAATGCTTCCTGCATATATTACTTGCCAATAGGGAAAGTATATTAATTTATTAATTATTTCTTTTCCATACAAAAATACATATACACAAAAAAAACAAAAAAAAAACACTATCGCAATAAACACAAAAGCCATTCACTGTGCGCCTCACAATGAGCAGCAATGCTGCTCATAGCACACAAACTACACCAGGTGGCAGCCTTGCAATAAGCGCAAAAAGGAGATCAGTGGCAACCTTACAATGACAGCAAAAGTGCCTCTGATAAAAAAATACAACAACCAAGAGCCTCGCAATGAGCGTCGAAGGCGCTCATTGCGAGCCACGTGATGAGCCTTGAAGGCGCTCTGCGCGAAGCTTGCAATGAGCGCCGAAGGATCTCAGACCACCCAAAAAATTAATGTCTGTGGCAAACAGCATTAACTGCCTTACAATTTTATTGCCCCTACCAAGGTTGAAAGACCCCTACCAAGTGCTGCTGGCTACTCCGACAGCTGTAAAAATTGCAGAGAGGATTTCCTGGACACATCTGATTCACTGCAAGAAGGTGTCTCTGCCTGTGTTCTCTCTGTCTGACCACTAACCCCGCCTCTGTCTGCTACACTGAGTCTGGCTACAAACGGGAGTGGAACCAATAGGGTCACTCGTCTCAAGCCCAGTGAAGAGACCGTAGTGTGCAGACAGTTTAGAGGGGTCTTGGGAACGTGAGAAAGGTTCCTTAGAATGATGCCACTGGCAGACCATGGCACCCTTTAGAGATCCAGGATGGTGTTGGATGAGAAAGTCCATATTAATCTTGATAAAAATGAAATGAAGAGCCACCATTTGGTCAAGAGAAGGGCTAAGAGAGGACCACAAGTAGCTTCAGAGGTGAGATGGATACATGAAGCCACTGACCTAACCTTTACTGAAGGACAGACAGGAACAGCACAGAAAATGCTTTGTGAACAACTTCTCATAGGGACTATGGCTACCAGCACAAAATAAAAACACCAGAATGACGAGATGTAAAAACGAGGATGAGCATAATCAAAGGTAACAATGAAAGAATGTAAAAAAGGAAAAATGCAATCCTATTATCCTGACACTTAAGAACCCAAAAAGGTGTGATGCAAGACTCTATACCCTAGAAGCAAATGTTGGTCGAAAAGATCCACTTGGAAGGATCTGGATAATTGTGCAATCGGCTGAACAAACAAAAGATGCAGATACTACGGCCGAAACAACTAATATAACAGAAGAGCCTATTGTGAAGCCTATCGAAAGATTGATAATAATCTGAATATTAAAATAGGAGAGACACCTATGAAATTGAAACTGGGTATGCAGAGAAGAATCTCTGGATGGAATGGATAATGTATGCAGCTGCAACAATCGACAACAGGGAAAGAAGTGGGAAATCTCATATGGTGTAATGAAACCATTAGTGTCACTGATGACACTGTGGACTACAAGAAAGAATGGTTTGTCAACTACATAACCGGAAGAACAGATATATGGTATCCAGCCCCCAGGCTGGACTGGCACTTGTGCCCTAGTACACCTGGTTATGCCTTTCTACTTGTTACCAACAGTAACAACCATACCGACAGAACATAACTCTCTGCTTACACGAAATAAGAGATCTACCCCTCAGGGTAGCTTTGAGGACCGTGCCTAAATTGACCAGATGAAATTAAAGCAAGGAACCAAGTAGCGACCAGGTTTGAATCACTATTTACCTGGTGGTTGACCATTAATAAAAATGTGGACTGGATCAACTATCTGTACTATAACAAACAGAGGTTTGTGAATTATACCAGAGATGCTATACAAGGCTTGGCGGAACAGTTGGACAAAACTAGCCTTATGGCCTGGCAGAACCGAATGGCCCTAGAAATGTTGTTGGCCAAGGAGGGAGGAGTATGTAAAATGGTAAACTGTGGATGCTGTATAGTACCCTGCATGAGAGGACTGATACAAAGACTAAAAGATACTGCTATCACGAAAATGAGCATCTGTATACTATTCTCTCCCCAACAGAGGAGATTACTGCCAGCACTGAATACTCTGGATATAATGACACAGGAGCAAACCTGAGTGATTAAAAAACAGAGGATTACCTGGAAGCTGATGAAGAGCAAGAAGATATTGTGAAAAAGAGTCCTCAAATGAAGAAGGTGCTACAAATCTGGGGAAGACACACAACTATGAGGAGCAACAGCTCATGGACTCTTATTGATACATTTTCCTTTTCATCATCATATGCTATAATAAAGATTGATTAATTATAAACAGGAGGGAAATGCTGGAAAATTATATAAAGGGTTAACCTTATATTGTAATGGCTGAATAATTGTGCTTGCTTTAGTGAAAACTGTTGCAAGATTTTTCAGAATGTCCTGTTATTGTTATGAAACAATGTATAGTATCATACTTATGAGAAATGCTGTTTATGCAAGCACAATTAGTGTATAAAAGACTGTGCACATTTTAATAAAATAGAAACGATGATTTAAAGGACAGTCGTGTTACGTGTCTTATTATTATCCTATCTCCTTTAATGATTTTGTTTGTCTCACACATTGTTTTGAACCTAACAAGAACCCCACTTCCAAATATCTCATGGACATTTATTGTATGTTAGGTTAAATATAGCTCAGTACCTATTATTTTATGGCATGACCATAACTAGAATAACATACATCATTACACACATTGTTTTGAACCTAACAAGAACCCCACTTCCAAATATCTCATGGACATTTATTGTATGTTAGGTTAAATATAGCTCAGTACCTATTATTTTATGGCATGACCATAACTAGAATAACATACATCATTAATTCACAGTTTGGTCTGAACATGATGTTCTCACACAGATGGAACACAAACCAGATGTCGCTAAAGAATAAAGTACTTGGATGGAAGGATAGAAAATTGTCAGTCACAAATGAGAGAAGTGTGCTTCATGGTGGTATTCCCAGAATCCTCAGCGGAAGGACTGAAGGTGGCAGCAATTAGAACTTTCTTGTGGTAGGCCTCCATGAAGCCATGTGGGTAGGGCATGTTGATAGGCACAAGTCAAACACATATGGCTCATGCACAGAAAGAAGGAAACATATTATGGCCAGATTTTCTCTTTTAAAATAGACAGTGTACCCGCTTTACTGTTTCTACAGGAGCACATGGTAAAAGTTACAGTTGGTAATGTATTTATAAAGGTTTGTGGAAGCAGAAATCAAAGACATTTTCATGATTTTTAGCAGTGTAAGCTCAATTAGACGTGTCCCTGTTGTCTGTCATTAGATCCTTTCCCCAGTTTAAGGTGACATTTGTTTTCTCTTTACAGTGATCTAAAGATAATACTGTAGCATAAACTAAAAAAAAAATGCATGTGAAAGCTTACTTTTCAGTTATTTTACATTGTGTCATGGTACCTCTGTTTTCTGCCAATCACATGTGAGGCAGTTTCCACAATGCAAAAAAACAGTGACATTATGGGGAAACATATGGGGGCAAAAAAGCATCATTGGATGTATTGTCTCATTGACTTTATGGACTGATCAGACTATGGGCTTCATCCCATTACACCCATGGGGAAATTTACGAATAAAGTTGACCTGTAAATCACTACCTAGCATCACATCAAACCAATCATATACTTACCCGAAATGGCCTTTAAATGGTGTGAAATGTGTAAATATCGAAACCAACATGTAGCTGCCCCACTGATTTTTCCAAAAGCCCATCACATTCTTCCAGTAGTGAAATTTTGGAACTCCAAGGTTACACTTAAGTCCCTCATAGTGCTCAGATTTTCAAAAAATCCTACATGTACTGAAACCCACCTGTAAAGCATACAAGCACCAAATCTGAAAGTATTATCCACCAAACACATTCATTCGGTAGGATGTGTTTACTGTTATCGGGCACAATTAATGGGATAATACCGCCACTCCCATGAGCCCCCCAATACCCTCTATCTAAAATAAGCCCAGGGATCCCCAGGATCACACCCCAATGGCTCTATGTACAATGATCTTAGGGATCTCTGGGATTTCCCCCAATGCCCACTATAAATGGGGGAACCCCAGAGATTCCCTTCCCATGTGCTATGAGGGAAGAACCTTGGAGACTCTCCCTTCTCATGTGCTATCCCCATGGATCCCCCATTAACCTATAACAATTGGGGTCCTTAAAGGACTCCAGTGGCATCTCTAATCAAACCTCACCACAAAGGTCCTGTAAAGACCTCTATGGCACCTAATATTAACCATTGTGCACATTAGTAGGAAGTGACAATAAAAAATAAAACTCAGTATAGAAAACATGGAGCTTCAGGCAGAACCAAAAAGGGATACATGGCCCATTCTATCTACCTAAATATTATACTTAAATAATCCTCAGGATACCCTTATTTCAGACATTCTTACATTTCTTAAATGTGTTTCAATTTAACACTGGTCAGATCTACTTACCTACTACACTTTCTGTAAAATAGTACTTTCTCACATTATCCCACCAAATCATGACCTCATTTTCTTGCAGTCACCTTTTTTCTAAAAGACACTTCTCTTTTGACCTTTATAAATCCTTTGTTACATTTTGAAGATTTCTATTTACTCCTCTTGTGTCTGTCCTCTTACCTATATATATTTAGTGGTTCCTTATACGTTTTGTCTTATATATTTCTTTATAAGTTTAGCAAATTATAATAGGCAATTGTATATTTATCATTAAGTTAAATCTTGTACAAAGTCACATCTGTAAATTAAACCATCACAAAATAATAACTAAAATGTTCAGACACGGATATTTTGAGCGTACTGCCTGTGTGTCTGATCTGTCCCTATAAATTATAAGGGCAAACCCATTCACTCCAAATTTATGTAGGGAGTCTGTATAAACCATGAGATAATGAAGTAAACAGCTATGAATATCTGTGATTCAGGCCTGTCAAATAGCAAATAACATCTCACATTAGAAGGATGCCACCCTCTCCTGCAATCTCTGTTATTTATGTGTGTTTCAAAGCTGAAGATCAGACTTCTTTTTTTATTTGACTCTCAGAGCTGACAGGAACACTAATTAGCAGTGGATTGGGGAAGTGTGAGTATTAGACTTGGAAATGTGTGCTTAATCGCTCCCCTTTTCATCAGTGGCAAATAAGAGCATAAGAGCACTCCACTCCCCATATGTATGGTATGCCAGAAAGTGTAAAATACACTTTTAGACAAAAAATATCACTGCATATAAAAAATTCTGTCTATGCAAACATATTTCAAAGAATTGCACTGCATCTTCACGTAGCCTGCTGCCCCCTGAAAAAGGGCTACCTTAGGCCTGGGCTTTGTGGGCCTAGGCAGAAACACACCCTTAGTTGCATGATCCAAAGATACACTCTGGTCGCCTGTAGTCAGGAGAAGTATATTAAAGATATTGTATATGTGACATAACAGTCACATTGCATCTTCTCCATCCTCTATTCTAAGAACATGTGTACAAGCTTGGTTTATTCTATTCTTGAAAGACAAACAGTAGAACATAGGCGTCTTACAAGTCCCAGGTTTTGTACACTTTTTTTACTTTGCCGATCACTTTGCGGAAATCCCCCTAGTCTACAGTCTGGAACAAATGAACCTTTCAGATAAATCAAGTATTTATGAGTAGGCCAAATTTTGGTGCTTTAATATATTAAATAAACAGTAAATATCTAGAGAAGTTAGAATAAAAATAGTCACGCCGTGCTGTCCAAATTGGTATTGCAACACTTTGGATGAAAAACAATTAAATCCTTGTAAGTAAAAGTTTAATTTGGAAATAGAGCCTTATTAAATGTGTTTCTATTTAATTTCTTATGTAATCAGGTTAATCCCATGAAAATTTAGCCCAAGGATTGACCTCTTTTTATGTCAATAAATGACAAATATGAAAAGGTACAGCATGTTCTAGTGAGGCATCCATATGAAGAGGTTTGTGTAGCTGAACAGAGTCTCCTTTGTCAAAGACGCGTAACTGTTCTCCCTATTGAGGTTTTGTATTACGAATATTCACCAATAGTTCTCTGTGAAATTCTTCTCTTTTAAGTGTGCAGCAGGAGGCTGAGGTATGGGATGCAGCCCTTTGCTCCTGATTTGATTTCCCTCCCCTAATCCTACTGTGGCAATGACAAGGAATTCTTTCTTGCTATGAATTTTGTATCTGCTGTATGAATTGAGACGAGAGCTGATCTATCAGGGACAAACATTTGGGTTCAGGGATGTAGATTCTGGAAACAACCCATGGAAAAAAATAGTGTCTGTGAAGCAAAGAAAAACAAACTTTAGACACAAAAAGAAACTTCTTATTACAGACATTTCCTTTCTATCTCACAACATGTTTGTTTGTTCTAGACATTTTGTTAGTCATATGTAATGTTTATATAAGTAAAAGAGAAAAAATAAACTTGGAACAGATGCAATAATTTGAAGTTATTCAAAAGACAAGCTATATTTTAGAAAGTTATAATTTTAAAAATATGCACTTAAACTTAAAATCTTACTAAACAGCAAACAAAAATAGACAGCATGCAGGCCTTGCTGAAGTCATTTGTTAGTTCAGTGTAGCCAGTTATTCCTGGCTTCTGGTAGCTCCCTCACTAGGCCAAAAAGGTCTAGAAACTGCTTGCAAACAGTAACAAATAAGTTACCACTTAGATTTGGCACCAAATTCAGACGACATTCAGTAGAACAGCTTCCATCTTCTGTTTCTCTTGTTTTTTTAAACCTTTTTTAAGATTGGGAACAGACATTAGACAACCTCTATTTTTAGATTTGTTCCAGTTAAATAGTTTGCATGGTAAATTACTTTATTAAATGACAGGGGAAGAGAAATGTTCGATGGGACTTTCACTACAGGATATTTTTTTCTGCATTATTGTAAATGCCATTCCTAGAAAAGTTACATATGTTTAATAATAGAAGATTAACTTAAAGTATTGAGAAGACATCACTTCAAATTATGATATTGTTCCAAGTTAAAGGGCGACTGAATTCAGGGGGTTCAAACGCATGTGGAAAAGTGTTTTCACTTTGAGATAAAACTTAAACCTACGATACTAGACAAATCTTAGAAGTTACACGAATCCCATAATGAAACTGCTTTATAAACAAGACTGTACCAACAAAGTATTGGAGTGCAGGATTGTATAGCTTTTCACACTCATTTCCATAGATAGATACATCATAAAGAGTAAGACCAAAGTATAAAATGTTGTTGGTTCAAATTCAGTGCACTCTAATTTTTTTTATCATTTTGATTGAGTTTATATGTATAAACTATAAGGAATAGGTATAAGACAAATGTAGGATTAGCAGTACTTTGCGAGTCACAGTCACTCATTTCCCTGATACAATTTTTCAGCGTACTATTTTCCCTACATCCAAAACATTGTAGAATATTAATTTCCCTTGCAGAGTTAGTTTACGATACATCACGTCAATTATTCCACTATTGTGCCTATGATTCACCCTGTTGTAGCTGGTGAGACAGAGAGAGCTCTAATTGCTGGATCCTGCCTTTACAAGCTATAGGTAAAATCTAAGTTTATAACCTACAACTGTGTAACTTAATTTTAAAATAATTGACACGTATCATATTTTAATCACATGAAATATAGGGTGTTCATGTTCTAGATCAGTCACTTTTGCTTTGTAAACACCAATTGTCAAATATTTCATTAATTCCCTCTTGCAACATTTTTTTAAGAAAACATGGTGCTTACATGCTTATATGTCCATCTTTTGAGCAGATTGAAGAAAGGGACATTGTAAATGGAACAGTATTGATATATTTTGTAAAAGGATGCACAATCTTTATACTGAAAAAAACAAAGCACATTTTTCACATCTTACAAATTCACATTTAAAATTAAGACTGTCCTGTTGGCCTCTCAGCTAATCACAGGGCATTTGCAGGAATATTTTTTTTTCTCCACTAGGACTGTATAAGAAATCAGTATTGGATTTCCTTGTTTTTTATTTTTATTTTGTTCTTTGTTGTACCTTTAAACTGACACTGCAATAGTAAATGTTCTGACATGCAATTAAAAGAGCATGTTGTTGCAAAAGTGTTTTGTATGAAAAATGAGTAATCTATATTTACAAAAAACCCTTGTTGTGGTGGACAGGCTTGTGTACTTCGATA
The DNA here is from genome assembly GCA_027410445.1 of Discoglossus pictus. Taxonomy (NCBI): domain Eukaryota; kingdom Metazoa; phylum Chordata; class Amphibia; order Anura; family Alytidae; genus Discoglossus; species Discoglossus pictus. The sequence goes on along the minus strand of CM050165.1, from coordinate 203,409,576 downwards.
AAGCTGTGAGTTATACCATGTAAGGTCACCCAAGATGGGCAGGTCATTGCAAAAACAACAGACAAAATGCAGTCCACTTGAAAAGAAAATGGCAACCCACTCCATTATCTTTCCCATAGTAATCTATTGGATAAGCGCAACCAGAAACATAACCACACCATCAGGTCAGAAGGTGCCTACCAAATTACTGGGGAAGAGCATTGGGTGAGTATGAGTTACACCAGATCAAATGAAGTGGTTGAGCCAACGTTGAAAGGACGACCTGCTACGGATGTGCCTAGAGAGGAAAGGTAAGAACAATTCAGCACAAAAACCTGGAATATTAGAACTATGAAACAAGGCAAACTGGATGTGGTCAAATATGAGATGACGAGATTAAACAATGATAGCCTGGGAATTAATAAACTCAAATGGACTGGAATGGGGCATTTCATATCAGACAACTACAAGATCTTCTACCGTGGTCAAGAATTACCCAGTAGAAATGGGATGGCCCTCATAATCAATCAAAGGTTGGCCAAAGCAGTTACAATCAAATAAATAGCAGAATTATTTCAATTCAAGCTATTCAATATCACAGTGATCCAAGTCTATGCTCAAACCTTGCATGCTGAAGAAGCTGAATTTGTCCAATTCCACAAGGATATTAAACACCTCATAGATATAAAATCAAGAAAATATGTCACTCTCATCAAAGGAAATTGGGATGCTAAAGTAGGGAACCAAAAGGTACCTGGAATAATGGGCAAGTTTGGCCTTGGAGTACAAAATGAAACAGGTCAGGGATTGGTAGAATTCTGTCAAGGTAATTATCTGGTCATAGTAAACACCCTCTTCCAACAGCCTCAGAGATAACTCGTCACATGGACATCACCAGATGGACAATACTGGAATCAGGTTGACTCTATACTTTGTAGTCAAAGATGGAGGAGCTCTATACTATCAAGACCTGGAGCTGACTGTGGCTCAGATCATGAACTTCTTATTGCAAAGTTCAGAATTAAACTGAGGAAAAGAGGGAAAATTATCAGACTAGGCATGGTAGGTACATTTTTCAACAAGACAAAATACTATGGTCCAGATTCATTACAAATCTCAGAGGCTATGTACAGGACCTACAATAACTGAGAATCACATACTCAGCAGAAGTAGCATCTTAAAACAATCTTAGTGATATGACAACTGTTCCATTGTACATTTGTTATTTATGCTGACTGTACACATTTCCCTTAAAATGGACACTGCCATTTATGTTCATTATAACCACTTCAACACCACCTCAAGGAAATGATGCATTAAAAGGGAGTCTGCTTCACATTCAAAGGGAAATATAATTTCACATTTTTCCTTGGCATATGAATAGAGACCAAAGGAAATGATTACCTGCTGCCAAGATACCAAATGGCTAACAGTTCATGCAGCCTTCTGTTTACTTGTCCCCCCTTATTCTCTGTGAATATCATGCCAACTCCTGACCTTTGGTCTATTTTAACACAAACACTGAGTGAATTCATAGCTACCTTGTTGATAAACTGCTCAATATCCAGGCTAAAGAAAATGCATGAGAATTTGTTTCCATGAGGGAGGCCTCTTTTTAATTATATATAGTATTTTTCCATTTTTTGTTTATTTATTTATATTTTCTCAACTTGCATAACCCAGCTCTACAAACATGTTTGTGTTGCATGGTAACACAGGTGTAGCCCTTTGCTAACTAGACAATCAAGCCCATACAGTGTCCAGTAGAGCGGTTTAATGAGCGAATACATATTTCCACAGATTCAGGCAGCCTGACAAGTTTAACTGGCACCTTAGTTTATATGACGCACTAACCTAAGGAACAGATAATGTGATAGTCTATGTGTTCTTGGAATGGGCTCTGGAAATATGAAAGCACTCCATAAATATTTTACAAAAAATGTTCTATTATTTCAGAAGTAATTACAGGTATTTAATTAAAATAGCTTCAAACATCTACTCTATTGTCATATTATCCTATTCTTGGCAGATTCATTGCCTGCAAAAATTTCCATATACAGTATATATATTTTTTGATCTTTATCTGTTAGACGTGTTATATATTATCACATGAGTTCTATGGAACACTATTATATTAGATATTAGTCTGAAAAATTATATTATTTGCCATTATACTGCAATAGCTACATGCGTTGGGTACCATTATACAATAGTGGTGGTATGTTTTTTTTGTATGCCTTGCCCTTAACATTATTATATCATATCTTGACATTATGCTCTCTGTCTTGATGACAAGCAATAATTCAACCTTTGTAAACATATCATTTACTTTAGCTCTCCTCAATAGGGGACCCCCCCCCCCCGCCCCCTCATTGTTATTTGCTAAATAATTCTTTCAACCATTGTATTAAAGGGTGATGTGTCGGAGAACTCTTGAAGGACCTCTCCAATTCAATGTGACAATGTGTACTAATTTGCCTATTCAACCTAGATACCCCCTGGGTATGCATATGCTCATTCTTCTTTAGACTGAAGACAATACAGCTAGACCCCCAGGGGTAATTAGCAAGTATTGCCAATATTTAGCCATAAGAACCAAAAAACTGAATAAGCTTGGTGGGTGGATCAGAAAGGCTTATTGAGAGATTCAACTGATAAAGTATTTGTCTATAGTCTTAATCTGTACCATATTTAGAACCTTCACTGATACCCTTACAGTCTATACTAATTACCCCTCCTTTTCCTGTTTTTAATTATTATACCTAAGGAAAGTATTTTATTTCACAATTTTTCTCTTCTGCTTGAGCCTTATGACATCTGGTGAGTATTTGTTTAGACTTCTTCTGTCTAATTCTCTTTTCGCTATTGACTAAGTTTATGTATTTTATAAGCTAACTTTATTGTCTTTCCAGTTCCTGCCTTTTTACTTTTATGAAAATAACTCTAAATAATGCTCTTTTTTATACCTTTATTCTATGCCCCTTTCAAAAATATCTGCCATTCCAAGGAATACAATAAAGGACACTGGAAACAAATAAATATAGCATTTAGCTTATTTACTTTTAAAGGCAAATATTCCAAAGCAGCTATTGGTTTGCATATTTAGATGATTTCTGTTCAGATTTTTACTAGCTGAATTACATTTAATTTAATTACTTAAAGGACCACAAAAGTCACCATCTGTGCTCTGCATCATCAGTTCGAGAGTGGAAATCATGTGGAAAATGTGTATACATTTTAAAATTGGTGAAGAACTTACTTAGATATTGCCATTTTAGTTTAGCCCTTGAAGCCATCCCATAGCAATCTGTATAAATAATGAAGTCTGTAACTATTATACACTAGCGACTTGTCCGTCAAAAATGACGGGGCAATACAATTTTAAGCCATGGCAATGCTGTTTGACACACATTGTAAATATTTTTATACTCTGAGGACCTTTGGCGTTCATTGCGAGCCTCGCGCTGAATGCTCCTTCCGCGCTCATAGCGATCTGCTCCTCTCCTTTACTTTTGTTCCTATGAGCGACTTGTGCTCTAAGACAAATATATATATCAATGTTTTTAGTATAATTAATTATTTACTTAATAAAATAATATACTTTACCTATTTGTAATTGGCATATGAAGCAATAAATAGGCTGAAGTGCTAAGTATCTATATTTATTTTCCTGCAGCATACAATGTACAGTTGGCAACAGTTGGCCGTTGTCATCAATGTCCCAGCTGTGCCTTAGAAATATTCTGGGTGCGCAAGGGCAAACCGTTGCTTTAGTTGTGTAAATTGCCATTTTAGATTCGTAGTATTAGTGCTGTAAAATGGCGTCGTTTGTCTATGTGCTCCGCGGGTCGCAAGCATTTTGCGTGTGTATTTTAGTACAAGTAGCCTCGTTTAATTTTTTTTGTCTGACATTTTTTTCCTCGCTTGTATTGTATTGTATTTTTTATTGTTTTATGTTGTTTTTGTTAACCTCGTATTTTTGCGAGCTCGTATTATTTTTTTCTAAGTTCCACGGGTTGTAAGTCGTACGTCCTTCTCAGTGTTTTATGCGATTTGGGGTCGTTGAGCCTCGTTTTAATTTTTTTCGCCATTTTTTTTCTTGCATAGCCAAATTTCAAGTGGCGAAACTGCGTTAAATCAACTTAAATTGGCATTCAACCTCACCCCCAGAGGTCCTGGCTGTCCCCCCGTGCTGTGTGTGATGTTTTTGTAATTTAAATTTTTTAATTTTTATTGTTTTTTGTGTTTTTTGCTATACGCGTTTCGGCCATTAAGTTCGTATTTTTGTGACCTCGTATTCGTTTTTTTTCTAAGTCCCAAGTCTCGTATTTTCTTTTGTGTAAGTCCGTATTTCCTCTTTACACATTAGCGTTTTGTCCCGCAGTGTGTTTTTTTTTTTTGCAAAGTCATGTTTTTCTGGGGGTATTTGTCCTGGGAGTGCCCTGCCTTCCACATTTTCTTTCTTTGAAAATTTACTTAAATATATATATATATATATATATATATATATATATATATATATATATATATATATATATATATATCAGTCACATGTGTGTTAATAAATCCATTAGTTAATTAAAAAAATCAAGTAGAAGGAATTGATTTAGAACCAATGGCTTGCTAATGAAAGCAACACACACTGTTTTAAAAAGTATGCATCATACATATATATATATAAATATATGTATTATGTGAGCTATTTAAAATTATTACATATTAAATATAATTTTTTTAATAAGTAATAAGTTGTTCACATAATTATTGAAATATTTTTTTTAAACTGACAATAAACAAAACAGTTACATCATACTGACATATGTTTTATTATATAAACTAAAGAACATACTTCTGATTTTTTTTAAACAGGAAATAAAAAAAATACTTCTTGAGGGAATTGAACCCAGGACCTACTCCATCACAGACAGTAACACAGGCTGTGGGCTACTTGCTGGGTTGCCATGCTAGCTGCTAGAATATAATGAAATAGTTACAATGACTTAGCCACTGCCTTATTCAAAGCTTCTACACCTGTTTCAAATTAATATTCATTACTAGTAACTTGCCCATCATAAATTATGGTATCATAGGATGTTATCTTGAATTGTCTCTGTGATGTCTCCCTCTCTCTGTGTTATATGACGAGTATGCTCTCTCTCTATGCTCTCTGTCTGTATGCTCTGTCTGTCTCTGTGGGGTATGCGGCGCTTGCAGTGTTCTGTGGCACATGTCTCTCTCTCTGTGCCGTCTCTCTCTGGGCTGTGTCTCTCTCTCTATGAGGTGTGTAATGGCAGCAATGTTGTGTGATACGTTCTCTCTCACTTTTTGCTGTGTTGGTCTCTCTTATTCTGTGTGCTGTCTCTCTTTGCTATTTGTCTTTGTGCTGTCTGTCTGTGTGCTGTCTCCCTCTGTCTCTCAGGTGGCAGTTATCTTCTTGCTGTGGTGTGTGGCAACGCTTGCTTTATTGTATGTCGGATTCTCTCTCTCTATTTGATGTCAGTCAATATCTATAAATACAGTATGTCTAATTTGTAAATCGTTTATTGCAACAATTTTTTTCCCAGTGACATTCTAAATACTTTAATTTGAAACATATCTTTATACGCAATGTCATTTAATGGTTGCTGTTATGTGCTGAAATTGGCTATGATGAACAGAGATCCAGCATTGCAGCTTATCATGGAATTCATTAAGTAGGGACATTATAATTGAAAATGTAGAAAACAGATGAGTTAGTGTTAACCAACCAGAGAAAGCTTCCATCTCCTATCATGAACGGCTAATGTATAGGGGAGAATTTACTAAGCACTTTCTTATTTGAGATCAAGGGAGAATAGCCAAGATAATGTGAAAACGTTTTACCCGCACAGGAAATAATGCATAGTAAATCAAGAGAGGATAAGAGATGCACTTGAGATGCTGAGTAAATTCCCCCATTATGTTTTAGTCATTCAGAGAAGAACTCTGGATCTGTCACTACAATTTATGAGGCGTTACTTGACAGATCTGAGTAAGCTTGTCTTTGACAGAAAATTAGCTTTAATATGTAGTTTTTCCTTTAAACCTAGATCTTTAGTCCATGCCTTTTAAGTATTTTACTTAATTTGTACAAAAGTACATCACATTTAATTAGCACATCTCCCCTGATTATCTACTTTCATTTTCACCCACTTCCCACCTTCTCTCATTTTAATTGCCCCGGTATTAATTTCCACGTTTCATTTCTATTCCCACCTATCCAATCTTTATCCTTTTGTCATGTTTTCCTACCAAACTCATGTGCCATATTTAGCCCCTACTCATTATCTATTTGATACTTTTACCAACCTACTCATTAACTACTCAACCTCTTCACCATGTCCTTGTTTATCCCTCTTTTATATTCTCTTGCTAATTTCACCAACCAAATTAATGCAACCTCTTGCCATTTTATGCCCCTGAGTCAATATCCTCTCTTGTTATTTTCACTTATACATTTCAATCTGTTATGTAGCTGGGAGAAATGCCTTCCTCGTAACTGTGGAGCCATTCCAACACTGATCTCCTAAAACCATCCCTCAGCTTAAGTGACACACATCTAGGTTATCCTACGTTGCTTTTATGCCCAACGCACTGTGCAAGTAGCCTGCACTTCAGTTGTCTGAAGTAGTCTCCATAGCAATGCTACACTGTGGTTCCCACTACGTTAGCACACTACACTAGCCCTAATAACACCCCTTTCCCCTCTCCATCCATATAAACCCCTTCACATTGCAGGGAAAATTTAAATAATGATAACATCTAATGAAGGAGGTTTATGATCCTTCTGCCTATTACTCGCTACCCCCCATGAGCCTTAGGATCTCCGGAATTTAATAGGCATTACCGAAACATGGTGGGATGAATCTCTTGACCGGACTGTAAATCTGGATGGTTATAAACTATTTAGTAAAGATAGGGGCAATGGTAAAAGAGGAGGAGGGATTTGTCTATATGTTAAGCCTGAATTTAAGCCTATAGTCAGAGAAGATATTTATGCTGGAACTAGCGGAAATATTAAATGTTTGTGGGTAGAGTTAAATAGCGGAGCAGCATATTCCAAAAGTGTAAACCCCCAAATATAATTGAAAGTGAGGAAATACAATTATTGTTACAGATGCTGCTAAGCATGGTTAAGTTCTAATAATGGGAGATTTTAATTACCCTGAAATAAACTGGATAAATGAGACCAGTTCAGGTAAGGGGAGCAGTTCCTTTAAGTACACTCCAGGATCATTATCTGGCCCAGGTTATACAAGAACCTACTAGAAATGAAGCTATCTTGGATTTAGGTATAACAATCAATATCAATATGGTATCAAATGTTGAAATAGGGCAACCTTTGGGAAACGGTGATCACAACACAGTCTCATTTGAGATTAAATTAAAAAAAAAAACATAACTGTAAGGGGCTAATGAAAATACTTAATTTTAAAAGGGCAGATTTTAACAGTCTAAGGGCAGCAATACAAAGTATAGACTGGAACAGAGAACTGTCAGGTAAAAATACTGAACATAAATGGACAACATTTAAATCCTTGCTAAATATACATACATATCGGCATATACCATGTGGGAATAAAAGTAAAATGAGTAAATCACATCCAGTGTGGCTTAACAATGATTTAAAGAACAAGATACAGAGAAAAAAACAGGCATTTATATTATACAAACAAGAGGGGACAGATACTGCTTTACAGTAGTACAAGGAAATCCACAAGGCTTGCAAAAGGGCTATTAGACTGGCTAAAATAGAAAATGAAAAATTAGTTGCAAAAGAGAGTAAGACTAACCCTAAAATATTTTTTGAATATATTAATGGAAAGAAGGCCAGGAAGAAAGCTATAGGCACATTAGAAGTGACACAGGCCATCTGATAATTAGTGACCAGGAAAAGGCAGATAAGCTAAATAGGTTCCTTATACACAAGGGAGGTACTAGTGGTGGGGACACCGCAACATAATGAGGCTACACTACCTTCACCGAATCATTGGTTAAAGCAGCAAGAAATCCAAAAGATGTTGGAACAAAAAAATGCTAATAAAGCTCCAGGTCCTGATGGAATACATCCAATGGTACTGAGGGAACTGGGTTCTGTAATAGACAAACCATTATATTCAATTTTTCAAGATTCACTGAACACTGGGTCGCTAGCCAGATGACTGGCGAAAAGAAGAGGGTATACCTATATTTAAGGGAGCAAGAGCAAATCAGGCTAATTATAGAACAGTGAGCCTCACTTCTGTAGTGGGAAAGCTTTTAGAAGTATTAATAAGGGATAATAAAGAAGAATATGTTTATTTGAACAGGATTATAAGTACGAGTCAACATGGATTTATGAGGGATAGGTCCTGTCAAACAAATCTAAATAGTTTATATGAGGAGGTTAGTAGGAACCTGGATCAAGGCAACTCAGTGGATGTAGTCTTTTTGCATTTTGCAAAGGCTTTTGATACAGTGCCACATGGGAGACTATTGTGCAAACTAAGAGATACAGTAATTGCAGTACATATATCTGCTCATGGATTGAGAGCTGGCTAAAATACAGGAAGCAAAGGGTTGTTGTAAATGGAACATACTCTGACTAATGTAGTAAGTAGGGTTCCTCAGGGTTCATTATTAGGTCCTCTCCTTTTTAACATATTTATTAACGACTTAGAGGTGGGACTGGAACGTAGTGTCTTCATTTTTGCTGATGACACAAAGTTGCTCAAGGTAATTAAATCGGATAATGATGTACTTTCCCTCCAAAGGAATTTACATAAAATAGAGGAATGGGCATCTAAATGGCAGATGAAATTTAATACAAATAAATGTAAAGTTATGCATCTTGGAAGGAAAAATAGCCATGCAATTTATAATATTAATGGAGCAAATCTTGGGGTATCAGATATTGAAAGGGATTTGGGAGTACTTGTGGACAACCACATAGGTAACAGTGCTCAATGCCAAGCAGCAGCTGCAAAGGCAAATCAAATATTAGCATGTATTAAGAAAGGTATAGAAGCAAGGGAAGCAAACATAATTCTGCCACTATACAAATCCCTAGTACACCCTTATTTGGAATATGGAGTACAGTTTTGGGTACCAATTCATAAAAATTACATTTTAGAGCTGAAAAATGTACAGAAAAGGGCTACAGAACCTAAAAAGGAGAATGGAGGGGCTAAGTTATGAAGAAAGACTAACCAAATTAAGCTTATTTTCTCTAGAAAAAAGGCATCTAAGAGGAGATATGATTACCATATATAAATACATCCATGGTCAATATAAAGATTTGACAAGTGAGCTTCTTGTGCCAAGAGGTTTTCAACTGACAAGAAGACATCCTTTGAGGTTAGAAGTAAAAAGATTCCACCTTAAAGAAAGAAAAGGGTTCTTCACAGTAAGGGTGGTTAATCTTTGGAATTCTCTACCAAAGGAGGTGGTGACAGCAGATTCAATAGATAACTTTAAAAAGGGACTGGATTTATTTATATTAAAAAAGGGCATTCAGGGTTATCCTGGATAATTAGAGAGGGAATATTGATCCAGGGAGGAATCCAATCGCCAGTATCTGGGGTCAGGAAGGAATTTTCACCTGTTTTTTTTATGTTTGTCTTCCTCTGCATTAATTAACAACTAATCGGCATATTGCAGATCAGATGAGATCTTAAAAGGTTGAACTTGATGGACTGAAAATCTTTTTTCCACCTCAATTACTATGTAACTATGTAAATCAGCAACTGTCAGAAATGGTAATGGAGCTCTTACTCATAAAAAATCTTAAATCCTTCATATAATTTTCACCCACTCTTTTTCAATAACTGTTCTTGTCATTTACACATCTAATACACCCTCATATAATCATAATACATTAATTGTTTTTTTCTATTATCTATAGTGTCTGTTGACAAGATGTTTTCCATAGGTTGTAGGCTAAAAATGTGCATAGTTTTGCATAGTTATTCTACCTCTGTGGGCTTCATTCCATGTGCTCAGTTAGCAGTGACAAAAGCCACCCTCAAAAACAGAGTCGCACCAAGTAGTGTTTTGCTGTTGTTCTCTAGCCCTAATATGTGTTTGCAGCCTGCTCACAGGAGACTCTCTCTGAGTATGAGGCTCCATAGCAATGCTGGGGAATGGTACCAACCCATGAACACACTACACTAGCCCCAGCATCCTCCCTTATCCCTATCTATCTATGGACCCCCATGGTATATTGAAATATAACCATGGGGATGCCTGTGCTATTCGGTCCTCAACATACCCTTGTGGCACCTAATGTTAACCTCATACAATGAGGGTCCTCAATGGACCACCATGGTTAACACTAACCATAACCATCAGGGTCCTCGTATCCGCCCATTGCACAGGAGTTACCATTAGGAACTTGGGGGTTATGATTTTAGGGACCCCCCAAGCATTTGAAGGGCAATTCTCAAGTGAAGTGATTGCTGGTACCTGACTAACAAGTCAACTTTACTGTTTTTTTTTCTCTTCAACTTGAGGAGATCTTAAAAGGTTGAACTTGATGGACTGAAAGTCTTTTTTCAACCTTAAATACTATGGCCCTCATTCAAATGCGATTTGGCCAATTGAATAGGGCTCTAAATAAGCACATAACATATATTTTTTAAAGGACTCATATATTACCTCATATATTACAATAGGTGATTTCAACTGATAATCTATAATCAAATAATATATATGTAAATATATTTAGATTACAACTTATTAATATAAAAACTAATATTTGCCAAGTGTCACATTCACCACATCATTTCAACCAAATGATGCATAGATTTTCATAAATATAATATCTCCCATTCACTAGTTCTTAAAACACAAATGTTCTGATAATAGGACTTTCACTGAACCATTTGTAGCATCAGCATTATAAAATGGTGATGTGTGGTGATCTATTACATTTCATATATATTTTATTTGGCAGAGATTAGCCAACTAAAGGGCAGGGCCATGAAACGCATGGAATGACGTGTGAGGAAATATGATATTAATTACGGTATGTGGATGCTGTGAACAGGAAGAATGGAGGCATATTACTGGCTGACACAAGAGCATTTGCAGTGGAATTTCCAAAAACAGTGACTTTTAATGTATGCATTTCAATGTTTTTTTAAGGAGGAATAAAATAGTGTCAAAACACACGACTTTATCACTGTCTATACAATGTATGCCTAAGTACAACAATAATAACAAGAAGGGGCAAGTGTTAGTAGAGGAAGAGAGCCTAAAGGAGGAATTTTGTAAGAAAGGCCTTATGCTATGAGAAAGGTTTTCATTGCCCCAGAAAATATGAATATAAGTCTATAAAAGGACATAAAGGACATATGTACTGATCCATAAGCATCTTATTTATGCTGTTTTATGGGTATTATAGCATCCAAGAACAAAGGAATTGCACTATATTGTGATCATGATAGTTTGAATTTTTATAAGGATTTTGTTTAATAGGTATTATATTGTGCTAGACATTATACACAATAATGAAGCACTTTTTACCACTATAACCAATAACATAATTACAAAGGCCCTCATTCAATTGCGATTTAGCCAATTCAATAGTGGTCTAAATAAGCACATAACATATTTTTTTTAAATAAGTTTTTAGTTAGTAAAAACCTTGTTTTTGGATAGATGTTTACTAACTAAAAACTTCTTTAAAAAAATATGTTATGTGCTTATTTAGACCCCTATTCAATTGGCCAAATTGCAATTGAATGAGGGCCATAGGCTGCACTTCAAATATTGGATTTCACTTTATTTAAATGAATAAGGTTATAGATCACCAAAGATCAATAGTCTATACATTTCTTGGGTGATATTGAACACTTTCCGAGGATTCATTTGTATTGCACTGTAATCTCATATATGAATATGAAAATACATTAATTATTTATATTTAAAAAAAAAATCAAAATTCACTTTGTATTTTATTTTCTTTGGTGGGTAAAGTAGTACTTTCTTCTATGAACCAGATTTTTTTCCTGAGAGCCACTCCTTTGTAGTAGATTTGTTTCTTATGTTGGAGTTGGGTAAGGAAACAAAGAGAGAAGGGAGGGGAAAGGAAAGTGAAATAAAAAGAGAGAATTTATAAATTAGTTCGAAAATGTTCTCATAGAACAAACTTTGTATGATACATAATCTTGCCTATTTGTAAGAATCAATCATTTTGTATATATGTTTGTATTTGTTTCTGTATTTTTATGTGGATCTTTTCTCTTTCTTTGTATGTTTAAAGTAAAATAAAAAAAATAAAAAAGGTAAAGAGAAATAATGCAGAGATTAAAAATGATAAACAAATATAAACAGTAATATTGCAATACTTTGAGTCTGACACCTTATAAAAGTGCATAGTACAGAATGAATTATTCCTATGTGTGACAAAATAACAGTACAATAGTTAATACCCAGGCTGGAATAAAGAACGGATGACTCACATTGAGATCTGCAAAGAGAAAAACAGTGAAAGTCAGACGCTTCAAGCAAAATAGTCTACGATTATCCTGAGGAACTTCATTGTGCTTAGATGAGTCATTCAGTCTGTGACACTTCCTTTTCCCATGCAAATTCCCATGTAAAGGTTTGTTATCCTTAAAACTGTTCAGTGTATATGCCTACTTTGGCATTTTTTGTTTTTGTTGCAAATACAATATTTATACATATTTGATTGCACTAAACTGTGCTTCGCAGTCATTCTTTTGAAATGAGAATTGATCTTCATTCTATATTTTGCCTTTCTTTCCATATTTACGAGATGCTTCAGATATTTACAGTGTACCTGTAGGTCCTGTAGAATGTAAGAGTGAATCTATGGGGTTGATTTATCAAACCGGGTTACAAGCAGGGATAAGCAGCAATAAGTTGCATTACATGATTTACAATATAAAATACCTCCTGTGTTTTCTACAGAACCTATTTTCTTCTTTTTTAAGTTATGTTATGCTTGCCCTTATTTTTATAATTTCTTTTATGAAAAAAAGGGAATAATTCAGCCACTTTGAAGGAAATAAACTTAAATAAAAAAAAAGTTATTTTGTTCTGCACTGTTGCAATAGTTCACTGAATTGATCTTTCTTAACTGCATAAAGCATATAACATACTTTAACCCCTATTCAATTGAGCAATTGTTGGTTACTGGAGCATGTAATGTAGCCCGTAAACTAATTTGGTATTCAATAGGCTTATTTTAGCGAGCTGTAAACGATTTGCGGTTTACAGGTTGGAAATCCCTGCTGTTGTCAAAATCATAACGCCAACCCATCTAAACCTTTGATCTTTTAATCGCAAATCGCTATTCAATTGCAAGGGGGTTAAACACCTGATCATAGCACTGTAAATGCAAATAACAAATCAATACTGCACTTTCAAAGATGGGAAAAGCTATGAAAGACATTAGGATTAATTGCACAACAGTCTTAAACTCACAAATCTGCAATCAAATAATATTTTTTTTACGTTTTATTTGTATGTTATATCAACTAAAATAAAATCTGTGCGTTTATGTTTAAAAGCCTGCCCACAGCCTGCTCCACTTAAGACACAGTGGCTCTTCCCCCAATCAAGACAATGGTGAGGTTTATATTTCAAGTTTGAAGGTAACATTGTGGTTCATCAGAATTTGACAATATACAGTATCTGCCAAATAAAAATTGCAATACACCACACTATAAACTCTAACCCCATACCCCGTGCTTAGAACCTAATAATAAACTGTTATAATACATCTATACATTAAAATCTATCTCTTTTGAGGGAGACGGGGTGGCGGCCATTTTGATTCTCCACACGGAGAGAGCTGCGGTTTGCAGCCAGGGAGCTGCAGACACCCAAAAAGCCTGGTAGTGCCCCCCTAACAGAGTCCGGTGACGGCTGGTTCCGGCCGGAGGGGTGCTGGGGGGTCTGTACCCAGAATTGGAGCCCACAGGGCGGCAAGCCCACACAAAAAAAAGCCCGCAAAAACGGGAGGCGGCCATCTTAGGCTGCTGGCCAAGAGGAGAAGCTAAGGCCTTCTTACCACTACATCTGGGACTCTGTGGTGATTAAAGAGCAACTACAACCTGACCCTAAAACTGTGAGTAAACAGCTGATTTGCAGGCTCAGAGATATCTACATATGCCACATTTACATTTAAACTACTTCTGCCAGCACTACTGACTGCTCTAAACCTACAAGTGGCAGTGTATTATTAAGTAATACCCAGGAAGCAAAGACTGACACAAATGACAAGTGTGATAATTGGCAAGGCAGTTTGGCACTACTTCTCAGGGCTGCAACTTTCAGGCTTCACTTGCAAACCAACAAGGTCTCTGACTGCTAAGATCAACTCAACTACTTTACTTGCTTGTTGAACATTGTTTACATGTGGACAGAGAGTAATGCAGGTCTAATATGATCCACGGGGGGAGACCTTGACAGAACATGGCATAGCAGCACAGCACGCCACAACTTGTTAAATCACAAGCCGGAATCCCATTCCAACAAAAACATTTCCCTGAAAGGGGCATACACCTAAGCGGCAACTTCAGCACTTCATATTCTGTGGCGGGTCCACTGCAGCCCAAGATGGGAAAGAGCAAAAAATCCCTTCCACTTAAGAGAATTACGGATTACTGCAAACCCCCTGAAACTCCTGGCGAGGTGAGATCTGACCCCTCTGAGGAATCGGAGGGGGAGGACACACGAAACGCAGCCCAGGCTGATGTAAATCTATCCAAGAGTGCGATGGCACAAATTGAAAAACTGTTTCAAGCTTACACGACTAAAACGGTGGATGCAATCAGGAAAGACATCCAGGACCTAGGTCAAAGAACCCACCAACTAGAAGAAACAGTTGACCAACTGTTGGAAGCACAGGATAGAGACAGGAGGGAGACGCATCACCACGCGTCACGCATAGCGGCTCTAGAGGACAAGTATGAAGATCTAGAGAATCGGTCTAGAAGACATAACATACGAATAAGGGGGATTCCTAAAGCGATAATGAATCTGAAAAGATATTTTATGGACTTGCTTATTGTGATCTTACCAGAAGGGGCAGAAGCGGACATTGATATAGAAAGAGCGCATAGGGCGCTAGGAGCTTCTCGTAATATTGATACCCCTAAAGATGTGATTGTCCGATTCTCCCGACAACAGTCAAGGGACTTAATTCTAGCTGCTACCCGAAAGATCTTGGATCTTAGAGGGCCAGATGATGCTCAGCTCATGGTGTTTGCAGACCTTTCTCCTATCACGTTGACCAGGAGAAGAGAAATGAAACCGGCATTGGGAGTACTCATCCAGCCTGGTATCCAATACCGATGGGGCTTCCCTTTTGCCCTGATTTTTCAATATAAGGGAAAAACCCACACGGTCCACAATTTGGAAGACTGCCAGTCGTTGCTACAAATGCTGCATATAACATCGGATGGTGGCCATAGAGACCCTGAAAGTCAGCGTGTGACCCTGAATCCTCTCCCTAATAGACAGTGGACCCCGGTCCCGCTCAGGAGTAAAAACAGACTTGGAGAGGCTGACATGATAGAGGCCTTGACTATCAATCCAGAAAGACATTCCAAGACTCGGGGAGAGGAATTGAGGAGCTGCACAGAGTTGGAAGGAACTCAATGATCAATAATTACACAGACTCTGGAAATACAGGGCAAAAATAACAGACAAAGACAAAAAAATAACAAGAAAATCAGCTGAGCCCCAAGATTTTCTTACTGATGCATGGGACTTAATTATCTGGATTTCGGTGTCTGGAGAACCGGTTATTCTTCAATAATGTTGTTTTATTTTTACAGTTGTGATTATTCTTTTTCAGCTAGTTACTAGGCTGTTAGTTCTAATGTTAGTTAAACAATTTGTATTGTCGAGGGTATCCCCCCTCTCCTCTCCTTAGTTGGAATTTTTTGTACCTCAAAGAATTCTATTACCCCTTCCTAACGGGGCTATATTTGAGAATGGCAGGTCCATTACTTTCTCCCCTAGAAGCCAGGATTTACGACTGGCGTAGGAAGTTATGTGTATTAAAGATAATTTGTATGATAGTACTCCTCGATAACTGCAAAGATATTGATCTTATTGCGAACTGTTCAACTGTTAACTTGTTTTCTTGCTATTTCTTTCATTTCCAGAATTGCGTGCTCGACTCTCATCACTCCAACCGCTTCAAGGAGCCTTCTGTTTTGGCTCAAGCACCTCTCTGGTCGCCCCATCCAGTCTGGCTACCACTAAATCAAGGTAAGAGGTTTAGACCAAACTATCTCGGGAAGCAGGAAAAAAATGGCTAGAGTTTTGAAGGAGAAGTATAGTTTTTTAACGCACAATGTCAAGGGCTTTAATTCCCAGTTTAAAAGAAGGAAGGCTTTCCTGTATTATCAAACTAAGAAACCATCTATAATTTTTATGCAAGAAACGCATTTTGCAAAGAATCATATTCCCTCGTATTTAAACAAGGAATATCCCACTTTTCACTCTTCAACCCAAAGGTCCAAAAAAGCGGGAGCCACCATTCTTATTCACCGTCACTTCCCCTTTCAGATAGACTCCAAATTGATAGACAAGGATGGGCATTATGTCATTTTGCGGGGCACAATTCAGGAAGTTAAACTTACGCTGGTATCCTTTTACGCGGACACGGTGGCACCCCATAAAAGCTTACTACACATGCTGAAAAAAGTAGAACCCTGGTCAGATGGTCTGGTGGTGATAGGGGGGGACTTCAATCTTGTATTAGAGCATGGACTAGATCGTTCGAGCTCCCAGGCCACTAATAGATACTCGCGGAAACTACAACAGATTAAAGGGGTGTTAGACAGAATGGGTTTAGTAGATGCCTGGAGAGTACATCATCATAATAGTCGCGAATACACGTACTATTCACACACGCATGGGACCTACTCACGGATAGACACGATTTTGGTAACCTCTAAGTTTTTTGACCAAACCAGGGGCTCTGAAATTTTGGTATGCCCGTGGTCAGACCACTCGGCAGTTTCCTTGGATATGGATCTTGGAGGAGACTCAAGGACTCCATATTCCTGGAAAATTAATGAACGTATGTTAACGGATACGGCGCTACTGGGCCAGATACAGAAAGATTTGCAACAATATTTTGAGCTAAACAATACCCCGGGATCTAATATAGGATGGGTGTGGATGGCCCACAAGGCCTATATCAGGGGGATGTGTATCAAGATGGCATCTATCATAAAAAAATATAGTATACGTCAGGAACAGGAACTTACTGCTAAGTTACGAGATTTAGAATTACAGAATCAAACGCTCCCCTCCAATAGTCTTCGCCATAGAATAGATGACACTAGATTAGAACTTGACGCCTTGCTTTCGCACAAGACAGAGAGTGCCCTGAGACGGACGAATCAGCTGTTTTATTCCAAAGCTAATAAACCTGATTCCTTTCTGGCACGGAAGCTTCGGTGTAGAGCAGCATTGTCCAGAATTCTTAGGATTAGAACCAGGGCTGGGAAGATAACAGTGAGCCAGAGCGAAATTAAGCACACATTTAGGGATTTTTATAATTCGATCTATTCGACAAAAATAAATCCGAGCCCGGAAGCTCTTAGATCTTATCTGGACTCCTGTGATCTTCCTAAAGCTTCAGAGCAGCATATAGAGGATTTGAATGCGGACGTGGGGGTAGAGGAGATACTAGAAACCATTAAAAGTCTCAAATCAGGGAAAGCCCCAGCGCCGGATGGCTTTACTAACTCTTATTATAAAGTATGTGGGAACATTCTAGCCCCTTATCTTAGCTGTCTGTTTAATGCTGTACTTAGGGGGGAATCTATGCCCCCGGAACTCAGCACGGCGAACTTAGTAATCTTCCCTAAAGAAGGGAGGGATCCCCTGGAGCCGAAAAATTATCGTCCCATTTCCCTCATGAATGGGGATATTAAATTATTGACTAAAATTATGGCAAATAGGATGGCAAGGTTTCTCCCAACACTAATACACAAGGACCAGACCGGGTTCATACAACATAGGCAAACGGTAGACAATATCCGTAGGACCATGAATGTTATACACCTGGCCTCCCAAAGAAAAACACCTCTTTGTGTGTTGGCACTGAATATGGAAAAGGCATTTGACACAGTAGAGTGGCCTTACCTTTATGCAGTGTTAGATAAATTCGGTATTAAAGGAAACTTTATACGCCTAATCAAGACACTATATAAAAACCCTGAAGCTCATTTAAGAATGCCCGAGACAGGAGAGGCTTTGGTAAACATCCAGCGGGGTACCAGGCAAGGGTGTCCCCTGTCTCCACTGCTTTTTGCTCTGGCTATTGAGCCTCTGGCTCAAAAGATAAGAGGAGAAAGGGAGATTAGGGGTCTGCATATAGGTCACCACCACCTGAAATGCTCTCTATTCGCAGATGATCTTTTATGCACTCTAACAGACCCTGTAAACTCTATTCCTAAATTGTTGTCTACTTTAAGGGAGTTCGGGGCCATGTCAGGGCTACAAATTAATGAGGAAAAAACTGAGGCCTTGGGGGTAGGGGTTCCAGGACCTATAATAGAAACTTTGAAGGCGGCATTCAATTTTCAATGGCCTAAAAATTCCATCAAGTACTTGGGAGTTAAGCTTACCAAAAACTTGGCGGGTCTCTATAAAGCTAATTTCCCACCATTACTTAGGCGGCTGACTGAGGACTTGAGGACCTGGTCTAAATATCAAATATCATGGACGGGACGCATAACATCAATAAAAATGACAGTGCTCCCAAAAATTCTCTTTCTCTTCCGAACTCTACCAATTAACCTATGTATGAAGGATATTGATCAATTCCAGAATACAATGTTTAGATTTATCTGGCGTAATAAACCACCACGTATAGCGAGGAAAACAATGTACAGGAATAGGCAAAAAGGGGGTCTTTCTTGTCCCAATCTGAGGCTTTATTTACAAGCAGCACGGCTGGCGTGCATCCCGGTAACACACTCTAGTAAACTACAGCCGCTGTGGACTTTTATTGAAAATTGGCAGATGAAACCCCACTCATGGGATACGGTGATCTGGGGGATAGAAAAGATAGACATGAGATACAGACATACTAATCCAATAATTTCTACGACCCTTAAGGCCTGGGATAGGCTTAAAAAATCGAGCAACTTGATTCCAACCCTGTCACCACTGATGTCCTTAACGTCCTTCCCCGAGTTTGAGGCCACTATTAGCTCAAATTCTAAAACATGGTGGTTGACTAGCCCTTTAAAGAGAATAGGGGAATGGTTCTCCACGGAGGCTTTGTTACCACATACTTCTATCATACCCCGGTTCCAAATTCCGGAGAGGGAGCTGTGGAACTATCGGAAGTTTAGACACTGGATCTCCTCGGTAATACATACTTATGGGAATCCTACACATACAGTATGGTCCTCTATCTGCGAAAGGATACCCTCGATGACAGGTACCCTAGGATACATATACTCACACTTAATAGAGTTTCAGAACTCCCAAAAAACTAAATTTATGGTGAAGTGGGAGCAGGACCTGGGAAAGGAGTTAGATGCCACGGCTTGGAAAAGAATCTGCACTAATCTGACAAGGGGATCATATACATATAGTTTACTTGAGACCTCTATTAAGGTATTGCACAGAACCTATTACACTCCCCAAAGGATGGCAAAATTTAATAAAGATATAAATGGAGAATGTTTTAGGGGATGCAGAACAGAGGGGAGTTTCCTGCATATCTGGTGGACTTGTCCCGTTGCGCAGAAGCTATGGGGAGAACTCATAGACTTATTTGCACAAATTACAAACAGTAGTTTGAGACCCGAAATTTAAACATGTCTTTTGGGAATGAAACATTCTGATTTATCTAGGGAACAGAATGAACTCTGGCAATTTTGGACCTTAGCTACTAAAAATTGCATTGCCAAAAATTGGAAAACTTCTGTACTGTCAATCAAAGAAGTTGTAAAAAAGATAAATTATATAATGATAAATGAGAGAATAGCTAATTCATTGCAGAATACAATGCCCAGGTTCACTAACACGTGGACTCCTTGGTTGGTGTCCAAATATAGTATACAGATCTAGATAGAGATTGGATAGAAGAGTTTGGGAAGTTGGAGGATGGTGGCGGCTGGAGAGGATGGCTAGTTCGCATCTGGATGGAGGCTTTTGGAGTGATGACGAAGGAGCTCGCAGGTACTGATTATTTTATGTTTAGTAACACAAGTAAACATAAGCTGAGGAGGTTTAATGATAACTAAATATTTTGTAAAATAGTTAAAAGCAAGCATACTTAAGAATGCAGGTTGATAATCAAAAAGAGAAAAAAATCTTAGGACGTCTTGTTACATCATTGAATAAAGGGTCATATGGATTCCGGATCTCAGTTGGCCCAAATCAATATGGTTGGGGAGCTGAGAGCCGGTGTCTCATGTTTATTTTTATATGCTTCATCCACACCATTCTATTAAAAGCTCTGGACATTTATTAGATTATGAAGATTTAATAGACTGAGAAGGATAGAATGCTTAGATTTTTTGCATATCTCAGATCTGTTCTTCACTTTTTTTTTTTGTGCTTATGTTTTACTATTTGCATGATTGACTTTTCTATTCTTTGTTATATTATATTGTTGTAAAACATTGACTCGTCCTAAATAAAAAATTAATTATTAAAAAAAAATAAAAAAAATCTATCTCTTTTTATTTAAGATAGTGACAAGGATACTTATTACAGCAAAACTTAATAGTATTTGCATGCCACATTTATACTGGTATTTTTATATTGTGCTTACATTACTCATATGAGCTATTTGTGTTATGTTACTTTCATTTATTAAAGACAAGCCTTGCAATGGGTTTATTTTTTCTTACTGGCAGAAATTCAGGTTCGTAAAGCATAAACGGTATAAATATGAAGTTTAGAATGTAAAGATAACAAAATATGCATAAAAGCAATTGCACAATATATTAATGTATACACTATACAAATCTTTCAGCACATCTCTGTAAACTGATCGATAAAGATTACACAGAGTTCCTGCTCATTATTATAGATCGCATCTAACTAAAATATGTGCCTCACACCCCCATAGCTCCCTATGTCATGATGGTAGCAGAGGGATTAAGTATATACAGCGGACATAAAATGTCTACACACCCCTGTTAAAATGTCAGGTTTCTGTGCTGTAAAAAAATTAGACAAACATAAATCCTTTCAGAAATTTTTCCACCTTTAATGTGACCTATAAACTGTCCAACTCAATTGAAAAACAAACTGAAATCTTTTAGGTAGAGGGAAGAAAAAATATAAAAATGAAATAATATGGTTGCATAAGTATGCACACCCTTAAACTAATACTTTGTTGAAGCACCTTTTGATTTTATTACAGCACTCAGTCTTTTTGGGTATGAGTCTATCAGCATGGCACATTTTGACTTGGCAAGATTTGCCCACTCTTCTTTGCAAAAACACTCCAAATCTGTCAGATTGCGAGGGCATCTCCTGTGCACAGCCCTCTTCAGATCACCCCACAGATTTTCAATCGGATTCAGGTCTGGGCTCTGGCTGGGCCATTCCAAAACTTTAATCTTCTTCTGGTGAAGCCATTCCTTTGTTGATTTGGATGTATGCTTTGGGTCGTTGTCATGCTGAAAGATGAAGTTCCTCTTTATGTTCAGCTTTCGAGCAGATGCCTGAAGGTTTTGTGCCAATATTGACTGGTATTTGGAACTGTTCATAATTCCCTCTATCTTAACTAAGGCCCCAGTTCCAGCTGAAGAAAAACAGCCCCAAAGCATGATGCTGCCACCACCATGCTTCACTGTGGGTATGGTGTTCTTTTGGTGATGTGCAGTGTTGTTTTTGCGCCAAACATATCTTTTGGAATTATGGCCAAAAAGTTCAACCTTGGTTTCATCAGACCATAACACCTTTTCCCGCATGCTTTTGGGAGACTTCAGATGTGTTTTTGCAAAATGTTGCCTGGCTTGGATGTTTTTCTTCGTAAGAAAAGGCTTTGGTCTTGCCACTCTACCCCATAGCCCAAACATATGAAGAATACGGGAGATTGTTGTCACATGTACCACACAGCCAGTACTTGCCAGATATTCCTGCAGCTCCTTTAATGTTGCTGTAGGCCTCTCCGTAGCCTCCCAGACCAGTTTTCTTCTCGTCTTTTCATCAATTTTGGAGGGAGCTCCAGTTCTTGGTAATGTCACTATTGAGCCATATTTTCTCCACTTGATGATGACTGTCTTCACTGTGTTCCATGGTATATCTAATGCCTTGGAAATTCTTTTGTACCCTTCTCCTGACTTATGCCTTTTAACAATGAGATCCCTCTGATGCTTTGGAAGCTCTCTGTGGACCATGGCTTTTGCTGTGGGATGTGACTAAGAAAATTTCAGGAAAGACCAACTAGAGCAGCTGAACTTTATTTGGGGTTAATCAGATGCACTTTAAATGATGGCAGGTGTATGCTGACTCCTATTTAACACAATTTGGAATGTGATTGCTTAATTCTGAACACAGCTACATCCCCAGTTATAAGAGGGTGTGCAGACTTATGCAACCACATTATTTTTGTTTTTTCTTCCCTCCACCTACAAGATTTCAGTTTATTTTTCAATTGAGTTGTACAGTCTATAGGTCACATTAAAGGTGGAAAAAGTTCTGAAATGATTTATCCTTGTCTCATTTTTTTTACAGCACAGAAACCTGACTTTTTAACAGGGGTGTGTAGACTTTTTATATCCACTGTATCTATACACTCTATTTAATCCTCCAACTGAAACATCTAGACACTTGTTAACTTGTTTGAATCCATACACGTTTGCCTCTCTGGAGTATGAGCTATGCTTTCAGACCAGCTCAGTATCTGCTTTGAGATCATGAATCACATTCAGCCCTAACCAGCAGCCTTTTTATTGCTCCATGCACTGATCCCAACTAACAAAAATGTAACCCTTACCACATCTATCCGTGGAGACATGGAATACTGGTACTCACCTAAAACCGGAAACAGCAGCTAGGCTATCAGTCTCAGCCTTCCCCCAGAGTCTCACATACTGCATGGCACTAATGCAATAGCCTGTGCAGCCCTCACACTCTGCTTTTTACTAATGCTCCGTGGGCAGTATAGACTACATGTAAACAAAGATCTAAAGGGTAAGACTCTTTAGCTATTGTTAGTGTAATTAAAAAATATAGATCAATTTTCATAATTCACTATCTTGCCCTATCTAGACTCTGTTTTGTAGTTCAATAAAGACTTGATAAAATAAAAATTAAGCAAAATAATTAGATTTACATGTCTGAAAAGACATGTTCCCTCAATTTTATTTCCCCAGTACTTGTCAAGCATGTACCAAACTAATATTATTAGAAGCTGTATGGCATAACACATTTACTGGGAAAATCCATTTAGTGTTTGTTCCATCACTTCCTCAGAGCTGAATCATGAGGGAGTGTATTTTGGCAGTTGAGAGGAGGGAAGAAGAGAGGGAACAGAGAACCTTTGTTAAGATAACTGGATAAGATTGAAATGGACCCCGCCCCCCACTGGCCAAGACCAAGACTCCTTGTTACCTGTATGTATTATGGATCACCAAAGCCCAGCAAGTGCAATACATTTTTTAAAAAAAATACAATTTAGCTGTATCATTTTGTCTACTTAATTATGCTCTTAGTTAGACTGCAAGTGTTCAAACAAATATTTGTTTCATTGTGAGTGGTCCTTTAAGTGAAATAAAGAAGGAACGGGTCAACTATCTGCCCATACACAAAGTTGCTTCCAGACAGCACGTTTTCAGTAGCATTTCAGCTTATTAATCAGTCACAAACAATGCATGGAATCTCAGCATCAAGGAAAAAACAACATAGTTCTACCATTTATGTCCTAACCAAGAAGATTGCCTTTATTAAACAGAGTACATATTATTTATATTAAAAATTACAGTGATGACATTAGGCATTAACATAAAGTAGCTAAACAGCTGTGACATTGAACACTATCAGATGATGACAAAATCAGTAGTTAAAATACAGTGGTGACATAAGACATTAACACAGAGTAACTAAACAGCTGGGCTGCTAAACACTATCACATGGTAATGCATTTAGCAGCATGAGGCTGAGATTAAGATTACTAGATCAGGAGGCCAAGGTAAAATGACAACTCAGTGCTGGTGCATAACATCTGACTAGTTAGTAGATGTTTGTTTGCATCTCTGCCTTAAATGTTGACCTCTCCCATTGTTTTAAAGATACTCAAGTATTGTATCAGCTCCACTCGATTATACCTCTATAGACCAGGTCATAAGATATACCTAAAATTACCACAAACATACAGTAAAGCAATCACTTCTGTAGTACACTGAATATGCACAGAAACAAACATACCACAAAGTAATCGCAAGATGACATTTGGAGTATCCCACAGGAAGTTCCCCTAAGGTCGCGTGACCTTGCTACAGCCTGCTGTGAGTATGTCTGTGTGTGTCTGTGAGTAAGTCTGTGTGTGTCTGTGAGTATGTATGTATGTCTGTGTTTGAGTGTGTCTGTGAGTATGTATGTAAATCTGTGTGAGTTTGAGTGTCTCTCTGGGGGCAGCCACCTGCCCATGGCCCGACTGCCCCTTCCCCCATGCCACCTCGCCGGCCTCTCCCCTGTACCTCTCCACCCTCCTGCTCTCTGCTCTGCCTGCACGGATCCCAGCTCTCTCCTCTGTCTGCAGGGAAGAGGAGGAGCCACCAGACCAGGAGGAGCAGCAGCAGCATGGAGGTAAGAGACAGGGCAGAGAGGGGGGCGAAAAAGAGAAAAAAGAGGGGGTAGACACAAATGGAGGGGGGAGACAGACAAAGAGGGGGAGGGTCAGAAGATAAAGACAATGTGTAGGAGAGAGAGTGTGTGTGTGAAGGGAGGGAGTGTGTATGTAGGGAGGGAGTGTGTGTGTGTGAAGGGAGGAGGTGTGTATGAAGGGAGGGAGAGTGTGTGTGGAGAAAGGGAGTGTGTGTGTGTGTTTGGAGAGAGGAAGTGTGTGTGAAGAGAGGGAGTGTGTGTGTGGAAGAGGGAGTGTGTGTGTGTGTGTGGAGGTGAGAGGGAGTGTGTGTGGCGGAGGGAGTGTGTGTTTGTGGAGGTGAGAGGGAGTGTGTGTGTGGAGGAGAGAGGGAGAAAAGGAGAGAGAGAAGGAGAAAAGCAGAGGAAGAAAAGGTGAAACGGAAAGGGAGAAAAGGAGAGGGAGAAAAGGAGAGGGAGAAAGGGAGAGGGAGAAAAGTAGAGGGAGAAGGGGAGAAAAGGAGAGGGAGAAAGGGAGAAAAGGAGGGAAATGGGCGGAGAACATGAGAGGGAGAATGAGGGAGGGAGAGATGGAAAGAGAAACAGAGAGAAAAGGAAAGAGACTGAAGGCAGAGGGAAGGAGGGAGAGAGAGGAGAGTGTGAATGAGAGAAAAGGAGAGAGAGAGAAGTAGAGAGTGTGAAGGAAGGAGAAAGAGAGAAGAGAGGAGGAGAGAGAGATTGATAAAAATGACAGAGAAGGAGAATGGGAGAAAGAGAAGGAGGGAGCGAAGGAAAGAGTAAAGTAGAGAGCGAGTGAAGGAGGGAGAGGAGAAAGAAGTAGAGAGAGTGAAGGAGGGAGAGAGAGAAGGTGAGTGTGAATGAGAGAGATAAGGAAGGAGAGAGAGAAGAGAGGAGGAGAGAGAGACATAAAGGACATAGATAAGGAGCATGGGAGAAAGAGAAGGAGAGTGAGAATGAGAGAAAGAGTAGGGAGAGAAGGAAAGAGTAAAGGAGAGAGCGAGTAAAGAAGGGAGAGGAGAAAGAAGTAGAGAGAGTGAAGGAGGGAGAGAGAGGAGGAAAAAGAGGAGAGAGAGGAGGAAAAAGAGAAAGGAGAGAGAATGAGAGTATGAGAGAGAAGGAAAGAGTAAAATAGAGAGCTAGAGAAGGAGGGAGAGATTGAAGGAGGGAGAGCGAGAAAAGGAGTGAGAGAGAAGGAAATGTATATGTGTGTGTGTGTGTGGGGCAGATCACTGCCAGTTTTGATCACAGCCTACTTGAGGTTGGAGATGCCTGCTTTAGCCTATATGCCCAGTCAAAATTGAATACTCCACTCACCCTTGACTGGATCTGATTGGTTTATGACAAAAAGTAATTACCATAAGTTTGCTTTTGTCCTGGATGCCCATTGGCCAATATTATTTGACAGGTTGGGAACTGGAAAAAACTGCCAAAAGTTTGTTTAACATTTTTTATTTCCCCACCAAGTAGAATGTTTCATATTACATTAGTTTTTACTTTGAGTGCAGTTACATTCTGTCTTTTATTGCTACTCAAACTGAACATTATTAATTCCAGTTAGCAGTCAGGGATATGCTTTTTAGGCAAAGAGCCTTCCCTGATATTTAACAATTCCTACAAAGAAGAAGGCGTTGAAATGTAGATGACCTTCCAACTTGAAGATGACCCAACAACACATAATTAATAGTTGGCCCTTAGAAGTCACTAGGAAAAACTGCAATGGTGCCGCATGTTAAAACTAAATACTTTGTACAAGAACAGAGATTCGCCAAGTATACAAAGAAATTGTGGGAAGCAAGACAAGTGGAGAAAAGCAGGGAAGGCATGGAAACTAAACTTAATAAAAATGATTGCCATGCAGAATGCTCCAAGGATATTAAATGTTGTACCTAGATATGAATGTTTTTCTAATCAGTGTAACATTTCCCCTCCAGGAAGAGAATAAAGTCAATCCTCTAAGCTTGCAGAGCCAGCAGGCTGTTTATTGGTTCTTGGTTTGGGCTTCAGCCTCTATATTTTTACTTTTATGAAACCATGTCCCCTCTGCACATATTTAGGTGAAGTCCACAGGCAACAGACTAGATACCAAGGGCCTCATTCAAATGCAATTTGGCCAATTGAATAGGGCTCTATGTAAGCACAGAGCCTATATTTTTACAAACGTTTTTAGTTAGTGAGATTCTATCCAAAAGCAAGGTCTTCACTAACTAAAAACTTTGTAAAATATATATGCTCTGTGCTTATATAGAGCCCTATTCAATTGGCAAAATCACATTTGAATAAGGCCCCATGTTCTCATTTATTATCTCCTTTATGATATCTTAATGTATGGTTGTACATAGTAAAGAACAGACCTGATATATTTGTGTTTTAAGTTATGTGTAGAAAGTTATTTTGACTCCTTTTAAGGGTAGTTAGAAATAATTCACTTTATCACATGCACAATATTTATTTTCTTTATAGTCATATTGAATTTCTGTTTTTCAAGTGTTTCATAATCATCTCACAAGTGCCAAGAAATATCTTATATCGACTAATATTTAAGTGGTCATAGATGGTTAAATATGATTTTCCTTAGCTGAAATTTAATTTGAAGAGAGAATTATGTTTGAGGTTAGGGGCCTGTGGATATTTAATACCTTTGATTTGGAATGGTTTTGTTTTGTTTAGGTCAAGTACATGGATAACAGCTATTTGATATTGTAAGGTTGAGACAATGATCTGAGAATGGTTGAAATGATTTAAAGAGTGGGCAATCAATCAGTATTTCCATGAAACTGTCTACTGAATAAAAATCAACTTTGATCCCCTGTACTGTATTACATTTGTATTTCTAGAGATTTGATGCAGGATCTAAAGTTATAAATGGCATTCCACTTTCTTGCTTTGTTTTTTCCCCCGGCTATGCTAATTAAAGGGATATGGAAGGTTCCCTATTTTGAATATTAAAATAAACTACGTAAGTGTTTATTTGCATATCTAAACAACACATGCTTAAAAGCTCTGTTTTATTTCACTGAATCCTTCCAAATAGTCTCAAGAATGGCAGAACCCCTGGTAACTCATGCACAAAGTGTCTCTGGAGAACTCAAAGCACTAACCAATCACATATTGATTCTCAGCAGCATTTTATAACATGCTGTTGAGACATAGAGCCCTATTAAATTAGCTGATTTGTAGTTCCAGAAGCCTGTAAAGGAGCCCGCAAAAGTTACGGCTATTAAACTGGCCACTTTTACCTTTCCACAAACAATCTGCGGGTTACAGGGGTAAAAAACCTACGGGCTGTCGAACTCTGAACTCCGACTAAGCTAAGCCTTTGATCTTTCAACCCCATAAATGTTACAATCGCAAATTGCTATTAAATTGCTACAAGTCCTCAAGTCTGCAATTGTTTTTATACTTGTAAATGGCAAATGTAGTAATTTTTTTCTGTGTAATCTAATTGCATATGTTTGCCTGCTAGCGTGTGTGTGTGACAGGCTAACACCTAACAGCCTATATTGTGCTCAGTGAAATAAAACACTTTTTTGACTGTAATAGATTGAATATCAGTTGCCTGCCTACAGACGTGTCTGTGAGGCCTACAGCGGCTACTCTGCCAACTTTTGCCAGTGCACAGTGACACTCATATCTGGTGGCACCTTAGATTGCATGAGCAGTGCCCCAAATTTGAAGTGGGAGGACCGACCAAGCATCTTTTTCCATCTCCCGCTTCCAAAAATCCATTCCATATACACGTCTGTGTATAATATTACTATTATTATTATTATTATTATTATTACTGTGTATAATATTCCATCCTGGGCAGTGGAAGCCCCCAGACTCTGACCTGTGTATAATATTCCATGCTGGGCAGTGGAAGCCCCCAGACTCTGACCTGTGTATAATATTCCATGCTGTGCAGTGGAAGCCCCCAGACTCTGACCTGTGTATAATATTCCATGCTGTGCAGTGGAAGCCCCCAGACTCTGACCTGTGTATAATATTCCATGCTGGGCAGTGGAAGCCCCCAGACTCTGGGAGTCTGAAGAAGAGGAGTCAGAGGAGGAAGGTGGCTTTGAGGAGGTGGAAGACCAAACACAGCAGGCGTCCCAGGGGGCTTGTTGTCACATTTCGGGGACCCTTGGTGGCTGGGTGGAGGAAGAGACCTTCAATGACATCAGTGAGGACAAGGAACGGGACATGGCTAGCTTGGTATCCAACCTTGTGCAAATGGGGAGTTTGCGGTTGTGCAAATGGACTGTTTGCGGTTGTTTGCGGTGCATTAAACAGGGAGATTGGTCTGTTACTGTGAAGCGGGCCTAACCCTTACACTACCTGATCGATACAACATCATACCTGATGTTTTAAAGCATGTTATTCCAAACAATTTAGGAATGTTAGGTGATTTATGCCCTTTATGGCTTAAAACCAGACTCTGCATCAACTATGTAATTTTCCGTGGGAGTTTTGCCATGGATCCCCCTCCGGCATGCCACAGTCCAGGTGTTATTCCCCTTGAAACAACTTTCCCATCACTATTGTGGCCAGAAAGAGTCCCTGTGGGTTTTGAAATTCGCCTGCCCATTGAAGTCTATGGCGGTTCGCCGATGTTCGCTTCTACATTTGATGAAGTTCATGTTCGATGTTCGCGAACCCAAAATTTGATGTTTGCGACATCACTATATTGCAGTCCTTCTGGAATGCAAGTCTGATTGAAACTCGTACTTCAAACACGTAAGTGATTGTAATTTAGCCTCCATGTTTTAGTGACATAATAACTGCTCAGAGAGAAATGTTTTTTTTTAAAACGATTAATAAATGGTATTTGGTCCCTATAAAATTATACCAGATTACTCATAAGAACGATGATAAAAAGTGTTGGAGAGAGTGTGAGTATAGTGACAGTCAGATCCAAATATGGTGGGACTGCCCTTGCCTTAAACCTCTATGGATAAAATGTTTTGAATTTGTTTCAGCTTCAATTGGTAGATAAATTATCCTTGCCCCCAGTAGTGGAATACTGCACATTTTTTTCAGATAAATATAACAAAGCAGAATTAGCTTTAATGATTTAGCTTTTTACAATGGTTAAATTATGCATTGTCTTAAAATGGAAACAACTTAACCCTCCAATATGGAGTGAAGTTCTATGGAAAGTTGATCGATGTAGGAAATTAGAGAGAAATTTCAGGTTGGTTGGTTTATCATAGAAAGATAAAAATAAATGGTTAATTTGGGATTCTTTAAAACAAAGCTAAGTAAGCTTCGGACATATTTGGAATTTTTTTAGGAGTAATTATATTCAAAATATTCCTTTTCCCTTTCATTGGTTTACTTAAATTTTCCATCTTGTCCTTTTACTGTCTACCAATTAATTAGATCATATATTTGATTACCCTTAGGAAGTTTCAAGTATTATAACGGGTGTGGGTGTGTGTGCGAATGAAATAGGTCATTGTATAGCATATTTTTCCTTTATAGCCATGTTTAAAATAATAGAGGATATGCTACATTGTATGTTTTATTTTTATATGTTATATACTAAAATAAACATTATTTATATAAAAAAAAGACATAATTATAATAAAGGGTTAATAAGGGACAGAATACAAGAATATGTCTATTTGAACAAGATCATAGGTAGCAGTCAACACTGATTTATGAAGGATAGGTCATGTCAGACCAATCCAATTAGTTTCTATGAGGAGGTTAGTTGGAACTTGGATCAAGGCAACTCAGTGGATGTAGTCTTTTTGGATTTTGCAAAGGCTTTTGATACAGTGCCTCATGGGAGACTTTTGAGCAAACTAAGAGGTACAGGAATTGCAGTAAATATCTGCTCATTGATCGAGAGCTGGCTAAAAGACAGGAAGCAAAGGGTTATTGGGAATGGAACATACTCCGATTGGTCTAATGTGATAAGTGGGGTTCCTCAAGGTTCAGTATTAGGTCCTCTCCTTTTTAACATATTTATTAATGACGTAGAAGTAGGACTCGAAAGTAGTGTCTCCATTTTTGCGGATGGCAATAAGTGGTGCAAAGTAATTAAATCAGATAGTGATGTACTTTCCCTACAAAGGGATTTGCATAAATCAGAGAAATGGGCAGCTAAATGGCAGATGAGATTTAATACAAATAAATGTAAGGTTATGCATTTGGGAAGGAAAAATAGCCATGCAATTTATAATCTTAATGGAGCAAATCTAGGGGTATCAGATATTGAAAGGGATTTGGGAGTACTAGTGGACACCCACCTAGGTAGCAGTGCTGCAAAGACAAGTAAAATATTAGCATGTATTAGGAAGGGTATAGATGCAAGGGAAGCAAATATAATTCTGCAACTATGCAAATCTCTAGTACGTCCTCATTTGGAATATGCAGTACAATTTTGGGCACCACTTCATAAAAAGGACATTTTAGAGCTGGCAAAAGGTACAGAGAAGGGCAACAAAACTAATAAGGGGAATGGATGGCCTAAGTTATGAAGAAAGACTAACCAAAATAAACGTATTTTCGCTAGAAAAAAGGCGTCTACGAGGGGATATGATTACCTTATTTAAATACATCCAGGGTCAATATAAGGCTTTGTCAAGTGAACTTTCTATAGCAAGAGATTTTTAACTGACAAGAGGACATCCCTTGAGGTTAGAGGAAAAAAGATTTCCCTTAAAAAGAAAAGGGTTCTTCACAGTTAGGGTGGTTAAACTGTGGAATTCTCTACCAAAGGAGATGGTGACAGCGAATTCGATAGATAACTTCAAAAAGGGGTTAGATATATTTTTGAATAAAGAGGGCATTCAAGGTTATACTAGATAGCTAGCAAAGGAATATTGATCCAGGGAGAAATTTGATTGCCAGTTTCTGGGGTCAGGAAGGAAGTTTGCTTTTTTTTCCCCTTATGAGACAATTGGCATAGCTTTGCGGCCGTTTTACGGCCGATAATAGAATGAGGCCCTATGTAACTATGTAACTATGTACTATAATAGTCTATTTTACTATTTGCTCCTTCTAAACCTATAACTACGGATTTGAATAATTTATCATGTTCACGCCCGGAAATGCTACGTGCCGCAGCATGGTTTACAGATTTGGTTTCCGGCCATGTCGTTGCATCCTTTTCTAATTTAACCAATCTGTAACTCCAGAAAATATCAAACCTGCAGACATATGGGCTGTACGCTGGCCACTGCGGGCTTGGAATTTAATAGGGCCCACAGTCTGTAAGTGTCTAGTACCTCTAGTACTAATAGAAACACGGAATGCACGAGCGGCTGGGGGCAGACATTTATTGGGACTGCTTGGAAGGCTTCAGTGAATAAAAACAGGGTTTTTAATAACTTGTTAATAAAATGATATTTAGATATGAAAAAAAACACCTAGGAAGTTTATTTCAATATTAAAAACAGTGAACCTATTTTAAGTTAAGTAATTTTAGTAGTGGCCCTCCTGGAGCCTGCCCACCACAGGCCATACCACAAAAAAACCTCTCTGGCAACCCCTGCCTACCACAGGCCCCCTTGACAGGAAGTGGAGCAGGCACACGCGAACCCGCTTTCGACCAGAAACTGGTTTGACTGGTTTTTTCACACAGTCATTGAGCTTCGGACAGACATAGCACTTGGAGTTAAGGAGCTGTAAACTGCTTAAGTTTTGCTGCTATTATCAGCTACACATCAAGCCTTGGTATTTGCAGATCCCATTAAAGAACTAGTCCTGGAATGAAACCACCTTTGCCTCTCTGTATCAGTTCATGCATTTGCTATTTCTGTTGCATACAACACCAGTAACCTTCCAAATGTTGATATCCACCAATTTTTTTTTTAATATGGCCTAATTTGATTAAGATGTAGTGACAAATAAGATCTTAAAGAAAGTTAAGAATTCTTCTGTATATTCACCTCTTCGACTAGAGGTTCTCAGACTGTGGCCCTTAAGTGGTCCTAAACTTTACTCAGGTCATGGTGGTCAAACAGAACAAATGGATATACATTGTATTGGTTGATAGTGCAAATTCTATACTTCAGAGTTGCATAGGACATTACACTTGTGAAATAACAACAATAGCACGATGCAAATGGTCTGCCAAAATCCTCAGCCACTTGTAAGTGAACCTTTAGGAAATAACTTTTAGAAAGTTAAAGTTTAAAAGCTGACCATTCACACTTTTTGTTGTCACAGGGATTTATTAATGAAAGGAAAATCTGTCTGTGTCAAATCTGTCTGTGTAAAACTAAGTTAAACAGAATAAAACTTTTCCTACTTTTCTAGCAAAAGGGGCTTGCGGAAAAAATTCCTTTTTGAGAGAATTTACTTTTGCACCGTGTCCCTCCATTCACTAGCTCCACCACTGAATCTTCCTCTCTCTCTCGGGTGCGCAATGCGTCTGCGCGGGGCACCGTGCAGTGCGCCTGCGCAGGCCACCACGCAATGCCCATGCGCACCCCGCCACAATGCTCATGCGCGTCCCGATTGCGCGATGCATAATGCGCATGTGCTGCCATTGCGCACTGCGCATGTGCGGCTAAGGCTGCACAATGCGCGTGCGTGCCCAAATTGCGCAAGCATAATTGTTAAACTGCGATTTGTCGCAAGCGTGACGACGAATCACAGTTTGACAACTATTATATGTGATGATTTTGCTTCCCTGAAATCTACTATTCCGGTTTCTGATCAGCTTCCTGAGATAGGAGAAGACTTTGCATGCAGAGAAGAAGATTCCTTCTGCACAATGGAAACATGGCAGCAACAACTGCCACTGCTTTCATTAGTTTAATTGAAAACTCATTTAGGACACAACCTACTGACAGCAGCAGAAAGAAAAGGCTGTGTAAAAGAAACAGAGCCCTGCCGGGGAAAAAACACACAAAACTGAAATATTTTGTTTTTTAAAACATTTTTTCCGATCTCAAGCTTAGTTATTCAAATAAACATATAAAAAAGTGTTGACCCCTGTGGTAATTTAACATATTAGTTATCAAAATATTATAGGGGGTTTAGTCACAGTTTGCAGGGAAGCCTTTCAATTTGTGTTATGCCACTGATTACTATCCATACGATCGCAATCAGGGGTAAAATACACAATATGTTTTTAAAGTTAAAACATGTATTGAATCTGAAGTGTATATTTTCTGTTTTATATGCAGAAGCAAATGACCCAAAAATAGCAAATTAATAGACAGTGCACACATTAAAGTTATCTCAACAATAGGAGGATGTTGAATATATTTTAGATATATTTTAGTGCACAAACACATAATGTTGATATCAAAAGTTTGAGTAAGTTTGCTTGTTGTATATTGGAAAACAGCTCAGAACAGCAATATCATATCAAAATTGCTTCAGGGTGTATAAAAAAAAACGGACAGGAAATTTGAACCAGACGAAGGATCAATTTCATTAAAGACCTGTTCTTCTTTAAAATCTAATTTTACATAACCTTTCCTGTTTGTTTGTCATTCTCGATTTTTATCGTTGAAGTGTACATTCCCCTACTGGGTCTTTTCATGAAAGAATGTTTATACCTGTGGGCAACTGCTCAGTGCAGTTAAAGGCTTACATTCATGGGAATAGTACAGAGCAAGCCATGGTTGCCAAGGTAAGCAGCAAAGGCATGCCCTCTACCAATCCATAGCCTCAAAAAGAAACAGTCTCTAAGGTAACAACCTAGCACCCCTTGAGGCCAAAAATCCCTAGCTTTTAAGATTGAAAAGCACATGAAAATAATACTAAGAAAAGCATTTTTTTAAATAGGGTCTCTTAGCATTCTATTTTTGGCCCTGCACAAGAATGTAATTCAATCGCTGCCCAAATGTATTCAGTTAAAAAAAAAACTTTCACAGTTTATTTCAAGGGGCACATGGGACTAATGAGCCGAAGCATGTCTGCAGTTGCAAGTCGGTCTCTTATGCCATGACACTTGTTCTGTTCCCATCAAGCACTTTTTAGAGGCATAGACTCAATTTCTGCCTTTTTAAAACTGTAGAACTTCACAAATGTAAAATAACATGTTTTTATGAAAAAGGAGGCAGTTCTTCAAGAGTTGTAGAAAAGAGCTGTTGTTTTTTTTAAATTTCACATAAAGAATCAGTTATTTGCCTGTCCTACAAGTGTTAAGCTGGGAGCACCTGAACAAACAGACAGTGGTTTACAGCACACACTGTTGTAGCTCTGTTGCACTTCTGTTTCTTTTGCGTACCTTTCAAAGTGTAAAAGATATAGGGCCATAGTTGCAGTCTTCAAGACACATCAACGTTTAATTATTTAAAAAGTTTTTTTTACACAATACGAAATGAAGCTGGGAATGAATTAAGATGTTATTTCTTCTGGGATTATTTTAAATGCCATGTTTTGCTTCACCATTATTTACTGTTATACTTAATTCTTTGAGAAAAGTTTATTAGGTAAGAACATACTTTTTTATACCAAGATATAAACAGGCAACATGTATTACTACACAATTTGTAAACCAATATCATATGCAAGGGGGCAATTGGTCGGTAAATGTATCTAAACTATACCCATAGTTACCCCCATACCATGAGGGGTCTTCAACAGACCCCCGTAGTATCCATGGCTATAATCATGGGGGTCCTCATTGACCCCCATGGCACCTAACAGTAAACATGTGCCATGGGGGTCCCCATGGACTTCCGATGGCACCTAACATGACCCTCCATACCATAGGGGTCCTCAATGGACCCCCATGGCACCTTACATTAATCCCTGTGCCATCCTCCATAAGACCCTACCCACCACCACGAGGTCCATATTGGACTCCCATGTAACATAGCCCCTCCCATGGGAGTCCATAAGGACCCCTATAGACCCTATCACAATAAATTATAAAAAATAAGAAATCACTGCATAAAATATAAAATAGATTACAGAAAAAAATTCACTACACCTCTAAGGGGGGAGGAGTATACATACCCCATGACGCCCTCCAGCGATTAACAAATCCTAATTTTTCTGTCCTGGATAAGGGGTCTATCCATGATGATTGAAGAATCAATCATCTTCAGTCTTGATTGAAGCCATAATCCTCATCTTCAAATCCTTTGAAATGGACCTCAATCTAAAAAAAAACCTGCCACACTAAAAAAATGAATACTAATGGCTTTTGGATTGCATTCCTACCTTAAATTATATTTCAGTCAATGAGAAAAGAGTATTTGATATTACCCGGATCAACATTTGCCATGGTGCCATTAGTATTATTATTTTTTTTTTTTTTTTTGTGGGGTGTTTATTTTAGGTGGATGCCTTTTTTAAAGACCCAGAAAATGGGCGTCAATCAAGACTGAAGGAAACAGAATTTTCAATTAGCATAGATTTCCTGCTTATCCAGGGCAGTAGAATGAAGACACATGATTTGTTGATCGTTGTTGGAGGGCGTCATTGGATGGGTAAGTATACTTTTCGCTATTATAGGATTACTGCCATGGGTGTCTGATGCAGTCTGATTTGGACCCCAGTGTTATAGGGGTTAATGTGCCATGGGGTTCTATAAGGACCCCCGGGGTTATAGTTAGATATACAATGGTGGGCTTTGGAGACCACCATGGCATGGGTGTTAATTTTAATTGCCACTATGGTCCTTCATTCTACAGGTACTTTCAACCCCCATAAAGACAATTGGCTCAGATCTGTCTGAATGCCTCAAATCCATCATTATGAAGAAGCTAAAATCTTAATTGTGTAAGATTTGAGGCTTGATTCCATGACAAGGGGAGGTTAAATAACCCCCAAAATATTGTAGGGTCTTTATGACCTGCTGCCCCTTATGAGCTGGGGATCCCTGGGATTCCCCTCTGTGCATTCAGTGAGTGCTGGGATGCCCTATGATTCCCCCTGCCCACATGCTATGAGCCATGGAAATCCACCAGAATTTCCCCTGCCCACTCTCTTGTCCCTTTGACCCAGGGTATCAATTTGTTCTTGTTGTCTATTTTTGTACTATATTTGTCGTCTTTTAACTTTATTTTTTAAATATTGTTATTACTAATATCAAACTTGTCCTCCAACCCTAAATGTTTATTTGCTACATTCAACACCCTCCTTTGCCCACCCCAACCTTCGACCCCTTCCTATCTCACTGCTGATGACTTTGCCAGCCATTTTAAAAATAAAATTGAAACCATACAAAATGAACTCTCCTCCCAGCTGGGACCTAACTCACCATCCTCTCAACAATCTGACCGCACCCAGCCCTTCCCCAATCCCTCCTCTACCATGGACTCCTTTGGCCCTGTAACTGAGGATGAAGTATCTACTTTACTATCAACCTCTCACCTTACAAATTGTCCACATGATCATATTCCATCACAGCTAATCCCTCCCCTCTCTACCACACTTATCCCAGCTCTCACACATCTATTCAACCTCTCCCTAAACATTGGCAAGTTTCCATCTTCTTTAAAACACAACATAATTACACCCATTCTTAAGAAGCTCTTATCTGACCCAGCTTCTGCCTCCAACTATCGCCATATCTCTCTACTTCCACTGGCTTCAAAACTGTTAGAGCGGCTTGTCTACAATTCCATTCTTGACCCCTTCCAATCTGGCTTCCGGACACAACACTCTACAGAAACAGCCCTCAAAAAAGTTAGCAATGACTTGCTAACCGCCATATCGAAGGGTCACTTCTCTACTTTAATTCTCCTGGATCTCTCTGCTGCCTTCAATATAGCCGACCACCCTCTACAGATCCAAACTCTCTGCTCTTTTGACAACCAAGACACAGGTCTCTCATGGTTCACATCCTATCTATGCGATCGTACATTTAGTGTCTCCTTCTCTGGCACCTATTCTTCATCTCTCCCTCTGTCTTTTGGCGTACCCCAAGGTTCAGTCCTAGGCACCCTCCTCTTCTCCATCTACACATCCTCCCTTGGTAACCTAATAAAATCCTTTGGATTTCAGTATCATCTCTATGCAGATGAGACTCAAATCTACCTCTCTGCACTAGATCTATCCCCCTCTATTTTAGCTCAAGTTTCCAACTGTCTCTCTAGCATATCCTCCTGGATGTCTGTCCATCAACTTAAACTCAACATGTCTAAGCCTGAACTCCTTATCTTTCCACCCTCTGCTACAGTTTTTCACTCCTCAAATATCTGTCACTGTTGACAATGCCATCATCACTCCCACCTCCCAGGCCCATTGTCTTGGGGTTCCTGCACTCTCTTTTATTTCTCACATACAATCGATAACAAGATTTGTCAGTTTCACCTAAAAAACATCTCCAAAATTTGTCACTATCTTACAGAAGACAGCGAAAATGTGAATACACTCTCTCATCATATATCGACTTGACTACTGCAATTCACTCCTTGCTGGCTCCCCCATCTCTCGTCTCTCCACTCCAATCCATAATGAACGCCTCCGCTAGACTCCTCTTCCATACCAAAAGCTCAGCGTCTGCAGCACCTCTTTGTCAGTTACTCCACTGGCTTCCCATAGCCTCCAGAATTAAATTTAAAATCATGACCATGACATATAAAGCCCTCAACAACAGTGCACCCCCTTATATCTCTGATCTTGTTTCAAAATACTCTCCCAACCGCCCCCTTCGTTCTGCTAATGACCTCCTTCTTTCCTCCTCTCTTAACCCTGTCACTCATGGGGGTCAATCCAGAGCCCCATAAACCCTTAATTAACCCTGTCACTCATGGGGGTCAATACAGACCCCCATAAACCATAATTAACCCTGACTCATGGGGGTCAATACAGACCCCCATAAGCCAATGAATAACCCTGGCACTCATGGGGGTCAATACAGCCCCCATAATACATTAATTAACTGTCACACATGGGGGTCAATAGAGACCCCCATAAACCCTTAATTAACCCTGTCTCATGGGGGTCAATCCAGACCCCCATAAACCCTTAATTAACCCTGTCACTCATTGGGGGTCAATACAGACCCTCATAAGCACTTCATTAACCCTGTCACTCATGGGGGTTAATACAGACCCCCATAAGCACTTAATTAACCCTGTCCCGCTTGGGGGTCAATACAGATCCCCATAAGCCCTTAATTAACCTTGTCACTGATGGAGGTCAATACAGACCCCCATAAACCCCTAATTAACCCTGTCACTCATGGGGGTCATTACAGACCCCCATAAGCCAATAAATAACCCTGGCACTCATGGGGGTCAATACAGACCCTCATAATACATTAATTAACCCTGTCACTCATGGGGGTCAATTCAAACCCCCATAAACCCTTAATTAACCCTGTCCCACATAACACTGTCACTCATGGGGGTCAATACAGACCCCCATAAGCACTTAATTAACCCTGTCACTCATGGGGGTCAATACAGACCCCCCAAAGCACTTAATTAACTCCCTCACTCATGGGGGTCAATACAGACCCCATAAATCCCTAATTAACCCTGTCACTCATGGGGGTCAATACAGACCTCCATAAGCACTTAATTAACCCTGTCATGCATGGGGGTCAATCCAGACCACATAAACCCTTAATTAACCCTGTCACTCATGGGGGTCAATACAGACCCCCATAAGCACTTAATTAACCCTGTCACGCATGGGGGTCAATACAGACCCCCATACGCACTTCATTAACACCGTCACTCATGGGGGTCAATACAGACCCCATAAACACATAACACTGTCACTCATGGGGGTCAATACAGACCCCCATAAGCACTTAATTAACACCATCACTCATGGGGGTCAATACAGACCCCCATAAGCCAATGAATAACCCTGTCACTCATGGGGGTCAATACAGACCCTCATAAGCCCCATCACTCCCATAAGGGTATATTATGACCCTTATGGGGCAGTTACAACCCTAACATTAACCACATAAGTGCCATGATGGTCGTCAAGGACCCTCATGACACTAAGAACAAACACTACACTGCACTATACCCCCAATAAACCACTAAATATAAACTAACCCCCCTCTACGCTAACCTATTAACACCTACACTACCTACCTACACTACCTACCTACTCCCTAACCCCCCCCCCCACCACTCTAATTACAGAAAATAAAAAAAACTAAGTCACAAAAATAAAAAAAGAATGTCACGACCAGCCAATTTGGGGGACCACGCTCACCCCAAATCTCTATCTCTCCACGGTCGCAACTTTTTGTTCAGATCTCAACACCAGCAGACACTTCAGATGACAGCATCATTACTGCAGAGACACGCACCTCAGACCCCTATTCTTAGGATCTAAGAATCACACCCATGTACCTTGGATTAGTACAAGCAGACTCTGACACCACCTGTGTTTAGTGTGTCCAAAGTCAGACTGGCCACTTCTTTATTGTTACAAAGATATATAAAAAAAAAAAACAGAAAGATGACACAAAACACCAAAGACTGCCCCCAGTTGTAGCCCATCCTACTAGGCAAATAGCTTGCTATTCCCCCTCACCCACATGATTTCCTGATGTAGAGAGGCATCTAACTTTCTTCTAATTACACCTTTTGTTTCTCCTCTTACAGAGCCATAAAACTAGTTCCCCCTTTCATGAATAAAGCCAGAGCCTTCACACGTGGCCGATCGCAGGGCCATATAAATTCCACTATCCTATTTCTAACGCAGATACAGTTTTGCAATGTTAGTCAATTACAGCACCACATGCACTTATTACATCCATGATATAAATGTTAAGCAAATTGTTAGTACCTTCTAACCACACATATAATAACAGATAAACCCCAAATAGTCCAGTGGGCCCTTCTGTTCATAACAGCTAGTTTCCCCCATCCTAGTGTGGCCTAGGAATTCGTCCTGACGGACAAATTTCTAGCCACACTGATCTCACTTGTGCAAGTGATGGTGATTGTAATAGCCTCACAGTCCACATTTCTTCCAATTCCAATGGGCACACAATTTTGGGCATAGCCTCCATAGCTCAATTGCCAACCGCCTTCCTTGGGCCATGGCACATGCCCCCTTCCTCCCCATCCATTGGGGAAAACAATTTAATTGGGCAGCTGCATCTAAAACAGTCATTGGGCCTATTAGTTCACCCAGTCCAAAGGGTCCCAGGGTGGTACAAAGTCCAGGTGACAGTTCCCAAGGTGACATGGCTCGCCCCCCTCCCAAAAACCAGGGCCAGTGCCCTCCTCTTCCCAATGTCTGAGGGGAAACATTTTCCTTGGGAGTCCCATAAACTAACACCTCCAGGGAGGAACATACCAGTCTGATACTGAACCCAGCATCCATGATGGTGGTCTGGAATGGAGGCTCCACTTTCACCTGCACCGCAGTCTGGGCATGGTAACCCCTCTCACCTGCAGCAATGGTCTGGGCATGGGACTCCAATTTTCCATCTCCTTGGACCACAGTTGGTGCGTTGTATTCCATCTCGCCTCCCTTGGCATCTTTGGTCAATGTGTTCCCTGGCAGGACCTCACAGCTCTCATCCAGACATCTCCTTGGGCCATCAGTTTTACAGACATTCTCTGTCTTCTCAATTGCCTTGTTATTAGCAATTGTGCCCCAGCCATTTGGGTCTGGCTGGCCCCCTTGGTCTGACACAGTCCCAAGGTTGTTCTCGGTGTTCGCCCCTGTACCCATGGCTGGTTCCTGGACTGTAGTTATCCACGGGAACCCCATGTTAGGTTCACAATCCATCTCTGGTTCTTTCCAGAACTCTCCCAGGCCCTCCATCTGGCCTGCTATTCCTGTCTGAGACTCAGGCTCCACTGGTTTTGAGATGTACCCATAATGTATGGTACCCTCCTCATCTGTCCCAGTTGTAGCAAAAATTAACTGGGCCTTGTCCATTTGTATCTCCACATTGGTATTGTCCTGGTCAGAGTCCACAATATCCTCTCCCCAGACCTCTGGTAACCAATCATTTTCCTCCCTGTCCGCCTGACAGGGTTCCTCCCAACTGGATGGCCAAAACCCCTCCATGGATGCCTCATCCAGCAATTCAACATACTCAGCCTCCAGCTGCAGCTCTTGCTGAATCAGGGGTTCCAGCAAATTAGCCTCCGGGGACCATGGTTCTAATCCCAGACCATGACAGCGTTTAAGAAATAAGTTATTTTTCCTCCTTACAGTCCCCATGCCACATTCAGGATCACCAAAGACGATCTCCCAGAGCCCATCTATTAGCTCCAATTGAACATAGAGATCCTCTTCAAGGGCACCAACAGGCCCTATCCTGGCATGATACTGTTTCTCTAAGGCAATCTCTTTCCATACCAGTTTCTTCAGCCAGCATGACAGCTCATGGTCCTGCCACAATCCCAGGAACGCCATCCATTGCTTTAGAAGGGCCATTCCTCTGCAGTCCTTTGCCTCTGTCACCTGGCTCTCTTTTTCTACTGGGGATAAGCATTTCCCCTCCACAGGAGCTGAGACAGGGCCATTGCTTACCCTTCTCCTGTTCCCCTGTACCTCCTGTGTGATTTGTATCCGGAGTTCCCTCTGCTGATCCTTAGTAAAACCTGCAGGCATTACCTCCATCCATCTTTGATACCGTCTGGACACTTCCTCCTCCTCTGCTGCAGACATCTCTTCATAAGCTGCCATCCTTCTGTGTTTTATACAGAGATCCCCACCGCTGCCAGCCAAATGTCACGACCTGCCAATTTGGGGGACCACGCTCACCCCAAATCTCTATCTCTCCACGGTCGCAACTTTTTGTTCAGATCTCAACACCAGCAGACACTTCAGATGACAGCATCATTACTGCAGAGACACGCACCTCAGACCCCTATTCTTAGGATCTAAGAATCACACCCATGTACCTTGGATTAGTACAAGCAGACTCTGACACCACCTGTGTTTAGTGTGTCCAAAGTCAGACTGGCCACTTCTTTATTGTTACAAAGATATATAAAAAAAAAAAAACAGAAAGATGACACAAAACACCAAAGACTGCCCCCAGTTGTAGCCCATCCTACTAGGCAAATAGCTTGCTATTCCCCCTCACCCACATGATTTCCTGATGTAGAGAGGCATCTAACTTTCTTCTAATTACACCTTTTGTTTCTCCTCTT
This sequence comes from Discoglossus pictus, assembly GCA_027410445.1. Taxonomy (NCBI): domain Eukaryota; kingdom Metazoa; phylum Chordata; class Amphibia; order Anura; family Alytidae; genus Discoglossus; species Discoglossus pictus. The sequence continues at coordinate 203,366,809 of CM050165.1, read as the reverse complement.
ACAGAGCCATAAAACTAGTTCCCCCTGTCATGAATATAGCCAGAGCCTTCACACGTGGCTGATCGCAGGGCCATATAAATTCCACTATCCTATTTCTAACGCAGATACAGTTTTGCAATGTTAGTCAATTACAGCACCACATGCACTTATTACATCCATGATATAAATGTTAAGCAAATTGTTAGTACCTTCTAACCACACATATAATAACAGATAAACCCCAAATAGTCCAGTGGGCCCTTCTGTTCATAACAAAGAACATTACAGAAAATAAAAAAAATACATTACAACCCCCCCCCACTACAGAAAAAAAAATTACACACCTGAAAAGGTAATAGATACAGAATACATACAAGTCACACAAAAAAAGCCATAAATATCCCTGGCACTCATGGGGGTCAATACAGACCCCCATAATACATTAATTAACTATGTCACTCATGGGGGTCAATACAGACCCCCATAAACCCTTAATTAACCCTGTCACTCATGGGTTCAATACAGACCCCCGTCAGCACTTAATTAACCCCATCACTCATGAGCGTCAATACAGACCCCCATAAACCCCTAATTAACCCTGTCACTCATGCGGTTCAACACAGACCCCCATAAGCCAATAAATAACCCTGTCACTCATGGGGGTCAATACAGACCCTCATAAGCCTCTATTTACCCCATCAGTTCCATAAGGGTATATTATGACCCTTATGGGGCAGTTACAACCCTAACATTAACCACATAAGTGCCATGACGGTCCTCAAGGACCGTCATGACACTAAGTACAAACACTACACTGCACTATACCCCCAATAAACCACTAAATATAAACTAACCCCCCGCTACGCTAACCTATTAACACCTACACTACCTACCTACACTACCTACCTACTCCCTAAGTCGCAAAAATAAAAAAAGAACATTACAGAAAATAAAAAAAATACATTACAACCCCCCCCCCCCACTACAGAAAAAAAAAATTACACACCTGAAAAGGTAATAGATACAGAATACATACAAGTCACACAAAAAAAGCCAATAAATATCCCTGGCACTCATGGGGGTCAATACAGACCCCGATAATACATTAATTAACTATGTCACTCATGGGGGTTAATACAGACCCCCATAAACCCTTAATTAACACTACCTACCTACTCCCTAATAACCCCCCCACCACTCTAATTACAGAAAATAAAAACATATTAAATAAAAAAAGGAACATTACAGAAAATTAAAAAAATACATTACAAACCCCCCCCCCCCACTACAGAAAAAAAAATTACACACCTGAAAAGGAAATACATACAGAATACATACAATACTATACAATACAAATAAAATACAATACCTCACTATTTATCTAACATACAATCAATTCTATCTAATATACAATAAATCCTACCTTTATAAAATACATACCCCTATCTAACATACAATAAATACTATATAACATACAATAAATCCTATCTTCTAAAATACATACCCCTATCTAACATACAATTAATACTATATAATATACAATAAATCCTATCTATCTAAAATACATACTCCTATCTACTCCTATCTTCACCGGAGAACTATTCGCGGCGATTTTAGCATGTTCGCGTTCGCAACGAACGCGAACATATGCGCTTTTCGGTCCGCCCCCTATTCTTTATCATTGAGGAAACTTTGACCCTGCACCTTACAGTCAGCAGACACATTCTAGCCAATCAGCAGCATACACTCCCTTCCAGAGCCTTCCATCTGTATGACAGCCTCCATTTTAGAATCATTCTGTAGCTGCATTCGTTGAGAGAGGAGATATATTCTACCTGCTGTTGATTTAATAGGAAAATAGATAGCCAGGCTGTGTATTTAGCTTTAACTACACACCTGAAGGACTCCTTTGATATCTGCTGCAAGGACAGCAACCCAAAAAGCCCTTTTTATTTTATTTTATTATTTTTTTCTGTGTAATCTAATTGCATATGCCTGCCTGCTAGCGTGTGTGTGAGGCCTATTGCATCTAATCTGCCAACTTTTGCCAGTGCACAGTGACACTCATATCTGGTGTCACAGTAGTGTGCAGTGAAATAAAACAACCCTTTTTTTACTGTAATCGATTGAATATCAGTTGCCTGCCTAAAGGCGTGTGTGTGAGGCCTATTGCATCTACTCTGCCAACTTTTGCCAGTGCACAGTGACACTCATATCTAGTGCAACCGTAGTGTGCAGTGAAATAAAACAACCCTTTTTTTACTTTAATCGATTGAATATCAGTTGCCTGCCTACAGGCGTGTGTGTGAGGCTTATTGCATCTAGTCTGCCAACTTTTACAAGTGCACAGTGACACTCATATTTAGTGCAACCGTATTGTGCAGTGAAATAAAACAACCCTTTTTTTACTGTAATCGATTGAATATCAGTTGCCTGCCTACAGGCGTGTGTGTGAGGCTTATTGCATCTAGTCTGCCAACTTTTGCCAGTGCACAGTGACACTCATATCTAGTGCAACCGTAGTGTGCAGTGAAATAAAACAACCCTTTTTTGACTGTAATCGTTTGAATATCAGTTGCCTGCCTACAGGCCTGTGTGTGAGGCCTATTGCATCTAGTCTGCCAACTTTTGCCAGTGCGCAGTGACACACATATCTAGTGCAACCGTAGTATGCAGTGAAATAAAACAACCCTTTTTTTACTGTAATCGATTGAATATCAGTTGCCTGCCTAAAGGCGTGTGTGTGAGGCCTATTGCATCTAGTCTGCCAACTTTTGCCAGTGCGCAGTGACACTCATATCTAGTGCAACCGTAGTGTGCAGTGAAATAAAACAACCCTTTTTTTACTGTAATCGATTGAATATCAGTTGCCTGCCTAAAGGCGTATGTGTGAGGCCTATTGCATCTAGTCTGCCAACTTTTGCCAGTGCGCAGTGACACTCATATCTGGTGTCACAGTAGCTTGCACGCATAGTACCACTTATCGTAAAAAAAATTACAGGCAGAGGCAGGCCACCCCGCAGGGGCCGCCGTGGTCGTGGTGCTGTGATTCCCTTTGGCCCTAGAATAATGCCCAGTTTTCAGAGGCAACGTACCCTGAACTTGAACAGTTCTGAGGACATGGTTGACTGGCTAACACAGGACACCCAATCTTCTACAGCTTCCGCTCGGAACCTAGAAGCACCATCCTCCTCCAGCTTAGCTTCAGGCACCATTTCAGTTACCACTCGCCCGCCTGCCGCCACCACCAACACTAGCACCACAGCCGCTTCACTTGATCCGTCAGCAGAGTTATTTACACATCCGTTGGAAGAAATGAGTGATGCACAAACATTAGTGCCAGAGGATGTAGATAACAGGGATGGTTGATGATGACGATGCGTCCGTGGATGTCACGTGGGTGCCCGCTATAAGAGAAGAAGAACAGGAGGAAAGTTCAGATGGAGAGACAGAGAGGAGGAGGAGACGAGTTGGAAGCAGCGGGAGGTCGTCGAAAGTAGCTAGTGGCACAGTCAGACAGCATGCATCGGCACCCATGGTCAGCCAGACAGCACGCCAGTCAACGCATGCTTTTGCCACCACCAGAATGCCGTCATTGCAGAGCTCAGCAGTGTTGCAATTTTTTTGTGTGTCTGCCTGTGACAACTGTGATGCCAAAAGAAACTGAGTAGTGTGAAGTCCAACACCCACCTAGGTACAACTTCTTTGCGAAGGCACATGATGTCACATCACAGACGCCTATGGGATCAACACATCAGTACAAGCAGCACACAAACTCAAAGCCGCCATCCTCCTCCTGGTCCAGCATCTTCAGCCACGTCAACCACTACTGCCCTGCTTGCCCCCTCTCAACCATCCGCCACTCCGTGTCTCGCCCTGAGCAGTCCCTGCTCATCTGCCCACAGTCAGGTGTCTGTCAAGGACATGTTTGAGCGTAAGAAGCCAATGTCACAAAGTTACCCCCCTTGCCCGGCAACTGACAGCTGGCTTGTCTGAACTCTTAGCCCGCCAGCTTTTACCATACAAGCTGGTGGAGTCTGAGGCGTTCAAAAAATGTGTAGCTATTGAGACAGTGGAAGGTACCCGGCCGAAATTTCTTTGCACAAAAGGCAATCCCCAACCTGTACTCGATTGTGCAAAAGAAAGTAATGGCATCTCTGGCACACAGTGTTGGGGCAAGTGTCCATCTGACCACGGATACCTGGTCTGCAAAGCATGGTCAAGGCAGGTATATCACCTACACTGCGCATTGGGTAAACCTGGTGACGGCTGCCAAGCATGGAATACGTGGCTCTGCAGAGGAGTTGGTGACACTACTCCTCCTACTCCATTCTCTTCCATAACCTTCTCGGCTGAGTCCTCTTCTGCTGCTGCTATGTCTTGCTCCACATCAACGGCACCCCCCCAGCTCCACATGTACTATTCCACATCCCGGATACGGCAGTGTCACGCCGTCTTGGGGTTGACTTCCCTGAAAGCAGAGAGTCACACCGGACCAGCACTCCTGTCTGCCCTGAACGCACAGGTGGATCAGTAGCTGACTCCGCACCAACTGGAGATCGGCAAAGTGGTTTGTGACAACGTAAGAAATTTGTTGGCGGCATTGAATTTGGGCATGTTGACACATGTGCTGTGAATGGCACATGTGTGTAATCTGATTGTACAACGCTTTGTGCATAAGCACCCAGGCTTACAGGACGTCCTGCAGCAGGCCAGGAAGGTGTGTGCCCATTTCAGGAGTTCCTATACGGCCATGGCGCACTTTACAGATATCCAGCGGCGAAACAACATGCTAGCGAGGCGCTTGATTTTAGACAGCCCGACACGTTGGAATTCAACACTCCTAATGTTCGACCGCCTGCTCCAACAAGAAAAGGCCGTTAACAAGTATTTGTATGACCGGGGTGCTAGGACAGCGTGTGCGGAGCTGGGGATTTTTTTCCCACGTTACTGGACGCTCATGCGCAATGCCTGTAGTCTTAGGCGTCCTTTTGAGGAGGTGACAAACCTGGTCATTCGCACTCAGGGCACCATCAGCGACATCATACCATTTGTTTTCTTCCTGGAGCGTGCCCTGCGAAGAGTTATGGATCAGGCCGTAGATGAGCGTGAAGAGTAAGAGGAAGAGTTGTGGTCACCATCACCGCCAGAAACAGCCTTATCAGCATCGCTTGCTGGACCTGTGGCAATGCTGGAAGAGGATTGTGAGGAAGAGGAGTCAGAGGAGGAATGTGGCTTTGAGGAGGAGGAGGAAGACCAACCACAACAGGCATCCCAGGGTGCTCGTTGTCACCTATCTGGTACTAGTGGTGTTGTATGTGGCTGGGGGGAAGAACATACCTTCAGTGAGATCACTAAGGACGAGGAACGGGACATGACTAGCTCGGCATCCAACCTTGTGCAAATGGGGTCTTTTATGCTGTTGTGCCTGTTGAGGGACCCTCGTATAAAAAGGATGAAGTAGAACGATCTGTACTGGGTGTCCACGCTACTAGACCCCCGGTATAAGCAGAAAGTGCCTGAAATGTTACCGAATTACCACAAGTCGGAAAGGATGCAGCACTACCAAAATAAATGAAAAAGTATGCTTTACACAGCGTTTAAGGGTGATGTCACAGCACAAAGGCAATCTAACAGCGGAAGAGGTGAACATAATCCTCCTCCTCCCACGACCACGCCGGCAGGGAGAGGACGCTTTACAGACGTGTTGTTGATGGAGGACATGCAGAGCTTTTTAAGTCCTATGCATCGCCACAGCCCTTCGGGGTCCACCCTCAGAGAACGACTCGACCGTCAGGTAACAGACTACCTCGCCATAACTACAGATATTGACACTATGAGGAGCGATGCACCCCTTGACTACTGGGTGTGCACGCTTGCCCTGTGGCCTGAGCTATCCCAATTTGCCATAGAACTTCTGTCCTGCCCCGCTTCAAGTGTCCTGTCAGAAAGGACCTTCAGTGCAGCAGGAGGTTTTGTCACTGATAAGAGAAGTCGTCTAGGTCAAAAAAGTCTAGATTACTTCACCTTTATTAAGATGAATGAGGGATGGATCCCGAAGGGACTGATAGTGGGCGATACATTTGATTAAAAAAGGCCTAATAGATGAGCTGCCTTGAGCTAATAATGGTCCACAAACTAACATCAATTTTTCTGGTCGGTGCAACAATACCTAATTTTTGCATTTAAATTATTTTATTGTCAGAAGGCGTACAGCATGTAATGAAAAATAAAGCATTTTTGAACAGTCTTGCATAACAGTTGTGCAAAAATACATATTTACAATATTTTTACTCTTTAGGTTAATAATTTTTCTTATTTTTTACTGTGATTGCAATTTAAGAGATACCTAAAACATGGTAAAACAGACAATAGTAAAGAGTATATCTGCAGGGAACACCAAAGTCCTATTAGCTATCATCCCTCCAGCAGTATTAGCTTATTATTTACAATATCTAACCTGGGCAATAACCCTTGGGTTACCCTAGAGCAGGCAAAACACTGCCAAACGCGTAGCGCTTTACCATGGCGCTTTACAAGACCAAAAATACGAGGTTAACTGCCGAACCGCGAAAAACCAAAAAACACAAAAAAAATACAAATAAATACAACATAAACATTACACACAGCATGGAGTAACAGCCAGGACATCTGGGAGTGAGGTGGAACACTATTTAAATGCAATTTTGACAACTTTCACCACACAAAATTCGCCTCAGCTGAAAAAAAATGGCGGCCAAAAAAAATTAAACGTGGCTACAAGATTCTGGACCACGCCAAACACTGCCAAACGCGTAGCACTTTCACACAGCAACGAACGAAATACAAAATACACTATTACAAATTATGGAAAAGGCTTGCGAGACGCGTAACATATTAATAACATTACCAATCTACAATGGCGATTTACAGAACTACACCAACGGATTTCCGTTGCGCATACAAACAATTTAGAATGCACAGTTGGGACATTCATTACACCTTATCATCAGGGCAGCAACATTTACCGTACATTGTATGGTGCCAATAAACAGATTGTTAGCTCTTCAGGCTATTGATTGCTGAATATATTAATTATAAATAGGTCAAGTTTATTAATTTAGTCAAGAAATATCATTATTGATTAAGTAAATATAGATGAATATATATCTCTCTTTATAATGACTGACGAAGGTGCTCAGAGGACCAAAAATAGACGAGACAAGAGGCTCACAATGCGCGCCAAAGGTCCTCACAGTACAGAAAGGTTTACATTGTGTGCCAAACAGCATTTCCATGGCTTCAAATTGTATTGCCCCGTTATTTTTGACGTGCAAGTCACAAGTTTTATATAATATTTACAATGAGGGGGTGGAATAAATTAGTTCACCTAGTTAAGACATATATTTAAACTTAAAAATGTGTGACTTTAATAATCATTTTTAACAAATGAGTATGACAATCTTTTATAACACAAAGACAAAGATGTTACCAATGAGTGTAATCTCCAATCTGTTCCCAAATAATTCTGCTGTAATTATACACTGCAAGAGAAATATTTTCTCCTCTGCATTTTAACCAGTATATTTGTCCTTTTCTTATAATCCATATGTTTTTTTTCTAGTAAGGATGACAACACACTGTACCATAAAATTATATTAATATCTACCCAATGGCCCTTAAATATAGTGGAAAGTATTGTATGGCATGACATCATACATTACTAACAGATTAGTAATGAGGAATCTAAATGACCACCCACATGTACTCTGTAATATAAATACTTTAGGTCTTGCTGTCTGATATTTTAGACAAACCTGTGGTCACTTGCACATAAGTTAATGGTCTAACTGACTAGCAATGAAATGAAACGCTTGTTTTTCAAATATTTTGAGAGAAAGAATGAATATGAAATATGCTTAGAAACAATTCAAGTTATTTGGCTGTGTGTTCAAAAGCCCAAAGAAATGCATTGGTATTTAGGGAGCAATTATAGCTATAAAGCATTATAACAAACACTGATCCTGCGTGAATTCATGAGGAGTCTATGAGTCACCTGTCTTCTCTGATTACTGAGTTATTACTTCTCTTATTGCTTAAACAGATGGGACTGTTACATGGAACCATTCAATGGGATAGTCCATGTTTATATGCCCATTTTTGTTCATATTGCTAAACTAGATAGATGGGTTTGTAAATCGTCATTCAAAGCATTGGGACCTAAACAAGAAAAATCCAGTGTCTACAATATACAAAAGTTTAAAAAAAGTTTTTTTATAAAAGTTTTACCATTTGCAAATATAAAATATATATGAACAATATCACAGCCGTCTGTAAAAAGCAGTGTATATGTTCTACAGTATATAACTGTTCACCAAAATACCGTATGATGAGTTGGTGGCAAATTATTACTGAGCAATAGCGTACCGTAACAAATTTTGCTAAAATTACATTAACCTGTAAACAGAATAATGTACATAAAAGAACATAATCGTTCACATAGCCTTAAGACACCTCCTAAACATCATAACAATGAAATACAATATTTTGGTGTATGTATGGTAGGTTAATATGCAGTGCAGAAGAAGGTCAGCCAAACAACATTAATACCTGAAAACAAAACTGAAAATAGTAGTATTAGCAGGGAACTATAACATAGAGATACAACCACAGAAACCTGCACTTCATCACATATAAAAATATTAACTCTATAAATATTTCCCATTTCAACCACTAATGGGTGGGGTAATGACTTGCACTATAACACAACACTACCAGATATCTATGTTTGATACCCTCATTACCAAATAAAATATTTTTCCTTTCTTTTAGTTTTATATTGCATTTTTGTAACGGAAAAGAACTAATTGTGTTTAATTTTTGTAAAGAAAACTATATATAGTGTATAATGTTCATTGAAAATAAATGAATAACAGACCGCAGAAACTTCAGGCAGAGTCGTCCTTCTGAGCAGATGCTAAGCTAACAATCACATCAGTGAAATCAGGCTTTAGTTCAATTATCAGCTAACATTACATAAAACTTGGGTTAATTTAGCAAAATTCTAAAAATGTCCACATGTTTGCCAAATAAGTACCAAGTTCAAACTATTTCTATCTTGCTTTGAATCTTGCCCTCTTTCTCACCTTTCTACGTGTTATACCAAACATTATAGAATACTGGTAACTCTTCATATCAAAACGTAAATGTAAATGGCGTCTCTGTTCCGCTTCTCTATCAGCAACTAAACATTCCAGGGCTTCTGGATGTTACCTTGTGTAATGCTCTGTAAACTGAGGTGACAGAAACAGCTGGGTAAACAAATTAAAAAAGGAAAATAGGCTTCCTATATATATTTTTTCAAAACTCATAAAAAAACACTACTTGTGTGAAAATTGAAGGCAACATCACTACCCTATAAATTAAACCTTTGCACCCTGATCCTTTTAGGTAGACCAGCAGCATTAAAAATGTGTGATTTTTGGACTGGCTCTGCATGAATTCCAGCAGTAAATGGCTTCCTGTAAGGCATGTTCAAATTCAAAGCCTGTTTTGGGGTTGGTTAAAAATATGTGTGAAGCATGCCCTTTTATTCCAGGCCAAATCAAATGTTTTTAGTAATCCAGAAGAAACACAGAAAAATGTGACCCAACTGTTTTTTACTTCAGTTAGGAAGTCACATAATTAGTCTGAGTTATCTAAAAACATTCACACTTCCTGCTAACCTTACTTACAAATAAACTGGTATGTCTCATTTCTTAAAAGTTAGTTTAGTCGTGTGCATAGAGCACAGAGTACCGTTTATAGGAACAGAAATGTTTAAGCTCAAAGCAAGCACATATTCCCCTATCTCATCAGTATATTAATATTACATTAGCCAAATATTTATATAAAGTAGAATTGTAGACACCTAACCAGATATAAGCTGCTTTGATCTATTTTTCACATGTTGCACCAGATTATAACACAGGTAGTCTAGGAAGTGTACATAAGGTTGTGTTATACTGAGTAATTGCCCTGTGTGTATAATTGTAGATGCTCCTTTTTCCAAGCATAAATTGATATTAGGTATAATCTCCTTTTGATCTATTTGTTCTTGTGTTGCATCTGATTTGAATATAGGTTATATTATGCTGAGTAGCTGTCCTGTGTCTGTAGATCCTCGTTTTTCCTAGCACATGTTGATTTTTAGGGTTTAGTTGTGGTTGTTCAGTCCTTCAGTCGTGTCTGACTCTTATTGACCATATGGGTTGCATACTTACCAATCATAATCTTCTTTTGATTAAATGTGTTCTTGTGTTGCATCTGATTAAAATGCATACAGCCTAAGAAGTTTACATATAGCCTTATTCTATTAGATACTTGCAAATACCTTGAACTCATAAATTTGGCTTTGGGTGTTTTTTTTTTATAAATGTTTATATGCATTCTATTTACTTAAGAATTCATTAGTGCCAAAAAGGAATTTTTGTCGAATATGTAGCAATATTAAGAGTGATTTTAAGTGTGTATACATTTAGGCAATTGAATCAGGCCCATAATATTGTGTTATGCCAAGTAGCTGCTCGGTGTGCTTTACAGATGGTCCTTTTTTCCTAATAGTAAAGACATTATTATTATTGTTGTTAGCCAAACTAAAGTCTTGACATAATTAAAATGACACTACTGGATGGCTACCTATGTATTGTGTAAGATCAGGTAAAATGGATATTGAGTGGTATTAAAATGGTACACCTCATTATGTTCTTTTAAATTAATTACTGATGTCTGATAGGATCAGTCATACCGTAGGATAGTGTAATATCTGCTCCTAAAAGTGTAGTACTCATTTTTAAAAGTTTGTACAGTATAGGCAGTCTGTGTGGCTACTATGTCTATATTGATGTCACAGTGATTGTATATCAGGAAACAATAAGATATATCATTTTTGCAGCTGGAGTGTAACAGAAGTAATAAGTTTTACTTTCAGGAACATAATACACCAGATATCTGAAAAAGAGTTGTTATTGTAATCAATAGTCTACTTCATATATTTTATTGTATTAATATATTATTATTTAGATTGAAGTTTGCAAGTTTTCAATCCTATAAGGTGCTTTGGAAAAACACAAAGTATAAGAAGGATATTAAACTCAAAGACAGGGCCCTCTACTTTCTGCAATGTGTTTAATATTGTATTTATTTTTTGTTTTGTGTCTTTGTATTTAACCACTGTACAGAGCTACTAAATATGTTGGCGCTTTACAAAAAACTGTGCTAATAATAATAATAATAAGATAATAATAAATAAAATAAATGGATAAAGCTGCTTACTCGTGATTCAGGCTTCTGATTTTCCACTAAGGGTGCAGCCATTTTGTTATTATCAGCCCTTTCGTGACAGCAGAATCTCCATTTTACTAATGGTGCATTTTCAAATTAATATGTAATGCAAGTCCCCACATGCTTTATCATCTCTATACCACATATTTGTTTTATGCCACCGATGGCCTTGTCACTTATGTCATTTCACGACCAAGTGAAATAGGTGGGAGTGTGTACATATGAGGCTTTGTTGCATATCAATTTGCAACTTCAGCGTTAGCAAGACGGAGCGTTTGCTGGATCTATTCAAAAAAGCCTATCATCTTTAGCCTCTTCATTCACTATGCATCTCTCACTCTCCTGTACCTTACCCATACCCTTTAGAATGTAAGTTTGCGAGTTTTAATCTTGTGAGGTGCTTTAGGGAAAGCACAGTGTATATCAGATTGAAAGCTCAATAACAGGGTCTTCCATTATTTTCATTGTGGGGTATTGTTTATACTTGTACCTAACCCCTGTATTGCGCTGCGGAATATGTTGGCGAGTTATAAATAAAGGATAATAATAATAATAATAATAATAATGGAGGACTCTTATTAGCAAAATGGCTGCATTCATAGTGGGAAACTGAAAGTTTAAATCACAAGTTCTGACTTCAGTGGTCCTCTAATTCTTTTAAAAGCCTAAAAAGATATTTATGTGACTACTAGCAAAGATATTAATATTGAAAAGGAAATGGCTTTTTTTTGCTTCTGAAAGAGGGTATACTCTCAAAGCACAATAAAAGGATACAAATATTTAACTGTTCTCGGAGGCTTGCACCTGATAGCCAATGAGCAGTAATATACAGTTGTACTCAAAAGTTTGCATACCCTGTCAGAAAATGTTACATTTTGTCAATTATTTTGAAAATATTACTGATCATGCAAAAAAATGTCTTTTATTGAAGGATAGTGGTTATATGAACCCATTTATTATCACATAGTTGTTTGGCTCCTTTTTAAGTCATAATGATAACAGAAAGCACCCAAATGGCCCTGATCAAAAGTTTACATACCCTTAGTTCTTAATATTGTGTATTCCCCTTTAGCATCAATGACAACGTGCAGTCTTTTGTAATAGCTGTCTATGAGGCCCCTAATTCGTGCAGGTGCTATAGCGACCATTCATCTTGGCAATATGCCTCCATCTCATGCAAAGTCTTTGGTCGTCTTGCATGAACCGCAAGTTTGAGATCTCCCCAGAGTGGCTCGATAATATTAAGTACAGGAGACTGTGATGGTCACTCTACAACCTTCACCTTTTTCTGCTGTGGAGGGTCAACTTGTTCTTGTGCTTAGGGTCATTGTGATGCTGGAAAGTCCAAGAGCATCCCATGAGCAGCATTCATGCAGAAGAATGCAAATTGTCTGCCAGTGGGGATGGTATTCTTTTCACTATAGGCCTTGTTGACCTCTTGGTTGTGACCATAAAGCTCTATTTTGGTCTTGTCACTTCAAATTACAGTGTGCCAGAAGCTGTAAGGCGTGTCAAGGTGTTGTCGGGCATATTGTAACTGGTCTTTTTTGTGGCATTGGTGCAGTAAAGTCTCCATTCTGGCATCTCAACAATGCAGCTCATTTTTGTTCAAGTATCATCGTATAATGCTCCTTGAAACAATCACACCGTCTTTTCTGAGAGCAGCCTATATTTCTCCTGAGGTTACCTGTGGGTTTTTCTTTGTATTGCGAACAATTCTTCTGGCAGTTGTGGTTGAAATATTTCTTGGTCTGACCTTGGCTTGGTATCAAGAGATCCCCGAATTTTCCACTTCTTAGTAAGTGATTGAACAGTACTGACTGACATTTTCAAGGCTTTGGATATCTTTTTATATCCTTTTCCATCTTTAGGAAGTTACATTACCTTGTTACGCAGGTCTTGTGACAGTTCTTTTCTGCTCCCTATGGCTCAGTATCTAGCCTGCGCAGTGCATCCATGTGAGAGCTAACAAACTCATTCACTAATTATACACAGATACTAATTGCAATTTAAAAAGGGAAATTAACCTTTTCCATTTTAACCTATGTGAGTCACCTTGTGTGTCTGTAACAAGGCCAACATTCAAGGGTATGTAAACTTTTGATCAGTGCCATTTGGGTGATTTCTGTTATCATTATGTTTTAAAAAGGAGCCAAACAACTATGTGATAATAAATGGCTTCATATGATCACAATCTTTAAAAAAAAAAACATTTTTTTTTGCATGATCAGTCATATTTTCAAAATAAATGCAAACATTTCAGAATTTCTGCCAGGGTATGCAAACTTTTGAGCACAACTGTAGATGTTTGTGTTACACTTGTCTGCCAATGACACCCACAGACTACAATTGTGTGTTTGGTGGTTCAGCCGTGTCCAACTCTCCTTGACCCCATGGACCACAGAACGTCAGGCACACCTGTTAGCCATTGCCCCTCTTAGCTTTATCAAGATCATGTTCATTGCATCAATATACAATATACTGTGTAAATTTCCATTAAGTTAAATGGATGCTACTTATTATTTTCTTTTTCATACATAAAGCAATTTTTATAATTTTTAAAACATGCTATTTGAAAAGCATAAAAAAAGTATTACATATTGCACAAAATTGTATCCTGAGACAGACAGATACATTGTTAACATACATAGTTAACATTGAACAAGAAAATAAGTTTATCTGTAAAACTAAATTCATTATTGTAAAATTCATTATTTATCTTTTCAGATAGTGTGGCATTATGAGAGGAACAGGAAACATTGCAAAAGCTCATTCAGGCTAAAATAAAAAAATACATTTAACTTACTTGAAACTTGCAAAAAATGTCATCATGTTGTAGTATTTAATACTATGGATTGAAGCTGATAATTTATATAGTTCTATTACTGTGCACTAGCTGAGCTGAGCTGATAGGTGTTCATGGCATATTTAAGTTTCATGGATTCTGAATGCATCTGATCAGTAGTGTATGAAAACCTTTTTTTTGCATAAAAACATACCAATACATTATTAAACTTACCCTAAAGTTTGTTAATTCTATTAAGTTTGCTAGCAGTTGATTTTGAAAGTTTACACCCCTGAGAATTCATAATTTGTTTTGGCCAATCACAGGCAGTTAAAACATTGTTTTAATCTGTGATGGCAATTTGTGCAGCAAAGGATCATCATGCACGGGGATCTCAAACATTGCTATGTGAATCTCTGCTGTAGTTAGCTTGAAGGTTAGTATAGTGTTAAAAACTGTATGACAATGCAGTATGTCTATTAGTAGGTACGCTGTGCCTATGTAGGTAACTCGGGGGGAGGTGGAAAAACTAATTTTATTTTAAAATAAAATAAATCAGTATGTTTATAGAATGACTCAATGTAATGTGTGTTTTTGATATAAGCAGCGTGTGTTAGATTAGAGAAACAAAGATCCTTTATAAACTACTAGAGATTATAATACACACATTTTATAAATATGAATTAACAATTTTGTATGGTAGCTTTTTTAAAAGCATACAGACATCATATTATTGAAATAGTAATAGCACCTCACCCAAGTAATAGACTTGCTTAAAATAAGAAAAGTTTAATCAGCAAAACAGAATGAAAATGTAAAAGATTTTCCATATTTGTTAGTTATCTGGCATAAGTTTGTTACTTGGTAACATTTTTTGTCTGTGTAAAAACATATGAATAATGCTCATCTAAGTATAGCACATAAGAAATTATTAAAGTGCATGCGGCCAATGAATTTTTTCTTTATGAAATACAAAGCAGTCTGGTTGACCAGACACTATGCCTTTGAATGCCAACCCGCACGGCCTCAAAAATAAGCCCAATAAAATATTGGCACATGAGTGGTGGCAAAAGAACAAAATAATGAATAATTTACAGTACTATGAAATCAAGCGTTTATGTGCCAAGACAAAAATGTTAATCATGTTACATTATCCAGGTCCAGTCAAAACTGTCTGAATAAATTATTGCAGAGTTCAGACACTGTATGCCACAGTAATTTGATAAAATGTTAGTCCAGTAATTGAGCCAGGGGACTCTTTTAATCTCTAAAACACATTGTCATGTGTCACTGTGTATGACTAACAAAGAAGAAAAGTGGGCAGCTGACTGTAATGTACCAAGAATGCAACCTTGTCTTGTGTAGATTAGTTGAATGAAGATTTAGGCTCACAGTTACTATAAGTGCTATCTCAAAATACACAGCCAAGGGAAAATGGCCCATTTAAGCAAATGAGTCATTGTCAAGTTATTTCACATCTTATACTATTAGAAATATGTTTTGTCTATAGATATTCATGTCTCTGGGTAATATCCCTGTGGTCTGGATTACACTATATCTAAAAATGAATTTGGGAAGTTGGAAAAAACATTTTATCAGGAGCTGCCTACTACAGAGGTTGTAACTTCCTTGGTATACATTAAATCATGTATCCCTGTGACTGTGCCCACCTCTCTCTTCCAATCCCCTTGTTTTCTCTATCTCCTGATTGTGCCCTCCTCATTCTGTCTCCTTCGTGACCTCTACTTACTGTTCCATCACTAATATAGTTACTAAAAAGTGTGTAACGCACCAGTGGGAGTGCATGCGCACTATAGAAACTATTTGTATGGATCCCGTACATGCCGCACAGCGAGTCACCGGGGAGGGATGAGGGGAGAAAGAGGGGGAAAGGGGGAAAGAGACACAGGGGAGGGAGGAGGGGAGAAAGAGATAGAGGGGAGGGAGAGTGGGGGAGAGCCATAGCGGAGGGAGAGAGGGAAAGAGACACATGGGAAACCGGGAAAGAGACAGGGTGGGAAAGGGGGGAAAAGAAACACGGGAGGGAGGAGGGGAGAAAGAGACAGAGGGATAGAGGGGGAAGAGACACAGTTGAGGGAGGAGGGGGGAAGAGACAGAGGGGGAAATGGGGAAAGAGACATAGGGGAGGGAGAGTGGGGGAGAGACACAGCAGAGGGAGTGGGGGGAAAGACACAGGGGAAAGGGGGAGACAAAGGGGAAAGAGAAACAGGGGAGGGAGGAGGGGGAAAGAGACACGGGAGGGAGGAGGGAGGAAAAGACACAGGAGAGGGAGAGTGGGGGAGTGACACTGTGGAGGGAGAGGGGGAGGGAAGAGACAGGGGAGGGAAAAAGACACATGAGGAGGGAGGGGGAGAGACACAGAGGAGGGAGAGGGGGAAAGAGACACTGGGTAGGGACAGTGGGGGAGAGACACAGGGGAGGGAGGGGGGAGAGACACGGGTGAGGGAAAGGGGGAAGAGACACAGGGGAGGGAGATGGGGAAGAGACAAAGAGGAGGGAGGCGGAGAGACACAGGGGTGGGAGAGGGGTGGAAGAGACACAGGGGAGAGAGAGAGTGGGGAAAGAGACACAGGGGAGGGAGGGGGAGAGACATAGGAGAGGGGTGGAAGAGACACAGGGGAGAGAGAGAGTGGGGAAAGAGACACAGGGGAGGGAGAGGCGGGAAAGAGACACAGGGGAGGGGGGACACACATGTAATATTATACCGTCATTTATGATGGGTAAACAACTAGTTTTTCCATATTCCTGTTGTCCACCATCTCCCTGCATGACTCTCACCTGTACAACTGGGATAGATTTTTTCATCTGTCTCCACTCTTACTCACTGATCTGGCTCTTATATGCATCATTAAGGAGATGTATGGAGTTCACAGGCCTCCAGTTCTAAAATGGTGTTATGTTACTGTAATTTAGACTGTACCTTCTCTGTTTTCACTCTTCAATAAAATCTCTCTTCCATTCCTCCCTCCACTATTTCTCTTTTATATTCTCCATCTTTTCCACATCAGCATCCCCCCTTTCATTCTCTTCATCACACTGCTTTCAGTCTCTCCTCCACCTCACCCAGGACAAAGATAGGACATGGGAAGAATAAAGAGCCTGCACACCTTCTCTATTAACACCTTCTCTACCTATTACACTTCACTAAGAAACACCAATTGTACAAGACTACCAACTTTGGAAGCCTCCCTCTTTCCCCTTGTTTACTCTTATGAGTGCCATGTTCACCTAAGGACACTCTGACAAAGAGGAGCTTCCCAATCACAGTGCCTCATGCTGTATGTCTGAGCAGCATGAGACTGTGGTAGTTTAAAGCATTTACCAAGTGTGAGGGGTCGTATGTCACAGATGTGAAGCAAGGCAGCCTGAATGACAGTGAAAAGGCATAAAGGAGGAGGCTCAAGAAGCTGAGAATCTGCTCCTCTGGGGGCATATATGAAGCAAGTGAAGTATAAATTTCATATAACAATTGAGGATGATAAAATGTATTATGTAACCTAGTTAAAACATTTATATAAAACAAACAAACAAAAAAAAAAGCCTAAAGGGTGCCTTACTATTGCTTACTGCCTCTGTTACATCCCTACTTGACCTTCTCATTAAAGTGGTCAGTTAACACCATATTATTCTCCAGCCCCTCCTCCTCTATTCATTTGCTCTGTTCATTAAATAATGTCATTTTAATGATGGACATACATGCTAGTAAACTAATCATCAAATCAAAAATGCTTGTTAATAGTGATAGGAAAATGAATACCATCCACAAATATGAGATTAGGTTCCAGGGCAAAAAAATAATAATCAGGAACACAGGCTGAGATCAGGGCAAACATGCCAGCTTTGCATGTGATAAAAAAAAATCTAAGATAATTTCAGCATTTCAGACTCTCACTAACTTTGTGCCAGAATGCACAGCAAAGCTTTGAGCAAAATGATTTTAGAAAGCAAAAAAAGCAAAATCCTTTACATTTGTACTTTTATATGCAATTATTTTATACTGCAGGCTTCCATTTTCTATTTTCAGCTGATTTTGCCTGTTCCTTTTTCAAAAGGATGTGTCCTTGTAAGGGAATCTTCAATAATCCTATGGAAAGTAACACAATTGCAGCTGCCATATTTCCACTGTGTAGATAAAAACTTATAGCCTTATTCAATTAGCTACTTGCAAATGCCTAAATTTGGCTTTGGGTGTTTTTTTTTATAATGTTTATATTGACTGTTGACTGTTAATCATCAAAAATTAAAATGACAGATCCCATTGCAGCATAATTTCACATAAAAGTTTAAAAAAGCCAACAAACAAAACAAATTTACTACCAATCTTCCCTAATCACATATATAGTTGTGAGCATGCGAGCTGTTGCTAACTCTCGCGGGATCGCGCAGCGAGTCTGCGGCCCTTGCAAAGCGAGGGCGCTCCTTGCCAGCAACTGAGGCCCTCGCAAAATATACGTAGTTACGAAAGGAAAATACGAGACACGTTACGACCCATTACGACCTCGCAAAAATCGGCCGCAACACGCGCACAGCAAAACATGAAAAATACAACAAATATACACAACAAATACATAAAAAGCTTACTTACAGGAAGAGGGGCCATCCAGGACCTCGAAAACTAAAGTTACACCTCAATTTAACTCAAACTGAAAGAGTTTAGACACGGAAAAATTCTCTAAGCGAGAAAAAAATGGCCGCCGAAAAAAAAGAATACGAGGCTACAGCAGTCTAAAGACGCAAAACACCACCAAACACCTACGTATTTGACCGACAAACACCTACGAGATTAAAAAACAAGGACGCAACCCGCACAACCCCAAAAACATTACAAACACAATAAATACAAACAACAAACACATAAAAAGGGGTGGCACCCAGGACCTCTGCAAGTCAAGTTACACCTCGATTAAAGTACACATTTCGGAGTTTAGACCCTCGAAAATCACCTAAGCGAGAGAAAAAATGGCCGCCGAACAAAACGAAAATGAGGCTGAAGGACCCTAAACACGCAAAACACCACCAATTAGCTACGGATATTCCGAAAAAGTCATACGACATAGAAAACATAGGATGCTAAATCAGCCACAGCCGCATACCACACATTAGCCGCCATTTTAAACAATAACTTATACAATGCGGAAGTACACAGCTACGCTAATGGTTTTGTCTAGCGCACGCACACTATTACACTGCACACATTCATCACGCTTACACAGCAGCTGCACAGCACTAATGCTGCAGCAACATCAAAACACATTGCCAGCTCTTCAACAGAATGCTTCCTCCATATATTACTTCAAAATAGGTAAAGTATATTACTTTATTAGTATATTATTTATTTTATTATTATACACCAAACAGCATTAGCTCATTTACAATTTCATTGCCGTCATTTTTTGACGGGCAATTCGCTAGTCTAATATATTAAAAGGGAAGTTTAGCCTAGAAACAAGTTGCCCTTGCTCGTTTGCAGAAGTTCAATTACTATATATGGTTAAAAGTTATAGATAAAAGTTACCTTTTATTGCTACATGAACTCAAAATATTAGGTGTTGTGCTATGGAGGAGCACAGCAACATGACTGTAACTATCACAGCTTAGAATTCAGCTGCAGTGTGATTGGCTCTTGATGTAGCTCTTGACCTTTGACCCAATCAGTTTACAGTAGTCATTGTTAGTGACAATAATACATTTCTAAAATGACAGCTTCTGCTCTCTGCAAACATGGCGGAGTAACTGGAAACGAATTGAGCAACTGTTAGTTACTGGAGCCCATAATGTAGCATGTAAACTAATTTGCTATTCAATTGGCTACCCACAAACGATATGCAGGTTATAGGCTGAAAATCCCAGCGGTTGTAAAAATCATAACTTTTAATCTTTCAAACCTGTAAATGTTACAATCATAAAATGCTATTCAATTTATACAATTCCTCAAGCCCACAATTGTTTTCACACCTGTAAATGGCAAATGTAGAAGAAAATCCTACGAGAACTAAATAGGACTCACAAGGGGGTTAAACACCAATTCGTAGCACTGTAAATGCAAATACAAAATCAATACTCCACTGTAAATAACGGAGAAAGAGATGAAAGACATTAGAATAAATTGCACAACAGTCTCAAGCTCGCAAATCTGCAATCCAAAAATGTTTTTGTTTACTTTTTATTTCTGTGATATAACAATATCGCTAATCAAGGAGTTAATCCATATCAGGCCACCCTCATGGACTATAACATTTCCATCATTCATTTTTATTATTTTGTACACTAGCGACTTGCCCGTCAAAAATGACTGGACAATAAAATGTGAAGCCATGGCAATGCTGTTTGCCACACAATGTAAAGCTTTTTCTACTCTGAGGACCTTCGGCGCTCATTGCGAACCTCTCCTCTTGTGTACGTTTGCTCCTCTGAGCACCTTCGGCGCTCATCACAAAGACAGATATAAATATATATTTAAAAAATAATAATTAATTAATTAGTTACTTAAGAAATTAATATACTTTACCTATTTCTAATTAATATATCCAGCAATCAGTAGCCTGAAAAGCTAACAATCTGTTTTTATTTCCCTGTAGCATACAATGTACATTTGGACTGTTGCTGCCCTGAGGAGAAAGTGTCATCAATGTCCCAACTGTGCATTAGAAATAGGGTGCGTGCTGGAGGGCAAACCGTTGGTTTAGTTGTATAAAGCGCCATTTTAGATTCATAATGTTATTAGTTGCAAGTTATGTTTGTAAAATAGCATAATTTGTCTATGTGCTAGTCACGAGCATTTTCCATCCTTTGTAATAGTGTATTTTTTACCTCGTACATTCCTGTGTAAAAGTGGTACGCGGTTGGCTGTGTATTGCGATATCTGGGGTCGTGTAGTCTCATTTCCATTTTTTGGGCGATTTTTTTTTTCTTGCTTAAGCGATTTTCGCATTCCACCTCACTCCCAGACGTCCTGGCTGTTCCCCCATGCTGTGTGTGATGTTTTTGTTGTATTTTTTGGTTCGTGCTTTTTGGTTTGCGCGGTTTGGCCGTTTCTAAGTCTTGCATCTCTTCTTTTTTTTTCCTAAGTCCTGCGTCTCGTATTTATTTTTTTCTCAAGTCCCACGTTCGTCATCCTGCGTTTCCTAAGTGTTTGGTGGCTAAGTCCCACGTATTTCAATGTGTGATCGACTTTCCTCGCTCTGCGTGGCTAGCAGGAGCACCTTCAGCGCTCCTTTCTGTCTAAGTCCCGCGTGTTTCATTGGCTTTACTGCTTGTCTCGCTTCGCGAGGCTTGCAGGCAATGAGCGCCTTTAGTGCTCATTGCCTAGTGCCTTAACAGCTCGCCTCGCTACACTAGGAGCCTAAGAGTCTCCATAACTTTTTTATAGATAGTGCTAGAAGTGCTGAGACACTTTTCATCAGGTAAGGTAGAGAGCTTCCTGGCTACTGGGACTGGTGCACTAACACTTCCAGCTCCTGCATTTCAAGTTCATGTCAGTGGAGGCTGGAGAGAGTGAGGCAGGGCAGAAACTGGGAGCAATGTCAGACTAGCAGCCACAGCAACAATATATAGTGTCGTGTGTTTAAGGATCCTGTGCTTTTGGGACCTGATGAAGCAAATAACTTTTAAAAATGTGCTGCTAATGTGCTGGTGAGTGGCTAGTGCATTAAAGAAGATTGTGCTCAGCATGGAACTAGATCCATAGAACAAGTTAGGTGCCGCAAGTTAAAACACCTAACAACAGTCACTTTCTGTTGGTAGGTGTGTTAACTTGTGCAAATCCATCCTATTTTATACATGATAGCTGTGTTATAACGGTAGACATATGCTTAAAGGAGCCATGCATAAATTGGCATTGGATTAAAGAGTGAACGTGCATTGTAGACTCATTTGCATGTCCTGTCCCAGTTTCCCAGAGTACAGTGCAACTGTAGTTCTTTAGATTCTGAGGGGGAAAAAAATGTGAACTTATTTTTAGATGTCCAAATATTAACACAAATGTACTGTTTTTACTTTCTCTTTCTCTCTCATATATATATATATATATATATATATATAATCAATTTATACAGTAGTTCACAAAAGTAAGTACACCACTCACATGTTTGTAAATATTTTATGACTAGAGAATTGCCCGTCAAAAAATGACGGCAATGAAATTGTAAGGTAGCTAATGCTGTTTGGTATATAATAATGAAATATATAATACATTAATAAATGAATATACTTTACCTATTTTGAAGCATTCTGTTGAAGAGCTGACAATCTGTTTTGATGTTGCTGCAGCATTAGTGGTGTGGAGCTGCTGTGTAAATGTGAGGAATGTGTGCAGTGTAATAGTGTGCGAGCGCGAGACCAAACCGTTAGCGTAGTGGTGTACTTCCGCATTAAAATAGCGACAAATGTGTGGTGTGCATCTGTAGCGGAATATCCGTAGGTGTTTTGCGAATGTGTTGTGGTGTTTTGCATGTTTAGAGTGCTGTAGCCTCGTTTTCGTTTTGTTCGGCGGCCATTTTTTCTCTCGCTTAGAGAATTTTCGAGTGTCTAAACTCTTTTATTTTGAGTTAAATTAAGGTGTAACTTAATTGTTTGAGGTCCTGGATGCTCCCTCTTGCTGTAGGTAAGCTTTTTATGTATGTGTTGTGTGTATTTATTGTGTTTTTCATTTTTTCCTGTCCGCGGGTTGCGGACGATTTTTGCAAGGTCGTAATGAGTGGTAACGTGTCTTGTATGTTGTTTGTGTCGCGACGTAAAGTTTGCGAGGGTCACAGTTGCTGTGTCGTGTTGTTTGCGTTATGACGTAAAGTTTGCGAGGGTCGCAGTTGCTGGCAAGGAGCGCCTTTGGCGCTGGATATGGCGCTGAGCATGTGCAATCAACTTCTTTGGTCGACCATGGCGAGGCCTGTTCTGAGTGGAACCTGTCCTGTGAAACCGATGCATGGTCTTGCCCACCGTGCTGCAGCTCAGTTTCAGGGTCTTGGAAATCTTCTTATAGCCTAGGCCATCTTTATGTAGAGCATCAATTCCTTTTTTCAGATCATCAGAGAGTTTTTTGCCACAAGGTGCCATGTTGAACTTCCAGTGACCAGTATGAGAGAGTGTGAGGGGGATAATACCAAATTTATCACAGCTGCTCCCCATTCACACCTGAGACCTTGTAACACTAATCAGTCACATGACACAGGGAGGGAAAATGGCTAATTGGGCCCAATTTAGACATTTCCACTTAGGAGTGCACTCACTTTTGTTGCCAACGGTTTAGACAGCAAATTTACACTGTTATACACTTACTACTTTACATTGTAGCAGAGTGTCATTTATTCAGTGTTGTCACATGAAAAGATATAATAAAATATTTACAGAAATGTGAGGGATGTACTCACTTTTGCAGGTAACATAAAGGCTGTATATGGGAGCTGGGGAAAATGGGTGTGCATTAGAGAAGGATGAGGGGCACTGGCTATTACATTTATACTGGGTCCCATGACTTCTGATGAGTATTTAATAATCTGTAAGAGTTGGCTTTAATAGAAAATAAACATATTTTAGAGTACCCCTTGACGCTTGCACCATCGAACCTTAGATTCCGCTGTTTACTGAAACCCCCTTCCCCACACCATTGACCCCAATTTGCAAAAATGACATAAGATGTTGTTCTGGCTGGTTAAAAAGGCCACAGCTCTCTTTTTTAATGTAAAAATTTAGGTATACAACCAACATATACAACGAACGTATATTTACATATAACCCAAAATAAACAACCTGGGAGTGTTTGCCCACCCACCTTCACTTGGTCCAACCTCTCAGGGAACCTAACCCTGTTTCCCTAGACGACAATAACATTTCTTAACTGCTCCCTTACACGTTAATTGTGGTCTAGCACTCCCGCCTTTTGCTGTGACGGTCTTACTTCTTTCCATGGACTTCCATGCCTTTTTTCACCAAACCTTCTATCATGGGAGGGAGGACGGGGCTTTTCTTTCTTGTGTGCTCCCCTCCACTGTGCTGATCCACTCCTCCTCCTGCCTTCTATATAGCTCCTCCTTCCCCTTCCTCTACCAATCAATTCACACTACATCCCCTGTCTCTAGGCAGGGTCAAAGCCCCCTTTCCCTCCAATCCATTCGTCCATAAGTACACTTTACCCCAGGTTGCTGATAGTGGCGGTGGGTTCCTATCTTGTTGTGAACCAAAGCACTTTGCCCATGCTTTCCATCTCTGTAAAACCTTACCTTGCATCACAAACATTTTTATAATCACTAAACAGTTCATTTGCAGTTCAGTTCATGTAAAGCCAAGGACAGGACTTCATTCTACAGTATAATTAATATCAGGCAAATTTTCATCAATCTTAGTGGAGAGAGCATGATCTGACTCTGCCACTTCACTGCCAGAGTTGCTCTCTGACACTGTACTCCTATCATCCCTCTGTTTCCTTTCCTTCTGTATTATTGGTGCAGTTGGATCAGATGACCACATGCTCCTCTCCCTACTGCTGGAAATAACATTGAGATGAATCCCTGTTGGTGTTAAATCTGGGACCTTCAGATGGTGACAGGGATTTAGTATTTTAAATATATATGACTGCACTAATGTAGTCAGATAATAAAATAAAACCGTTAGTGAGTAAAGCAAAGAGCAATCCATCTAACAGCCAATATTTGGTAGGAGCATATTCATTTTTTTTTGCAAGAAGACGTATGTGGTGGACATGAGGCAAGCCACTGTAGCTCCACCTACTTGCCACTGCATGCCACTGCTGGCAGGGGAAAAACAGGAATGGTCCCTAGTTGAGTATCCTATAAACAAGTTTGGAAATAACTATTAACTCCATTAAAGCTAATGAAAATCTGGAATATAGTGCCAGTTCAATCTTCCCACTATAATAGTTGTGAGCTTGTGAGTAACGCCTGCGAGGTTCGTTCTGTGCAGGCGTTACTTACAAGCTACTAATGCTAAAGAGGGAAAATTGCGCAAATGTGCATGTACGACAAAGTTGCAGTAGCAACAAAGTTGTGCATGTGTAGCTGCGTTATTACTGCAGTAGCAACTGCTCATGCGCTACTTTATCGCGCATGCGCAGTTGCATCTTCTTCGTGCAAAGGAGGAAGGGAGAGGGAGGAAGGCAGAGAGAGGGAGGAAGAGTGAGGGAGGGAGGGAGGGAGGGAGAGGAGGGAGGCATAGATGGAAGGAGAGAGGAAGGGGGAGAGAGAGAGGAAGGAGGGAGGGACGGAGGCAAGGAAAGAGGGATGTAGGTAGAGAGGGTGAGAGAGAGAGGGGGGAAGAGAGGGAGGGTGAGAGAGAGAGAGAATGGGTTGCCGAGAAAAAGGGAGAGAGAGAGAGAGAGGGAGCGAGAGGGTAGGAGGGAGAGGGAGGGAGAGGGAGTGGGGAGAGAGACAGAGAGCACACAGAGCACAAGGAGAGGGCACAAAGAGAGACAGAGGGCAAACAGAGAGAGAGGGGACACAGAAAGAGAAACAGTGCAGCGAGGACAGAGCACAGAGAGAGAGAGCAAAGAGTGACAGAGGGCACACAGAGAGAGAGAGAGAGACAGAGGGTGCACAGAGAAGGCACCTAGAGAGACAGCACAGAGAGAGACAAAACAGACAATTGAACATAACATATGATGCTGTATTTTATTACAAGTTACTAGTTCAATATAAATAGTGGCATTAAACAGAGTTATGCCAACCAAGTCTGGCTTTGTCACAGTTCCTCTGTAAATCTCAAAAGGGATGTGGTACACAATTGTTCTTTTTCAAGAATTTGTCGAAGCATGTTTGAAAAATTAAACAAATAGTTTTTCCATGAAACAATATTAAGTAAAACCTGTTTCAACTTCATTGAAACTAATAGATAATGCACAGAGTATACTTTAGACTGCAGATCCCTCATTGGGTGGCAGAGGGAAAGCTCCCAAGAACAGTTATACTGTACATCTGAAAATGTTTATGAGCTCTGACACCTTCATTTTTAGTAAGGAAACACACTGTGGGACTTTATCAAACACCCTCTTTCTGATACAACAAAGAAAACAATATTTCTATTCCTCTTTCTCTGTAATTTACATTCACAGTAAAATAAAACAAATATTTGCCCCAAACTGTCTCATATGCAAGATTGGACCAATGTGAGATAAATGGAGAGATGATGTGTGACAGGATTATTATTATATACAGTAGAGAGATTAACCCTAATTCATGCTCAATAGCCAAGCTGCATAGTGCCCACTGACTGACTGAATAATACTAACAGTACTAGCAATGACACTCTTACACATTTAAAGTATATGAAGTACCTTAAAACTACACTAATAGCATGTCTTAAAGAACCAGAAAAGTGTGTGCTAACAAATACATAAATTAATTTAAAAAAGTGGAAGGCATTGATTTAGAACCAGCGACTTACTAATGAAAGCATTTCATGAAACTCACTTTCCACTAGACCAAGACACACTGCTTTAAAAACCATGTAAAAGTTAAACTAAATTCATGTTTTTTTAACTATATATATTTATATTGAATCATTTAGTTATTGAAAAAAACATATATATGTATACAATATAAATATATATAAATATATATATATATATATATATATATATGGGTGTGTGTGTGTTTACATATTTTTTCACATAATTATTATTATTATTCACACAAAAAAAAACAAGATAACAGGACCTCATACTGACGTATGCTTTAATATATACCAGAAAAATGTATATCTGATTCTTATAACAGTAAAATAATATCTGGAAGTTGCTGGAATCAAACCCTGAACCATTCACTTCACAAGTAGCTGAACTACTCACTAAGCTATTTCACACGCTATTGTTGTTGCTTCTAGAATATATTTAAGTAGTTACAATGAGTCAGACAAAGTCTGATTCAATCACTGAAAGCTTCTGCACCTTAATCTAATTAATTAATCATTGTTCCGTGCAGTACAGAGCTCATTACTCATTCAGATAAAAGTTAACTCACTGAATCACTGAAGACTTCAACTTATGATAACTCCACCAATTTAGCATCAATTTTCAAAATTAAAACACTTTTTTCACTATGATTTTTTTCTATAGGTAACTTTTCTGGTCCTTTAAGGCCTCAGGGAAATGATATAAATATTTTTTGACCATTTTTTTTCCAGACACAAAATATCCATAATATAAAACGGACTAATGTCTATACGTTAAATTTTAGGACATCGGCGTAAGAAACTTGTTGACATCCTTTGTTACTCTGAACCAACAAACACCTCCTCCTTCGACTCAAGAGAGGGGAAATACACTTGGAGTAGATGATGCTTTATATATTTGTGTGTGTATTTATATATAATGGCGCGTCTTTAAGGCGCGCCATGCATGCGCGTCGAAGCATGGGGGTCAACGCATGAGCGCGCACACCAAAGCGCGCAGAGAAATAGCACGGCCCAACATCAGCGTGACCCTCATAGTGACACAGAGACTATCAGTGTCACTCTCCATTCTGCCTCTCCTCTCCCTACAACCACAGCTGGTTCTGTGCCCTCCCCATATATCACACTGTAAGTATGAGCTTGACATTGACCTTCCTCTGACATAGTGAAGCAGATCTGTGTGTGGGTCTAGTGCCTTGACCCACCTGACATTATCAGCTACCAGTGGGTCAAGGCCCTTGACCCACACACAGATCTCTCATGTCAGAGGAGGGTCAGTGCCAAGCTTATACTCACAGTGTGATATATGGGGAGGGCACAGAACCAGCTGTGGTTGTAGGGAAATGAGAGGCGGATTGGAGAGTGACACTGATAGTCTCTGTGTCACTGTGAAGGCCGCGCTGATGTCGGGCCATGATATTTCTGGGCGAGCTTTGGTGTGCATGCGTTGGTGCCCATTCATCACTGCGCATGCATGGCGTGCCTAAAAGACGGTGTGCCTGTCTAGATACATGTTATTGCCCTGGTGGGCAATCATCTATTAAAGTAAGGAAGGGAAAAAGGTGGGTGATTATTCATATTGGTTCTGATTGCTCATGTTATGGGATGAATGGGCATTTTTCATATTCATTTCTAAATTAATCTGGCGGCCCCATGGGCAAACAAAACCTTTTCTGACCAAATGACAACAGGGACAGTCAGTTAACTAAAACTTTGACCATCCCCCTTCCCAAGTAAATATTTTAATCTGATTGTCTCTGAGGTAACAGTTTCTGCTTGCTAATATGACAAATGCCTGGCCATCGTGAAAAATAGTGATCAGTGGGCATTTTTCATAGGAATGGAATTCAAAGGAATATTTATGTTGTGGAATCATTTAATTTTTGCAACTGGAATTTACTTCTTACAAGTAAATTGTGATTAATTGCTGTGTGCACTAATTGTGTCCAGGTGAGATGGCAGAAGTTAATATAAACAGGGGAAGGGTTAAACTTGTGAGCTTGCGAACACTTCTAGTATAAGTGCAGTTCTAGTAAAAGTGTAGGAGTTTAAATAAAAGGAGGGAGTTCAAAGAAAAGGGAGGGGGGAGACTTATAGAGCAAAAAAGGGAATATATATATATATATACAGTGTATATATATATATATATATATATATATATATATATATATACAGTATTTATCTGCGTATAACACGCACTTTTTCTCCCTGAAAATAGGGGGCAAATGATAGGTGCATGTTATACGACGATATTCCCTCCCCCCTCCTCATCCTCAACCTCCCTCCTCACTCTAAATCCCCTCCGCATTCTAACCCCCCCTCCTCAACCTAAACCCCCCTCCTCCTCAACCTAAACTCCCCTCCTCAACCTAAACCCCCCTAAATACCTCCCCCTCACTTACTTGCTTCTGCCCGGGCCTCCACTCCGCTCCTTGGTGCCAGCGCGCCACGTCATTTGCATATACCGGGTGCCTGGCGCGCACGTGACATCACCGGGTCAAGGAGCGGAGTGGAGGCCGGAGCAGAAGCAGGTAAGTGAGGGGGAGGTATTAAGGGGGGTTTAGGTTGAGGAGGAGGGGGGTTTAGGTTTAGGAGGGGGGGTTAGAATAAGGAGGGGGGTTAGAATGCGGAGGGGGGTTTAGAGTGAGGAGGGAGGTTGAGGAGGGGGGTTGAGGTTGAGGAGGGGGGTTGAGGATAGGGGGGTTAAGGATGAGGATGGTGGGTTGAGGAGGGGGTTTGAGGATGGGGGGTTGAGGAGGGGGTTTGAGGAGGGAGGTTGAGGAGGGGGTTGGGGAGGGGGTTTGAGGAGGGAGGTTGAGGAGGGGGTTGGGGAGGGGGTTGAGGATGGGGGTTGAGGAGGGAGGATGAGGAGGGAGGTTGAGGAGGGGGTTGAGGATGGGGGTTGAGGAGGGAGGATGAGGAGGGAGGTTGAGGAGGGGGTTGAGGATGAGGAGGGAGGTTGAGGATGAGGAGGGGGTTGAGGATGAGGAGGGGGGTTGAGTATGAGGAGGGAGGTTGAGGATGAGGAGGGAGGTTGAGATGGGGGGTTGAGGTTGAGGAGGGGGGTTGAGGATAGGGGGGTTGAGGAAGGAGGATGAGGATTGGGGGGTTGAGGAGGGGGGTTGAGGGGATTTGAGGAGGGAGGTTGAGGAAGGGGATGAGGAGGGAGGTTGAGGAGGGGGGTTGAGGATGAGGAGGGGGGTTGAGGATGAGGAGGGGGTTAAGGATGAGGAGGGAGGTTGAGGAGGGGGGTTGAGGTTGAGGAGGGGGGTTGCAGATGAGGAGGGAGGTTGAAGAGGGGGGTTGAGGTTGAGGAGGGGGGTTGAGGAAGGAGGATGAGGATGGGGGGGTGGAGGAGGGGGTTGAGGATGGGGGGTTTGAGGAGGGGGTTGAGGAGGGAGGATGAGGAGGGAGGTTGAGGAGGGGGTTGAGGATGAGGAGGGAGGTTGAGGATTTTGCTTCAAAGTTCTTTATTTGATTTTTTTTTTTTCACCTTAAATTCCCTTCTTAAAATGATGTGCATGTTATACGCCGGTGCGTGTTATATGCCGATAAATACGGTATATATATATTTTTTTATAAAGCTTTATACAAATATATAAATTTGTATTACTGTTTATTTATTTTCCCAACCAAAATTTTGTAGACAATAACTCAGTCCAGTAGCAACCTCACTCAGTGTGCATCCAGTCATATGTATGCACTACTGGAACAGATAATCCAGGGTCCATACTTCTGTGGCAGGTGTGAGCATGTTGCCTTTCTGGAAGCTCAAATTGGAGAACTGCAGAGGAGAATTGCAGCACTTACTGATATTCCACTGGAAAGTTGAGTTGATGCTCACTGAGCACAGTTTAGATGGGCCTAGCATGGAGGGTGGAGATAGGGCTAGTGAGAATGTCCAGGGAGGTAGCTGGGTTACAGTTAGAAGGGGAAGCAGGGGCATCAGGAGGAGGATGCAGGCCCGTTCTTAGTTGGCAAACACCAACAGATTTGCCAGATTGAGTGAAACTGTTGGGGATGTCCATTCAGAAAAGGCAATGCCATATAGAGCTGTTCCCTCTAACAGCCGGGAGAAAAGTTCTACTGGAGGAGTGAGAGGGCAGCATAGGCAGAACAACAGACTTTTTGGTGGTAGGGGACTCTATTATTAGGAAGGTAGACAGGGTGATTTGTCACCCAGATCCCAGCAATCAAATAGTTTGCTGTCTCCTGGGTGCTCGGGTTCGGCATGGTATGGATCGGGTGGATAAATTATTGGGAGGGGCTGGAAATGAACTGGCGGTTTTGGTACATATTGGTACCAATGACAAAATTAGTGGAAGATTTAGTGTGCTAAAGAATCATTTTAGAGAACTAGAGAATAAGCGTAAAGCAAGGACCTCCAAGGTAGTATTTTCTGAGATACTACCTGTGCCATGTGCTAGCCCAGAGAGTCAGAAGGAGCTTAGGGAGGTTAATGCATGGCTAAAAATGTGGTGCACTAAGGAGGGGTTTGGGTTTTTAGAGCACTGGGCTGACTTCTCACTTGGGTACAATCTCTATAGCAGGGATGGATTGCACATGAATGATGGGGGAGCAACTCAGTGGATGTAGTCTTTTTGGATTTTGCAAAGGCTTTTGATACAGTGCCACAATGGAGACTATTGTGCAAACTAAGAGATACATGAATTGCAGTAAATATCTGCTCATGGATCAAGAGCTGGCTTAAAGACAGGGAGCAAAGGGTTGTGGTAAATGGAACATACTGCGATTGGACTAATGTGGTAAGTGGGGTTCCTCAGGGTTCAGTATTAGGTCCTCTCCTTTTTAACACATTTAGTAATAACTTAGAGGTGGGACTGGAAAGTAGTGTCTCCATTTTTGCTTATGACATGAAGTTGTGCAAGGTAATTAAATCAAATAATGATGTACTTTCCCTCCAAAGGGATTTACATAAATTAAAGGAATGGGCATCTAAATGGCAGATGAGATTTAATATGAATAAATGGAAAGTTATGCATCTGGGAAGGAAAAATAGCCATGCAATTTACAGTATAATCTTAATGGAGCAAATATAGGGGTATCAGGTATTGAAAGGATTTAGGAGTACTTGTGGACAACCACCTAGGTAACAGTGCTCAATGCCAAGCAGCAGCTGCAAAGGCAAAAAAAATATTAGCATGTATTAAGAAGGGTATAGAAGCGAGTAGCTAATAGAGGTTTAATCTGTGTAACTTTGCAAATTGGGCAATAGAATAGGGCCCTGTGCCTCATATCCGGTTAGTCTCTCTACTGATTTCCCAATGTATGTTGTGCATCAATCCAGAGTTGTGCTCTACAGGCCAAAGCGCCAAAATAAAATGCAGACAGTGTTGACTGTAACATGAAAATATCCATACAAGAAGTCTGTAGTTACCTTACCTTAGCAAGGACTTGTGTTATAGATGTGCCCCTGTTGGATGTCCAAATATGGTCCTTGGCTAGAAACTCCAATCCTATTAAAACAATGTTCTTGTCTTGCCATGATCCTTTTGATCACACAACAATATGACTAATTTATTTCATAACTAAATCAATATATTTTTACAAGATTTTGGTGTTAGTATATATATTTACACCACATGTTTCGTTACATCTAACATTGCTGCTGGTATTTTAGAGATTGTGGAAAGTGTGTCATTTCATTAATGCAAATCCATAAATTGTATGTATACTGCAAATGATCTATATGACTACATCAATATACATACTGATTACTGCATCTTTACTAAGTATTCCTGTTTGCAGTGCTTCTATTATGCATTAATGCACCACCCTATCTTTGGAGCAAACAAGCAAGCTCTCTATTATAGCAAAAATATGCACTACCATCTAAGCTTAAGCAATTTTCCAGGAGGCTAAATTTAATCTTTGGCTTTTCTGAGGATTCCGGGCTACATGGATGGTCCTCCAATAGACACAGGTTGCCCAACAGTGTACTATATGGGAAAAAGAAACTAAAGGTAAATATCCTTATTTCTGGAAACTGTACCATTTCAAGTACCGTAGATGGACAAAAATCTACACAAAAAAGAATATTTTGAATATTATGAATATCAGCATAACAAATATTTATTGTAGAAAAATTACATTCTTTTTCTTTAGCTAAAAATGTGCTTATATCCGATGTTATAATATATCCAGAGTTGTAAGCAAATGTAGCTACATTTGTTGAGTGAAAAAAAAAACGTTTTTCCATAGTATGAACACTTAATATTTCAAGGTCTGATACCCAGTAGAACGGCGCTATTTAATTTGCCACAAATATATATTTGTACTGATTAGTGCAGTAATTATATTTCAGTTGCAATTCCCAGTTTATTCTCCAAACATTTCTCCAAACATCACAAGTTCACAAAAGTTTGGGCAGGTGAAGTGGCTTCTCTGGCCACAATATTTCGACTCAGTTTGTGAAAATACTTTAAGAATATAAGGTTAAAGATCAAGTAAAGTCTACATAACAAGATACGTTTTCAGCCCAAGAAAGCAGACAAACTCAGTTCTATGAGAGAGGGACAGGCTGTGTTATTGGTGTACCATGAAAAAATAAGACACCAAGCACAATAAAACATATATTAAATTACATTTTACACCTATACCATATGTTATAATGTTGGTGGCAGTGTTCATATAATTGTCTTATGAACTTAGGGTGAACAATCATAATACAGTATAAGGTTCCCTGGGAATTTTGCAAAAAGAAGAGTTACTTTTTTTTCATCAATTATATCTTGCTCTAACATGATTACGAATTCAACCCGTGTCGTTTATCACAACATTAGCTGACGAGCATGGGCATCATAAGTAATTCACGAGCTCTTGAAATGATGGTCACCTTGTGTTCCCGCTGAAACCTTGAAATTACTCACTCCTCCAAGGAGAACCTGTGCTTTGGGCTTATAACCTGCTGAATACACAGACTGCATTAGTTGATGGTTATATATCATAATCCATATAAGACAGTCAATGCAGAACTGGCATTGTGACAGGGAAGAAAAACACTGAGGAACACCTGGTGACATTTCACAGATGAGCCTCTAGAACCCAATGGAATGAGCTGTCCCTACTCCATCAATTTCTACTTGCATTATTGAGGCAACTCAAAGATGAACTGGCTTGGGTTTCTCTACCCCCTAATGTGGATAGTCTGACCACTTTAATTAACCAGACAGACCATAGACTAAAAGAGAGAAGAAAAGAGAGAGCAGTAATTGATTTTTTTGTTTCACAGAAATATGGAGCTCTCTCCATATCTCCCACTGTTTCTGATTCAAGAACCCCCAAGCCTATGCAACTGTGGAAGCCATATAATTGCTGACTCCAGAAGAAAGGGAATACAGATGGACAATAATCTTGTGTATCTACTGTGGTCAGCCTGGTCACTTCCTTCAAGACTTTCCTATCTGCAACAAAACCTCAAGAGGTAAGCAGCTTTCTTAATTGCCCCCTCTTGAAGGTACCTTCGCCTGCTTTCTCCCTATCCCACTTGCTTGTTAATCTTTTCTTGTAACAGCACAGTCCATAACTGAACTTTTGTAGATTACCAACTGATCTGGGACTTCCATACTGAATTCTGAACATGGAATATTGACTGTTCTTTTACTGATCTACAGAACAAATAACAAATCAGGACGGGTCAAGCAGGAAACTATACCTCTTCTCCTCGTGACCATTCATAACAATCAGGTGCTAATTGCCTTTAATGTGGTGCCATTGTTTCCTTTTGTCTTCAAATTACCATGACTACAACAACACAATCCAAGCATCAGTTGGGTTCAGAAACTTTTTTTTCTTTTTTTAATTTATTCCTGTAATGAGTGGAAGACAGGATTTTGCAACGCATATGGACATTTTATACATATTGTCATACCCTTTGGTTCCAGGCCACATTACTACACTTCATTAACCAAGTTTTTCTTCATCTATTGGATATATCATTCATCATCTAGTATTTTTCTTGAAACAACAAAGAATGCATATGGCCCAAGTACTGTCTTGCATCCAATGCAGTCAAATACATAGTATTCATCATATATCTACATGGTCTCTATATGGATCCTTGTAAAGTCTCCACTGTAACAGAATAGCCGACCACCCGATCTAAGAAAGATTATCTATACCTTCTAGAGTTAGCTAATTCCTACTGCGGTTTTATACAAAACTTCTTTGAGATAATACAACCCATTATTGTTCTCCCATATACTTCTGTACCTTTTCAATGGATGTATACTGCTCAACAAGATCTCAAACAGCACTTCACTATAGCACTGGTATACCTCTTTAGACAGCCCCTGGAGACAACATGGGAGAAGGGGGCATTTGATCGGGCATAGTGCTGGGTAGTCATTAGTCCATTTGAGAGTTGGTGGAGGAGTTAGGAAGTGATATTAGGAGGTGATTTCCTGATCTTTGGTCACTCATCAGCTGAAGAAACAAGCAACAAGCAACAGAATCCCTCAACTATGGCATCACCTATAATCATTACATTGGTGGAGCAATTGAGAGCTCAGGTGGCTGCTAAAGGCACATGATGGCTTTAATCAGTAGTGGCATTGATTCAGACAGCCCCTCAAGCGATTGATCAAACTCAAGGTCCTGTTCCAGTTCTCAGTCAAGGTCGCCCTGTCCGCAGATCCAGACCCCCAGTAAGATACAACCGATGAGGAGGAGGCCAGAGCAATGGGGGTAATGCAGAGGAGGTCTAAGAAGCAGTACACGAAGGGGAGAGGTCTGAAGCGGCAGTGTCTCTGGGGTCTGTAGCAGGGATAGCACATAGGAAGCTGCAGTACGGAGGCAGAGCGGCTAAGCACAGAGGGGCAGTGTGCAGAGGGAAGACTGGCACAAGGAAGAGGAACATGAAGGCAAAGGGCAGAGGCAAGGTGGAAAAACAGGCTGCAGGCAGGGGAAGGCACAAGGAGAATTGTCAGGTGGAGGCAGCAAGACAGCATAGATCAGCAAAAAGAGAATTAAAAAGGCAGCAATTGCAGGAGGAGAGAGGGCTGGAAGCATAAGGAAGTGACAGCAAGGAAATTGTGATGGATGTCAGGGAGCAAGAGAGTGGCCAAGGAATTGAAGGTAGCATCAGGATGGATGGGCCAACAGGGCACAGCAAGGGCAGGACGGGGAGAGAAGGAATGGTTGCATCTGCTATGACATGTCCTTTATCTTCACTTCATGACCATGGGGAAGGTTCATCTGACAGGACACAGCCAGAGAATGGTCCGAACACAGCACAACCCAGCGGGGGATGAAGCATGGAGGCTGACTACACAGCGCTGGGTTTACCGAGCATCGCCTGCATCATCGCATCTGTCTATAGCATCATGCAGGAGGAGTTAATGCCTTTGTAATTGCTCTCCAAGATCTGTCAGTCCAGTCTTTTCTATAATTACAAATATGGGAGATCTCCTACACAGAGGAACCACGGGCACAGGAGGCATAGCGGTGAGTACACAGAGAACACACAACATGAAAAAGTTACACACAATACATTGGAAGGTCTGGTAGTGGGTTTAAAAGGATTGCTAGAAAATATTCAAAATAGTAAGGGTCTAGGCCCAGGGGCGGCTTGGGTAAATCAGGGTTTCCCAGTGAGTGGTCGGGTTCCTTTTCATAATGTAGCAGATAAGGAAGTTAGAGCCACGTTATGCTCCATAAGCTACATCAGGGAGCATATCTCTAATAAAGTGAGGGAGAAAATATGGAGAAGGGAGTTCATTGAGCTATTCTCGCTACCCCCTTTGGATAACTTTATAGAAATAAAGCAAGAGGAGAAAAGGGAATATGCAAAAAAGGAGGAAGAAGAGCGTAGGTGTAGAAACAGAAAAATTCCTAAAACATTCAGTAATTGGCTCCAAGCATACATTATATTTACTAGCAGAAAAATCCTGATCATTGCTCATCTTTCTTCTGTTATCGGGACGAGATAGAAGGGATACATAGGACATATGCTTGGTAGACTTAAGACGAGAAGTTCAGCCAAAAGATGACCATGAGACCAATTAACCAATGGGACCATAGGGATATGGGGAGTTGGTTAAAAATAGTTACTCCACTACATCCAGCAACAGTTTCTGAGGTTAAACCGGCAGCGGCTAGTCTTTTTATTGGGGTACCTCTTGTAAGTTTAGGCACGAGTGCATGCTTTTTCGTTGCTTCAAGAAAGCAAAAAGTCAGAGGCAGTTGCAAGAGGGGAAGAGCCTGGTACAGCTATAAAGGATGTTGCAGTAGTTAAATCTGTATGCTAAGAGCCCGGTTAGAGGTGTGGATGCTAGATTGTTAATTCAGGGTTTTTCATTAGGCTTTTCAATCTCGTCTGCTGTCAGGGAACCAATTAAAAATCTGCTAGGGAATATCCTTGTATGTTGCTTAGTAAGCTTTTGAGTGAGGGGGAAAAAGGTAGGATGGCCTGCCGTATGATGCAGCTCCCATTGAGGATTTGAGGATTTCCCCATCAGGGCTCATTCACCATCTACTGTATCATACCCAAAAGGGTTGGTATGGTGAGAAAGTGAAAATGTGCATTGTTGTCCAAAGTTGACATACTGTATAGTCAGCTTTCAGCTTACTTCCTGTCCACACAGATTCCCATCATTTACTGTGGTGCTGTATTCAGAACAAGTACTTTGTGGATTTGTGTTTACCCACGGGGTGTTCTATTTCCTATGCATATTTTGAAAAGTTTAGCACTTTCTTGCACTGGGGGGCCTGCTCCAGGGCAGGCTTAAAATCAGTGGTCCATTACCTCAATGTTTTCCTGTTCGTGGGCCCAGCTGGATTCTGGGGTTGCTTAAAATTACTTCATACTTATTATTATTATTAATATTATTATTATTATTATTATTATTATGCTTTATTTGTAAACATATTCTGTATCACTATACAGGGGTTACATACAAGTCAAAGACAAATTGAAAACAATGCAAAGGAATGAAGGGCCCTGTTATCGAGCTTTCAATCAAACACACACAGTGTTTTCCCTAAAGCACCTAACAAGATTGAAAACTCGCACACATTTAGGAGACACTAAATGTTTGATTTTCTTGATAAGATGTGAACCAAGAGAGAGCAGTATCACGGATGCCAAGAGGGTGGAGAGTTTGGATAAGAAGAGGGTGATCAGCTGTGTCAAAGGCAGCAGAGACTTGGCGGTCAGCAAGTCATTAGTAATGTTTGTGAGAGCTGTCTCAGGGGAATATTGGGGCCAGAAGCTGGATTGGAAGGGGTCAAGGAGGGAGATTGAGGAAATAAATTGGGTAAGGAGATTGTAAACTACACACTCAAGCAGTTTGGAATCCAGGGGAAGTAGAGAGATAGAGTGGTAATTAGATGCAGAAGCTGGATCAGATGAGAGTTTCTTGAGAATGGGTGAAATTATGGCATGTTTTAAAGGTGAAGGAAACTTGCCGGCGTTTAGGGAAAGGTTGAATAGATGTGTGAGAATTGGGATAAGTGTGGTAGAGAGGGGAGGGATCAGCTGTGATGGAATAGGATTGTGTGGACAAGTAGTAAGATGGGAGGTTGATATAATACCTTAAAGACTGATGCCCTCAGCCTTATAAGATAGGCTTATTGTGCCAGGGGAAAGGGGCCCACTGAGATGGGTTAACATCGGGGATGTTGTGATTTATGTGTTATTCCTTGTTATGACTGTTTAAAGTTGCCTGGGTGCCACTGGGCCCATACTGTGGTACCCATGTTTATAGTTGGGGTGTGAGTGTGAACATGACGGGAGTGATGGGATGTATGTCTGTGTTGTGCTTTGGGGGGGGGGGGGGGGTCTAGCACTTACAAGGGAAATAATGTATATGCCCAATAATTCATAGTAATGGACTAGTCCCTTAACAAGATTAGGAAGTTAATTGACTGCTAGGAGTCACATGACACCAGTATCTCTATGCCTATTGTATGTAATTGCCCCCTACCAAGAATACAGCGGTGCCAAGGAAAAACAATGGGTGATTGTCTTAGACTGGCAGACAGGGGTGATAACGTGAGCTAGAAGGATTGGGTGTAACCATGGATGCACAATTGAATTGATTGGTCTGTTGTTGCTAAGAATGTGGTATAAATATGTCTGATGGTTTCAGTAATAAAGTTGTACTGGTTCACATAATTAAAGTGTGAATTTTATTATTAATGCTGGCAATTCTGATTGCTGGAGTAAGTTCTTTTCAGAACTTAGAAAGATCCTTATGCTACACAAGACCACAGATATCTCTCAGTCTAAACTAAGGACTGACAGTTCTTCCTGCTGTACAGAGGTAAAACAAACAGGTCACACCTGTGGGGAGAGTTTTGGGTAATAGGCTCTTATCATACCCCATTCAACATACAGGTTGTGACAGAGACAGTAAGGGGTGGGAAGTGGGGGAGGGCAGAGGAGAGTGTTGAATGTGGCAAATAAACGTTTGGGGTTGGAGGCCAAATTTGATATTAATCTGGAGTAGCTCTGGAGCGTAGGAGAAACTTGTAATGGAGAAAGTCAGCTAAGGTGTGAGATTTCCTCCAAAATTGTTTTTAAATAACTAAAGATGATAATAGGTAAAATGTTTTTTTTTTAAAGCAAAACAAAAATAAATAGCAGAACCTTTATATTATGCAAGTTTTCTTGGTCCTTTCCCACTTCACCATCGCAAAATCTAACAGCTGTAGTTCGCCCGCCAGCCGACATATGTGCTATGAGAGGCGCGCCCGAGGCCCTGAGGGGCCGAGTGCCTGCGCCGAACATAGCGATGGCCTCGCTGTCGATTCAGCACCATTGAGTTGCGCCACGTCGGAGGAGAGAATTGTTCTTTGCCTTCCCTGGAACTTGACGGCGCCTGAAATCTGACAGTGCCCTCTGGCGGATGGTGCCTGTAACTGCAGCTGTCAGTGATGCAGAAGAAATGCGCAGGCAAAGAGGGATAGATCCATTTCTTTACTATGGGTCTCAATTTGGTTTTCTTTCCTGCTGCTACCTGTTGTTCTCTCAGATGGTTGTATCCCTGAAAAGTAATGAGCTCCCCTTCAGAGATCACTGGTAGATGTAAATACCATGTTCCCATTGTGAGAAATGGCACCTCCGGTTGATCTTCTGAAAATGGAAGATTCTGTAGCAGCATAATTGAATATAAAAGGCAATAATATTTTTAAGTGTAGTTGTTCAAAATAGTAAAGTTTAAAATATCATAAATGTGGTTTCACATTAAAAATATTTTACATTTAAAATGTTTTTTTTTTAAAGAATTCCATTTGATTGTCAGCAAGAATGTTTTCTGAAAGTAAAAAAGTCTGTCTTTAATTTATTTTCTATTATATGCAATTATGTTAGAATGATGGTGTATGCTAATCTACTTCCACATATGGGAGGAGACTTTCAATGAAGATGAAAGTTCTGTCTGCTACAATGTAAATGTGACTACAATGCCAATACTTTCAGTAGGATTAATATAAATTTTACTTGTTTGCAAGAACACTCCCCACTGAGAAAGCAGTTAAAGGCAGATCAGAAAATAAACACCCAATATAGAATACATGCATAAAAATTAGCATGTATATATTTTTTACATTTTATAAAAACATTTGTTTAGTTACACAAAAGACCATAAAGAATGCCACTACAACTCACTTATATGGTAATAAATTGTTACTAGAATGAGAACAATCCTCTTTTAACATAGGGAGAAAAACTAAAGTAAATGCGGGCAAGTTGCACTCACACCCAGAATACTGAGCTGATTGTGTGAAAAATTCAAGAGTCAGTTCAAGAGCCAATTGGGCTGCAACTGAGACAGTTATGATCATGTTTTGAGTGTGTTCTTCTGCATCTAACATCACCTAAAGGCTTGTAGCAATGAAAGGCATTATCTATGATCTCTTAGATTAGATTACAGTATGAAACTTCTCAATGAATTTGTAGACTAGAATTTACCACTCCCACTGTTTTCTGTGAAAGAGGTCAATATATTGCTATGTATCCTATTTCTAATATTGTATCCCATTGGTTGTCGTGGACAGTGAATTTCTTAACACATTAAACCCCTGCCCCATATAGTACATTTCTAAATGATGGTGCCTGAAAAGATAATAAATGTTTGCCAAAACTAACTAAAGCCGGGATTTAAAACGGTTTCACTTGTTTTACAGACACCACACATTCTAGACCACTCTGTCAAAATATATCAAGTGTTTTGGATATGCTCCAGCA
This sequence comes from Discoglossus pictus, assembly GCA_027410445.1. NCBI lineage: Eukaryota > Metazoa > Chordata > Amphibia > Anura > Alytidae > Discoglossus > Discoglossus pictus. Next base: position 203,326,118 of record CM050165.1, on the reverse strand, counting down.
ATGGTACAAGTGTTCATATTAAGATTCGTAGGATGTATCAAAGAAAGCTAATTTGTACTAAGGATACCTCTTTGTGTTTGTTGAGTGTATGAATTGCTTTGGTGTTACAATTACAATTCTTTCTGATATCCCAAAGGGATCTTGACTTCAGAGACTGCAGCCCAGGGGCCTCAGCCAGCTGGGGCAGCCTCCAGAAAAACGAGAAAAATCTGAAAAGCCCTAAAAAAACAAGGAAATTCATGTTTTGAAAATTATATTTCTTGATGATCCTTAAAACATTTTGGGGAGTCTGCAAAACTATAAACATCAGGCCGGCTTGGCAAGAAAGCCTTTGGCCAAAGTTCCTTAGGAAACCAGAGCCAGGTCAGTGACACGCCTGATGTCTGGTAGGGAATGATAATCCTTTCACCGAATTCTCCTGTTGGATTGAGGAGAAAGGAATTGCAGCACCGAAGAGGACGCGTCTCTTCCAATCAAATATCGTAGTAGGGATATAAAAAATGAACATTTGTCAGGTTACTTATGCCCTATCCAATATCACTGGGGGCCTCACAGTAAGCGTGGCCCATGGGTCTACAATATTTTAATCCAGTCCTGATCATATCTTAGTGTGATTTGCAACTCCACTGACTTGTATGACATTTTTTTGCTTCATTTACAACATTTTGTGAACAGGTCAATTAATTTGAAATATTTAGGACATAGAAGCAATGTAGCTAATATTACAGCAATACAGTCTTTCATGTATATCTGCATTATTATTTTCATACAGAAACACAACAGTTCTACTGTTGTAATATCTTTCTTCCACATTAATTTTGCAAATTGAAATAGCTCTTTATCTGGTTTCTTTCAATATGATTCTATTTATTAGCTGTTTTCGTTTACTCCTAGAGAACAATGAACACCATGAAACACCATAGCACTCTGAAGAGTGAAACTCATAAATTTCCTTTGATCAGAAATGTTGGGTTTTCCCAAAACTGACGCCAGTCTAAGTTTAGCAAATTCAATATCGCCTCTCTTTTAATTACACCTGCTGCATTCCCCAAAGCAGATTCTTCACAAGCTCTGAATCACTTTGTATAATTTCAGACAACAGACAATGGTGAGAACTGGTGATCATACCACTGGGTATATTTCCTTTGATAGCTAAAAAAAAAACAGGCAGCAAAAAAGTGATGGAAAAACAAAAGCCAAATGTCTGGGCAGCAAGCGAATCCACTTTTATCAAAGGAGCTAACACCCAACTGGCATTGATATCACCCACATCCTTTCTCATTCTAGCTGCTCAGTTTCAAAGTGTTTGGTCACATACAAAAAAACATGGTCTTTTACATGCCAGAAAACAGACGCTGTGGAGACAGTCCAGTCATAGGTTACTCACCAGCTGCTCTAAGGTTCACTGCTGCTCTTAGGTTTCTTACTGGAAATAGAAGTATGTGTGCCAACATTCAGTTCTGGCACCCTATTTACCTTATATAAAATTCCATTTCAAACTAGCTCTGCAGAACGATCTTGGTTGTTGTATGGCTTACAAATAAGATAAAGTGATCTTAATTGAACTAGCACAGAAAGTAAAGTGTTTGTTTTTTTTGTAACAAATGTGCTGATTTGAGTAAAGGTAACTTGTAAATACAATACCTCTCATTGTGTCTTGTGAAGAAATGTTAAAGGGACAAGGATGGTTCCCTGTTTTTAATATTACAATATTTACCTACAATGTAGTTCATGCCAGATGTACTAGCCAATCCCATGCTCAAAATCATTAGCAAGCTGCTGAGATACATCATTTCATTGGCTACTACATCTAGTACTATAGAAACACTATGCATTAGCTATTTTGAGTGGATCTTTGCAGAAACTGTTTGGAAGGGTTCTGTGAATAAAACAGAGCTTTTAAGCACATGCTAATAATATGATATTTAAATATGCAATAAACATTTAGGTAGTTTATTTTAATATTAAAAACAAGGAACCCTCTATGTCCCTTTAAATAAAATGTGTCACTTTTATTGTGTATTCTAAGAACCGACACAATATCATTCTCTATCTATCTGAAGAAATATTTTGTGGTAAGAAATAACAAAGGTAATGTCATATCTTTCTTTGGTAACTATGTGCAATAACTGTGAAGGATTTCAAGACTCCTAAGTTTCTTTGTCAAGAATGTTTGTTGTTAACCCTATATAAACAAGAAGAAAATACCTATGTGATACAAAATAACAAAAGTGAGGTAATAATGACAGCTACAACAACAAAATTAGAGGTGCTCAATCTGAGAACCGACAATACCTGAAATAGTTTTGTCCTATAGGTCTGGTTATCTACTCAGAGAGCAACCTCTTTTACAGTGCCTTGCAAAAGTATTCACCCCCCCTTGACTTTTTACCTATTTTGTTACAAGTTCAATGTTTTGTTAATCTGAATCTTATGTGATGGTTTAGAACACAATAGTCTAAGTTTGTGAAGTGAAATGAAAAACATTTATACATAAAACTTTTTTTAGAAATAGAAAACAAAAAAAATTGGCATGTGCGTATGTATTCACCTCCCTTTGTTATGAAGCCCATAAAAAGCTCTGGTGCAACCAATTACCTTCAGAAGCCACATAATTAGCGAAATGATGTCCACCTGTGTGCAATCTAAGTGTCACATGATCTGTCATTACATATACAAACCTTTTTCGAAAGGCCCCAGAGGCTGCAACACCTAAGCAAGAGGCACCACTAACCAAACACTGCCATGAAGACCAAGGAACTCTCCAAACAAGTAAGGGACAATGTTGTTGAGAAGTACAAGTCAGGGTTAGGTTATAAAAAAAAATCCAAATATTTGATGATCCCCAGGAGCACCATCAAATCTATCATAACCAAATGGAAAGAACATGGCACAACAGCAAACCTGCCAAGAGACGGACGCCCACCAAAACTCACAGACCGGGCAAGGAGGGCAATAATCAGAGAGGCATCACAGAGACCTAAGGTAACCCTAGAGGAGCTGCAGAGTTCCACAGCAGAGACTGGAGTATCTGTACATAGGATGACAATAAGCTGTATGCTCCCTAGAGTTGGGCTTTATGGCAGATAGGCCAGAAGAAAGCCATTACTTACGACAGCAAAAACAAAATGGCATGTTTTGAGTTTTGAAAAAGCATGTGGGGGGCTCCCAAAATGTATAGAGGAAGGTGCTCTGGTCTGATGAGACTAAAATTGAACTTTTCGGCCATCAAATAAATATTATTATTAGTATGTCTGGCGCAAACCCAACACATCCCATCACCCAAAGAACACCATCCCCACAGTGAAACATGGGGGTGACAGCATCATGCTGTCGGGATGTTTTTCTGCAGCCGGGACTGGGAAACTGTTCAGAGTTGAGGGAAAGATGGATGGTGGTAAATAAAGGGATATTATTGAGCAAAACCTGTACCACTCTGTGCGTGATTTGAGGCTAGGACGGAGGTTCACCTTCCAGCAGGACAATGACCCCAAACACACTGCTAAAGCAACACTTGAGTGTTTTTAGGGGAAACATGTAAATGTGTTGGAATGGCCTAGTCAAAGCCCAGACCTCAATCCAATAGAAAATCTGTGGTCAGACTTAAAGATTGCTGTTCACAAGCGCAAACTATCCAACTTGAAAGAGCTGGTGCAGTTTTGCTAGGAGGAATTGGCAAAAATCACAGTGGTAAGATTATACAAAGCGACTTGGAGCTGTGATTGCAGCAAAAGGTGGCTCTACAAAGTATTGACTTCAGGGGGGTGAATAGTTATGCACATTGACTTTTTCTGTTATTTTGTCCTATTTTTTGTTTGCTTCACAATAAAATAAAATTAAAAAAAACATCTTCAAAGTTGTGGGCATGTTCTGTAAATCCTCAAACAATGCCAAGTGGGTGAATACTTTTGCAAGGCACTGTAGACCCATATAAAATGCTGCTATCACAAACAATAGCTAATAGCTCTGGGAATTTATTGTCACACTTTCTTGAATTCCTATGTTTTTGGGTAAGCTGATCCAATTTTTTTAATTGCTATTTAAATGTGCTATTGATGTGTTTTATAATTTACACAATTCATTATAATTTGAAAACAATTATCTATGAGTTTCTTTCCATCCAGAGTTCCCTCAAACCTTAAGGTTTTATAAGCATTATGCATAATGGACTGAGCACATATACAGGGATGTTGTAGGAAGAGGAGGAGGAGATGGTGTACATCAGTTAATTACTTAAAGGACTACTGTGGTTTGAGGAAAAAGTTCACTATTTTGAAGTATATAACAAACTAGCAACATTAGTTGCTACTATATAGGACATGAGCATAAAGCTAGTGTTAGCTACCTGTTAGCTAAGGAGTGCCATCTTACTACAGACTTGCTATATATTCAATCCCGTTGTCAAGGGCCACTTAGTGGTAGCAGTCGTTCAAGAGAACTGAAGAGAAATGTTATCTGGCAACACTGTTCGTTTCCTTCCTCTCACATGTCTAATCCTGTTGGAAACAAAGGCAAACTATCTGACATTATTAAAGCAATGGTAAGAATATTTCAAAATTAAACATTGTATTTATCTTAAACTTTCTAAAGATATGTTGCCCGCTAACAATTCAAGTTTTTCATTAGAGCATATTACAAATTTGACACTTTAGTGGACCTTTATGATAAAATTAAATGTTCACATATACTCAGGATAAAATCCCATTGCATATTATGTAGTGACATACTTTCCAGCGTATTTTGACATCTGAAGACATTTCCACTCAGTGGTACAGCTACTGCTGGTACAGCAGGTGCAAGTCACCAGGGCCCACAAGGGTAGGCACCCTCTGCTCCTGACAGCTACCCAGAGTAATTGAGGAATTTTAATTTACTAATGTTGCTCATCGTAAATCCTATTCCCCCTACTCCTTGTAACCTCATTTTCTCACTCTTCTGGCCTATTCACATCCTTAACTTTTTACTCCTGTCCAGGTTTCCAATTCTCCCATTACATTTAGACTGTAAGTCTGGGAGGTTTCAGTTTTGGAAGGTGCTTTGGAAAAAGCACTAAGTACCCAAATTTTTTAACCTAAAGACAGGGCCCTTCCCTTCTATTTGCCATGTGTTGATATTGTATTTTTCTTATGCTCAACCCTTGTACAGCACTACGGAATATGATGACGCATTACAAATAAAAGATAATAATCACATATAATAGTTGTCAAACTGCGAGACGTTGTCACGCTTTGCGAGGTGCGTACGACTTAGGCGATGAGCGCCGCTGGCGTTCATCGCTTGCGAGCGTCGCAAAGCGAGGTGAGCTGTTAACGGGTAGGTCTTAGCCGATGAGCGCCAAAGGTTTGCATGCCAAAGAAGCTGGAGCGGGTTGCCAGTTCCTTCTCTAGTGGACTGTGATTTGTCTGATCTCTCTGCTATCACCTGCCCACCTACAGTGGCCCTACATAGTATAGCTCACAGTTTCATTTAAGTACACAAGCCCCTTCACTGCCACAAGGCAGCAAGGCAGAAGGGAAACTGGGGAAAATAAACCACAAGAATCTACTCTAACCCATCAGGAAGGGCCACAAACACACATGGAGGCTTTGCAGAGGCATGTGGAGCAACAGCCAACTCACCTCCATCAGGGACAATCTATGCTACGGACATCCTGGAAAGTTCCACGCCATTGCTGGTGGCCATGTGCATTAATCTATTGCATGGCAACCATTGCTCATTAGTTTACAGATATAGGAATGTGACTGTATGTGGATGTTCCATAACCACAACCATTGAAAACACACTGACATGGTGAGAATGGTATAACAAAGCTTTATTTCATACACAGAGCACAATCAGCAATGGACAAGACTGTGAATTAATATCATGAGTGTGGTGTGGGCGGATACCGGAAGGGTAAGAGACTGTGGGCCATCAAAGGACACCTAAAGGGTTAACGATTAGACATCATGCTGATAAAGCATAGCATCTACTAGGGTCACATGTTGTCAGGACACCACAGTAACCATAATCGGATGTGACATAGGAACATCATATAACACTACATTTCATAGAAATAAACATTAGTGCACATGCAGCAACCATATGGTCTCCATCTGCTATATGAAATAAATGCTAGAAATAATGGATCATGCAATACTAATCAATTCCACACACAGTGTGTTTTCATACATTAATGATAATTCCCAAAAAGATTATTGGAATCTGGAAAACATAAAGAGGAGGTGTTAGAACAAACATAAGCTGTTATTATAGTACATTGTTTTTGCTCTGGGCACTACAATAAATCAATTAACATGAACGTCATCTACGAGCAGTGATGACCATATTGATTCTGTCCTGTTCAATCAGTGTTCACGGAATATGTTGAGGATGTGTAATACAACAAGACATGCTTTACTGTGAACACAATCTTTTAGCAAAGAGTACTATCACTATCTACATGGAATAGTTATGCCATGCTGATATCACATGTCACTGGTATATGGGTGGTACCAAGGCCGGACAGATTACACTGTTCACATTACCCCTAAACACATGCACATTGATCCTGATTTCAAACCAAGGAAATTATCCATTTTGTTTGTGAATGACATGACATACATTACTGCTTAATGGGTTGAGTGTTTACTCACATGATGGTATTGTACTGCTCAAAGATGAAGAACATGGTCGTGAGATTTGGCTATTAAAACCTACAGAGACAAGAACAAGATATCAATCTTAACAATATTCTGATTAACTACAACACCTCATCTCGAGGTCAATCCACATTCAACATCAGTTGTTGAAATGTTAAACATAAGCAGACACGTACACACTCTGTAGCCAGCCAATAGTATGTCAACATCTATACCAATCAGTATTCATTGAGAATTGATCACAAGGTGGACATTGGGGCTGGGTGACAGCAGCAGTGCACAAGGTGACAGCAGCAGGACCCGAGGTGATGGCAGCAGGGCCTGAGGTGTCAGCAAGAGTGCCTGAGGCATTGGCAGGAGGGCTGGGGTGTTGGGCCATGTTGGAGGAGCCCATTGTGTGGGAGGCCATGTTGGGGGAGCCCATTGTGTGGGAGGCCATGTTGGGGGGCCCCAATGTGTAGGAGTGGTTGTGGCCTGCCATGGCTGCAATGTTGTTGTAGCAGGTGGCAGCTGTGATGATGGCTGGGGCAGGACATGGCTGGTGGAAAGGGGCTGGACCAGCTGTGCATGGCTGGATGATGCTGTTGAGGGTCCAGGCAGTGATTCCCACTCCTGATATTATGGTGATTGTGAATGACAAGCTTCTGTGGATGGTCCTGGGCTCTCTGGCATGTCCTGGCCTTCTTTGACAACCACTCCCACCTTCAGTGAAACCTCCACCTGTTCCTTTGTGGTCGGCCTTGTGCTCCTTGTGACTGAATTGGAAGAAGAAAATATATTTGAGTTGCTTTCCCTACACAATTGACAGCTATGTGTTTCCATATCCTTGACATCATGGTCACCTGTGATTGACTGTGGTGCTTGTGTTACACAGATAAACCACGGCCTGCATAATGAGCATTGTGGATCATGGCTCATATCAATATGTGTACTGCATGTAAGGTGTGAAACTGACCAATCTGTGACATGTTTCCAGCAACGGTTGTTAATATGCAGCTAAGACATGGTCCAGGTTAGGACAGTATATGACACGGACATGCAGTCCTACAGAGTCTGTATCCATGTTATAAAAACGGTTAAATTAATTAATTACAATATTATTATTCATAATCATATTAATTATGATTATAATAATTATTCTAATCTCATTCTGAGATCTTGTTCTCTACGGATAAACAAATAAATAGATATATATATTCAAGAGGCGTTACAGATTTATGGTTACAAAATGTGCATTTATCAGAACACAATACTTAATACAAATATATTAATAATATATGATAATACTATGGAAACAATATCTCTTAACTTAGCAGAAAGGCATTCTAATCGCTACCAATTATGTGCATGTGTGTGTGTGTAGAGTATGATACTTTACCAGGCCTCCACAGTGTAGTGAAGAGAGCTCAGAGAGTTGTGTATTGCACAGAACCAGGAAGCCAAAGAGAGAAGAGAGAGTTTTCCTATGTTCATATGGCCTTATAAACCCTGTAATCTCAATTCCACCCCCATACTCCTCCCTTGCTCCCATTGGTCAATTAGGTCACATGTCCTTCACAAAATCCTCTCATTGGTTAGCTGTTCCACACAAAGGATTCCTATATCCACATGTAAAACTAGACATATCCGGTTCTCAAAGTTACACACCCACCCATGCGTTCCCAAGAATACCATATATGGTTTTCTGCTAATTCTCTGGATAAACCTGTGCTTAGTGAAGACCAGCGCCATCTTGTGTTCATTCGGCAAATCCATCCACTATTCAGAGTGTAACCTCCAACTTAGTGAAGAAAAGAACGAACATAGATAGCCTTTCAGCCTTATATTAAAGCTGGTAATTACTAACGCTAGGTGTGTGTTACAATCCACATGTGCCGCAGTGCTCACACCCAGACATGTAGTCTTTTTTGAATGTCAAATCAATCTTGATCTAATAGGAAAATCATACTGAGAATCAGTTTTAAATGCAGGTATTAGCCAGACTTTTCATTGATACAAATTATGAAAATGATATGTTTGCTACCAGGATTGACATGGTTATTGATATCCCATATATCTTCAGTCATAACCATAGGGTTTCCAGTGCTATTGTATATTAGTTATCTATGCATGTTGGCAGGGGTGTAGGAGCCAGAATAGTTCTAGGGGGCTACAGCTCATTGTATACACCAGCCAGAGAAAATGCTCCATACACCAATGTGTGTGGTGTGATAGGATACTCACTGTGTGTGGTTCTTGGCACACCTGTGTCCACCTGCCTTGCATCTCTAGGTCATAGCATGGTTGAATGTAATAGCTCTGTAACTACAAGCCCCATTTCAAGCCCCTAGGCTTTGCGGATGTGCCATTACTGCTACTGCCTTAGAATTTAATATGGCCCTATGGCTACTAGGAAAGGGTGGGAAGTTAAAAACAAAAGAGTTAATAGATACTGGCACCCACCTGCTGCAACTCAGCAGGGAAAAGTTTACATTTTTAAAATAAAGTGATGCAGATAGTTATGAGATTTCCATGTTTAGACCACCCCAATGTTGTGGGCTGTGGATATTATATAAATTACATGTGCTGTAAAGGATGTGACGTATGCTGAGTAGTGTTACATAGAAATGTTTCAAGAGCGTGCTTTTGACGCTTTCCATCATTTCTCAGATCTCTGAAATTATCAAAATTATTCCATAACCAGTGTGCATATTGTGCTATCTGCACAAATAAGTGGGGAGAAAATTACATGACCATTAAACATTTGAAAAATAATAAGGCCCTGGAAGCAGATGGGTCAGCTAATGGATTATACAAGACATATAAACAGATGATTACCCTCAACTTGCACAACATTTTATTTATCTTTGCAAAGCAAGAGAGTTACCTGCTCCTAAATTCCCTAACTCACATTTTCATCTTCTACCCAAAGTTGAGCAAAAAACTACAGATCTATTTCTATAATTTAGATGTGGAAGGTAGACATGACAAATCAGACATTGTATGATTTTTGCTAATCAGGTAGGGTATATGCAATGTTGCAGCCATAAAATATAATAAATAACTCTAACCAAGAACAATTCATTTTTTGCTGGTGATGGTGGTTTAGATTTGTAGTAATTTTTCATTCACTTGCTAGTATGTTTATGTTTTGTAATTTATCTGGAAATGAAAGATGACATGATATTAAGTTGTAATACTTTTTCATTTTATACAACACACAATCAAAACAAAAAATGTTGTGTACATTATACAAGTTGGTCAGTGCCTTTTTGAAATTCAAGACAGTCAATACAGTGTTTGATCGCCTGTGAATCTACTACTATATACAGCACTGGATTCACAATATCTCTGGTTCCACATCTCTTTACAATTTGCTGTTTTTAATCCCAGAGTTTAAGGTCAAATTGAATTATCTCTTGTAGTTTAATTCCCCACTTCTGCGTCTTTCTCAGGATGGTATGTTCTTGGAAACTATATTTTCTATTAGGTCTCATAAAAAAACTGGTAGTTTTAGGTGTGACATACCCATTTTGCAAATAGGCTTATTATGTTATGATTAGGTCTCCTCTCATCTCTGGAAGCTGATCAACAGAAAACAAAATGGCAGATTCCAGTGCATCATCATTTCATATAAAAGGTAATAAATTCAAGTTACATTATATTTAGATTCTAAAACATCCCCCAAATCACTATTACATACCCTTCCTTTTGTTTTTTTCCTTTGGGTTTGTCACCTAATTTTTTTAGTTGGCATGGCTAACGCCTGGAGGAAAGTACCCTATTCCCTTGGGTGCTCTGCTGAGCAAATATCTACAGAAAATAAAAAATATTGTAAATGAAGACTAGTCAACTTTCATACTCTACATTGTTTTACTACTATCAAATAATGTTCAAGTATCCTTTGCGTAACCTGGCTTAACCAAACACAAATGCTGCTCTTTAGAAAATTAAAATAAAACTAAACAGTTAAACTAAATGTTCACATTATGTAAGCACATGTGTATACAGTCTCTAATTAACTGAAAAATGATAATAATATATTTTCAATGATTCCTAGTCTGAAAAATAAAATGATTAATTCCAATTGGCTAATAGTAGCCAATCACAGAAAAAAGCAGCTTCAGTTAGAGAGAGTTGCTGCACTGTATTTAGATAAGATATTTTAAAGTAATTACTTATCAGTGCCAAATGGATGTCTGATGATTATAATGATATCTACTAAAGGTATAAAATATAAAATACAAATATCAATGAAATCAGTCTCTTTTTTTTTTTTGCAGTTGTTTGCTGCTATTCTATTTTCAGTGGCATCTCTGTAATTTATATCTTGGGGCTGCGGGATCACTATGCAGCAATAGATGGTAATATTTGTTAGTCTGGTTATCCCAAAGCATGTGCTGTCCTTTGTCATGGAGCCTGGCAGGAAATATTTTTCTCTTTCTTTAAATGAACTAAGGGATAGTACCTTGGAAAATGCATGCAGTGCAGTATTAGCACCCTGCAGTTATTTTTGATAGCTTAAGAGGAACATCTAGTTCTTTTTCTAAAATAAGTTATGAGGTAAATATGTATACCAAAAACTGATGAGGAGTTTTGACCGAATGTGAGTATAGTGAGTATATTAAGCTCCAAAGTTACAAATAACTCAATAAATTAACCTTGTGACATTAAAGTGCTACTGTAGTTTTGGGAAAAATCATGTTTGTGATGTATACAACAATCTAATAACTTTAGAGGTTACCTAAGCCTAGAATATTAAAGCTTTTTAGAAAAAAACTTAGTAAAAATCTAAAATTTGAACTGAAATATGATGCAGAAAATCCACTCTCTTCCTGCCCACCTCTGAATAGAAAACAATGGCAGAGCTCATCCCGGCAATATAGATTCTATTGGACACAACCTATGTAAAAAATAACCTTTTCTGTGAAAATGCTTTTATCATGTCTGCTAATGTCAGTGTGTAACATATATTTTCAAACTATAGGATTCATCTATTCTAGAGCCAAAAGCAGCAAGTAAGCACTATATTTCTAGCACTTATATTAACTTTTATACTTTTATACTCTAAGGCATGTATGTAGTATGTTTGTGTAGTGCTAAATATGCCTTCATCCACTTTTAATTGTTTAACTACTATATTTATTTACATACTATGCTATAATATAATATATAAAATAAATTCATTATAAATGTAGTCAATAAAAAAAAATGTAAAGCATTTTATGCCTTTAAAGCATGTATAAAAGTTACATATAAAGAACAGAATGCGTACACGATACAGTCTCCAACCTTATTAGCTACACAGCACATTACAGCCTTAAATTCAATGTTTTGTTAATCTGAATTTTATGTGATTGATCAGAACACAATAGTCTAAGTTGGTGAAGTGAAATGAGAAAAATATATACATAAAACTATTTTTCAGAAATAGAAGACAGAAAATTGGCATGTGCGTATGTATTCACCCCCTTTGTTATGAAGCCCATAAAAAGCTCTGGTGCAACCAATTACCTACAGAAGTCACATAGTTAATGAAATAATGTCCACCTGTGTGCAATCTAAGTGTCACATGAACTGTCATTACATATACACACCTTTTTTGAAAGGCCCCAGAGGCTGCAACACCTAAGCAAGAGGCACCACTAACCAAACACTGCCATGAAGACTAAGGAACTCTCCAAACAAGTAAGGGACAATGTTGTTGAGAAGTACAAGTCAGGGTTAGATTATAAAAAAATATCCAAATCTTTGATGATCCCCAGGAGCACCATCAAATCTATCATAACCAAATGGAAAGAACATGGCACAACAGCAAACCTGCCAAGAGACGGCAGCCCACCAAAAATCACGGACCGGGCAAGGAGGGCCTTAATCAGAGACCTAAGGTAACCCTGCAGAGTTCCACAGCAGAGACTGGAGTATCTGTACATAGGATGACAATAAGCTGTACGCTTCATCGAGTTGGGCTTTAGGGCAGAATGGATCCAACTTGAAAGAGCTAGAGCAGTTTTGCAAGGAGGAATGGGCAAAAATCCCAGTGGTAAGATGTGGCAAGCTCCTAGAGACTTATCCGAAGCGACTTAGAGCTGTGATTGCCGCAAAAGGTGGCTCTACAAAGTATTGACTTTAGGGGGGTGAATAGTTATGCACATTGACTTTTTCTGTTATTTTGTCCTATTTGTTGTTTGTATTTATACAGTATCTCACAAAAGAGAGTACACCCCTCAAATTTTTGTAAATATTTTATTATATCTTTTCATGGGACAACACTGAAGAAATGACACTCTGCTACAATGTAAAGTACGGTAGTATGTGTACAGACTGAATAACAGTGTAAATTTGCTTTTCCCTCAAAATAACTCAACACACAGCCATTGAGGTCTAAACCGTTGGCTACAAAAGTGAGTACACCCCTAAGTGGAAATGTCCAAATAGAGCCCAAGGCGTCATTATTTTTTATCACCATTATTTTCAAGCACCGCCTTAACCCTCATGGGCATGGAGTTCACCAGAGCTTCACAGGTTGTCACTGGAGTTCTCTTCCACTCCTCCATAATGACATCGCTGAGCTGGTGGATGTTAGAGATTTTGCATTCCCCCACCTTCCATTTGAGAATGCCCCTAATGCTCAATAGGGTTTAGGTCTGGTGACATGCTTGTCCAGTCCATCACCTTTACCTTCAGCTTCTTTAGCAAGGCAGTGGTCATCTTGGAGGTGTGTTTGGGGTCGTTATCATGTTGGAATACTGCCCTGCGGCACAGTCTCCAAAGGGAGGGAATCATGATCTGCTTCACAGTACATATTGGCATTCATGGTTCCCTGAATGAACTGTAGCTCCCCAGTGCCGGCAGCACTAATGCAGGCCCAGACCAAACATATATAGACATATGTCTAAATGTGTATATGTTTTCTATAATATGTTGTGTTGATTTCCCCTATATGCATTTGCCTGATGATGTCAGATGCTGCCTCCACTCTCTCTGCATCGCTGTTTATGTTCAAACTGAGGGTTTCATCTCATATAAGGGTGTTTGGGTTCTTTGTGCCTTATCCATTTATCTGTCATTTAGAGATTATTTCAACTACCTTTCCTCAGTATAGATGTATACTTTTGGTGGCACATTAATTAAAAATATATCTATAAAAAAAGTAAAGCAAATAGCCTTAATATACAAAAAAAAAAGAATATTAAATCAGTGTAAATATCAATAAATAACAACTTATATTACGTCAAATTTCCCTTTACCCTGGAGAAATTAAATTAATATAAGCAATAACAGCTTTACCCCCCCCCCAACACACACTTTGCCTTATTAAGATTTCTTATATTGATCTATCAGACACTGTATAAAGAATACTTATTGTGTATTAATATGGGGCTAATTTCCTAAAGAATTGTTAAAGTGGCATTCTCTTTCAAAATTAGTAAATCCAGTCCAGAAGTTGTGATTAATGAAAACATTAATGCATAATTTGTATCATATCCCACTGGGCCAGTCTTTCATCTATTACCCAAAGTTAATGAATTAAACCTGGGGTACAGTGGTGGAACAAGAGAATGGAGGACCCTGTATTTCTACATGCAGGGGCGGAGATATTGCTGGTGCAGCCGGTGAAAGGCATCAGGGCCAATCTTTGAAGGGGCCCCAGTGTTGTCTACTTTTTCTTAATTTAAATGTATTCCTTTATCTTCTCCTGTGGGCCCCAGGCCCCCCTGTACCCCTCAGGCTCCTCCCTGTATGGCTCAGGCTCCCCTTGTATCCCTTGACACCCCCCCCCAGATGCTCCATCTACCCCCTTTTGTTTGATCCTTACTATATATCTCCCTCACTCATATTGTCCTCCATATTTTTTAGCTACAGCTTGTAACAGAATATGCAAAAGTGATGTTACTGTTGAAGGTGCATTGATTCAGACAGTTGAGCAGGTTCCACTTACTACCTGACAAGGGAACCTTTCTACAATTGTTGATGGTTCCCCCTAACAGTAAACACATTAATCAACAAATAATGTGTAAAACATTATTGTTCAGCACACAAAACTATTCCATTTATAAAAAAAATATTTATACTTACATAATTTAGATAGCTGGCTTGGTTCAAAACTATATATAACTAGCGAATTGCCCGTCAAAAAATTATGGCAATGAAATTGTAAGGTAGCTAATGCTGTTTGGTGTGTAATAATTAAATATATAATATATTAATAAATGAATATACTTTACCTATTTTGAAGCATTGTGTTGAAGAGCTGGCAATGTGTTTTGATGTTGCTTCAGCATCAGTGGTGTGGAGCTGCTGTGTAAGCGTGATGAATGTGTGCAGTGTAATAGTGTGTGTGCGCGAGACCAAACCGTTAGCGTAGTCGTGTACTTCCGCATTGTCGTTAAATGGTGGGTAATGTGTGGTATGCGTCTTTTGTGGTGTTTTGCGAGTTTCTTGTGGTGTTTTGCGTGTTTAGAGTGCTGTAGCCTCGTTTTCGGTCATAATGTGTGCTAACGTGTCTTGTATGTGGTTTGCTCCCTCTTCCTGTAGGTAAGGTTTTTATGTATGTGCTGTGTGTATTTATTGTATTTTGAATTTTGTAATGTTCGCGAGTTGTGTCCGATTGTTGCGAGGTCGTAATGTGTGTTAACGTGTCTCGTGTGTTGTTTGCGTTGCGAGGTAAAGTTTGCGAGGGTCGTAGTTGGTGTGTCGTGTTGTTTGCGTGGTCGCGGTTGTTGTGTGGTTGTTTGCGTTTGAACATAATTTTTTAGAGGATCGCAGTTGCTGGCAAGGAGCTCCTTTGGCGCTCCATGCCAGCAGCTGAGGCCCTCACCGGCAGCCCTCGCTACGCGAGCCCGCAAGCGTTAGCAACAACTCGTACGCTCACAACTATATATGTGATATATATACATTATATGGTAGAAGACAAAACTAAAATTCTATTCCATTCTCTAATCATATCTCGCCTCGACTACTGCAACTCATCTTTGCTTGATGCCCCATCATGTCTGTCCTCCACTCCAGTCTTGAATGCCTCTGTTAGAGTCATCCACCATACTCGGCGCTCTGTGTCTGCAGCACCTCTTTGTCAGTCACTCCACTGGCTTCCGTAGACTCCGGTATAAACTTTTAAATCTCAGCCCTGGGGTATAAAAGCCTTCTGCTAAGGACTTTTCTTGTGCTGCCCTTGCTCTTTGGAAAGCCTTGCCTCGCACTAGACTATCTTCCTGCCTCGCAACTACAAAAATGCATTGAAGAAGCTTGTCACCTTCAGTATTAAAATGCCCAGCTTCATACTCTAATGCATAATGCAATCTACAGTGCAACACTCAACCACCTCCACTCACGTGGGCCTATTGCCTTAAGTTTGCAAGTAAATCTCCAGTATTACAGTTTACACCATGTTTGGGGCCAAAGTAAATCCTTCTATCTATGTTAATCACTCATCCCGAAAACATTGTGAGAAAACTGCAACGAGTGACTGCAGCACGACAAAGCCGAAAAGCACGATACAAATCTCTAATGGTTTTTGCAATGCTAAAGATTACGAGTTACTCTGTTAGACTTTTTCGCCAAAACCCTTTGCTAGTAGGATCACTCAGAAACCAGGGCAGTGCTGTAACTGAAAAAAGCCGAAGGAGATTTTACATGTACCAAAGACCATTGCTGAGCAACACAGCAGCAGTTAAAGCAACAGTACAGCACCATAAAACAATATGTTGAGAAGTCCAATATCAACATATGTGTAATCCAAAAATATAGTATTGTGTGTACAGTTATTATGTCCATTTCATTATACAACATCAAGGGAAAACACAACCCAGTACTTAAGGGGTAAATACATTGCAAATGCCTAGGAACAAATCCTCCTATCCATTATCTATATATAATAATACATACACACAAAAAAAAAAACATTTTTATATATATAAGCTATAAATACAATTGTCACCTTTATTTAATTTTGAATAATATAAATAATATAAATATCATATATTTTTTATATATAAATATAATTGTTCCTTGTCGCAGTTACGGCACTTGTTTAACTAAGTATAAAAATGTTGATGTTGAGCCATTTCTCATCGGTAAAGCTTGGTTTGGGTACGTCCTACACTCTTGCGGATAAAGCTGTATTTATGGATGTGGGCTGAGTGTGGTAATGTGAGGGAGCTAAAGGTTAACAGAAACGTGTAAAGTCGGAAGAAAAAGCATCCGCAGCTGATTTATATCTATACCGCAATTTACACCACCGATTAACCTAGGGCCATAGTTTTCAGACTTGTAAGGTTCTTTGGGAAAATCTATATGTACGTTTGATTTTAAGCTCAAAGACAGAGCCCTCCATTGTCTTTATACTTAAGCCCTGTATAGCGCTACTGAATTTGTTGATGCCTTACAAATAAAGGATAATTTTTTTTTTTTTTTAAAGGTGTTATTAGTTTTCATAAAAAAATTAAACAGTATCACAATCAGCCTACTCCCACTGAAGATGAAATAGCATGACAATCAAGCTGCCTATCAATTTATAAGGGAGCTAGAATAGTTTTCTTGGGGCGTACAAATTCCTTATCTTACACCCAGTGTAGACCAAGAGGCATCTCTTCAAATCATGGCTAATTACTGTCTCCTGTCATGTACTCAGTAATGTTGTTATTCTGGCACCTTCCCCCATTGTCTATGGCTCAGTAGGCATTATTTTAATGTGCTTAATTAAATTAAATAGTAAAGGGACGGTGGCTCAGGTATAGTTGATAAGTGCCAAATTCAAATGGATGATAACAGGGTGCTCCTAAGGATAATAGGGATAAGTAGTACCAAGAGAGAGAAAGATCCTTTTTTAGGGCACACCTGGGAAATCCAATTCTCAGAAAAAGAGAATGAACTAAGTGTTAAAACTTAACTTTTAATAGTAATAATAAAATCCACTTAAAATACATAAACGTAGGTAGCAGAGAGTAAATAATATGAAGTATACTGGGAAAATGCCACTGTTGTGGAAAATGCCACTATGAGGTAGACCATATAAAGTGCAATGTGCTAGTATAGTCACTGATAAAGTGGCTAGTAGATAAGAAATAAGGTGCTATAAGGTGCTACTAGTGATAAGGTGCCAGGTGCTATGACACAAATGATAAAGTGCCAAGTGCTATGACACAAAAAATAAGGTGCCAAGTGCTATGACACAAATGAGAAATATATATAAGTGAAGCAAGTGTATCACTAGAATATGGTTGCCTATAAGGAACAGTATAAGTAAATATTAGCAGCTTCTTGCTGAACAGGAACCAGTAAACCAAATGAAAAATATGGCAAGGGGTAAAGGATAGGAATGAAAGATATTGAGAAATAAATGCCCCCAGAGTACTGATATCATGTAGGTAATGTTCTCAATATCTGTGTATCTCAAATACCCAAGTGCCCAAATAGCAGCGTTGCCTTCAGAATATACCCATAACTAGTAGTTACTGCCTTCCAAATCCACTCAACTATTGCTGAAATAGCCTAACTGATGTAGTGGTGAAGGGGCTTTATGCTATGGGCCTGAGACTGAAAACGCTGACTCTCTGCTAGTCACGCCGTGGTCTAGACGCAAGGTAATGACGTCATAGACTCGCGACGGCGTTCCTACGTGCACCCGACGCACGTTTCTGAAATTTCATCAGGGGTCAATTAATTAAATTACATGGGTTTGCAGGCCCTTCTCTTATTGGTTGCCTAATTGTTAATACAATTGCTATAGCAACGTTGGCTTCCCTCTGATTGATTATTAGAGACAAGTGAGGGAATTTTAAATGAGTGGAACTGGCATCCTGCTATTGGTTGGCCCAACCCACAAATGTACCAATAACTAAACAGTTGACGTAGGCAACATCTCAGTCAGACAATCTATACTAAAGGAAGGAAATTTGAATACCATCGGAAGGAACTCGTGAGAAGGCACCTATGTTATTGGATAGAGACTATGTTAGAGAGATACGTAACACATTAACGTGTTCTATATTAAGGATTATTCCTGTGAACACATCACATATAATAGTTGTCAAACTCCAAAACCTTGTCACGCTTTGCAAGCTTCCAAAGTGAGCTCGCAGGAACTGCATCCGTCGCAAAGCGAGGGACGCAGTTTGGTCCGCAAATGCGGATCCTAGCAAAGCGATGGGCTGCATTTGCGAAAGGTGGAGGCTTTACGGCGCATCACTTTGTAACAACACAACCCCGCATAATCGTTAACTTGCAGCACTTTGTCCTACGGTGCCTCAAAACACAAACAACACAACCACGCAAGATCGTTAACTCGCAGCACTTCTCCTACGGCGTCTCAAAACACCATACAAAACCCCCACACAAACCTTAACTCGCAGCTATTTACTCCTACGGTGCCTCAAACCACCCCACAAAACTCCCCCACACAAACCTTAACTTGCGGCACTTACTTCTACGGCGCCTCACACCACCGCACAAAACTCACAGCACTTAGCCTATCAAACACTCGGGACTTAGCCTACAAACATGCAAGCAGGACTTAGAAAAAAAACTTATACAAGTCCAAATACGAGTCGTAACACTTAAAAAAAAAAAAATAAGAGTTGTAAAAAAAACTTAACGGTCGAGACGCGCAAACCAAAAACCACTAAAAAAACAATAAATACACTAAAAATAAACAAAACAAAACATCACACATAGCACAGGGCAGCTGCCAGGACTTCTGGGAATGAGGTCCAACGCGATTTTAGGTCCAATTTGACGAGTTTAGCCACTCGAAAATCGCCAAAGCGAGAAAAAAAAATGGCGGCCGAAATAAATGAAAACGAGGTACGAGGTACCAAAAACCACTGTTACAAAAGACACAAAATTCTCCCGACGTGCATAACACATACAATATTGCAGCCATTTTACGCTAATCTACACATTACGCATCTGAAATGGCGGCTTTCCTGCCTAAACTAACGGTTCAGGCTTGCGCACTTAGCCTATATATAGGGCACACTTGCCACAGTGCTGACACATTCTCAATAGGGCTCTATATAACCACAGAGAATATTTTTATTACAGAAGTTGCCAGTTAGTGAACTTCTATCCAAAAGCAAGGTCTTCACTAACTAAAAAACTTCTCTAAATAAATATGCTCTGTGCTTATATACAGCCCTATTCAATTGCCTGAATTGCAATTTAATAAGGCTGTAAGGATTTTTGATTTTTATTGATCAATGTTATTAATTAATTAATCAACATTAATTAATTAATTATTCATCAGGAATCATTATACAAATATAGATTGTCTATTTGACAATGCATAGGACATTGTAAGCAATTCAATAATTAAATTCCTTTTATTATATGCATGTATGACAAGGACAACAAATACTTTCAATGATTCACAAATTCATTCAAACAAAAAATATGATTTTTACATCATTTTACAGATTTATCATATCTCCACCTGCCTGGACACAGAGTCGCTTCTGCAGGATTTCACATTATAGAACATCAACTTCACAGGTATTGTTCTTTTTTGTTATACTCAGTTGTTAAGTTGTATATATTACTAGCTCTGGTATACTGTTAATTTCCGCATGTTGATGTGCAATTTTCCCAACGATAGGGCAGAAGATATGTCTTTTTATGAAATGTATGTTATTTATACCTTTCTACAACAATAAAATATTTAAAAAAAAAAAAAAAAAAAAAAACTTCACAGGTATGTGATTTCATGATAATATTCTAAGTAATTTTTTTTTTAACATACACCACACTTATTGATTAATTATTAACTATTAATTAATCAATAATAAAAAAAAAAAATATATATATATATATATATATATATCAATACATATATGATTAGCCATTTACGTTTTAATAATGAATGATAATTACACATAATAACTTGATTTAGTCATTATTTCATAAAAAAAAAAATATATAAAATACTTTTGCCACAATCTATAGTTTGCTTAGAGATTGTTTGTTTGGCCTTCTTTAGGAAAACAGGATAACCTGTTTATGTTTTGCATTCATAAAAGTTTTTAATTATTTCATTAATCTATATTAATTTTTTAATTACTTCATAATTCTGTTCATGCTCATTGTCTAACAGGGATAGCAACTGAGAAGCAATTCAATATTTAAATACCTTTATTACATTATGACCATATTTTATCTTTTAAAATGCATTCAATTAGGAATATATTGGTGATTACCTGTTTATGTTTTGCATGTATGCAAATTAAAATTAATGCTTTAAATTATTCATATATTTATTCCAACAAAAATTAAAAATGCTTTTTACATCATTTTACAGATTCTTCATTTCTGCTCCTGCATGATTTCAGCTGATATAACATCAACTTCACAGGTATATGATTTTGTGATGACATTCTTTAGAAATATAGCATTAAGTATTTTTTAGTCCATTGATGACAGATATTGCTTAATTAATTTAAGTCATTCATTTGAAAAATTAATCAATAATTACAAGGAAAAAAAACACATTATGAATACATATATACTTAGCTATTGATGTTTTAACTAATTACACTTCACTTCATATCTTGATTTATTGATTAATTCCACATCATATCTTGATTTATTGATTAACTAATTTAATACCAAAATAAAAGGCCAATCTATACTTTGCTCATAGCTATTTCTGTTTGCCCTTCTTTAGGAAAACATGATTACTTGTTTAGATTTTGCAGTCATAACAGTTTTACATTCTTTTATTCATGTGTATTCTTTCATTAATTACTTCATCATTTTGTTAGTGCTCATTGTCTAACAGGGATAGGACCTTAGAAGCAGTTAAATATTTAAATACATTTATTATATTAGGACACTTTTTAACATTTTACAATGTATTTTCTTCGGCATATATGGATGATTAGGATTTACGTTTGCCATGTATGCTAATTAAAAAGGATACTTTCAATGATTCAGAATTTTTTTTTTTTTTAAATGACAAACACTTTATATGTCATTTTACAGATACATCATCTCTGAACGTCCCTGAAGACACAGAGTGACGTCTGCAGTATTTCAGTTGATATCACATCTAATTGACAGGTATCATTATTGTTGACATTTTTTTATAAAAACAGGATTAACACCCTTATTAAATTGCAAGTTGGCCAATTAAATAGAGCTCTATATAAGCACACAGAATATTTTTAACACAACTTCTTAGTTAGTGAAGACCTTGCTTTTGAATAGAAGTTTACTAACTAAAAACTTTGATAACCAAAATATGGTCTGTCGTTATATAGAGCCCTATTCAATTTGTTAAATTGCAATTTAATAAGTCTCTAAGTGTTTTTTTCATCAACATTATTCACAGTTTGCCATTCATTAATTTATGTAATTCATTTTAATAAATAATCAATAATTAAAAAAAAATACATATATGCTTACACATTTATGTTTACATGGATGAGAATTACACTTCAGAACTTTATTTATTGATTAATTAATTTTATACAGGTATTACTAAGTTTTTTCATGTCAATCTATAGTTTGCTAATAGCTCTTTTGCTTTGCCCTTCTTTAGGAACACATGATTACCTGTTTATGGTTTTGCAGTCATGACACTTTCAGATTATTTGATTAATGGATATTAATGGATATTCATTTATTAATTACTTCATAATTCATTATATAACATAAAAGAGAGAGAGAGAGAGAGAGAGAGAGATTACCACTACATTTTTAAGAAATATATGACAGGTTAAAAAATATGTATAATAAAACAAATACAATTTTTACACCCCTATTTCCAATAACAGTTTACAATGGCGGACAACACAGAAGATTATAAAGAATATAAAAGAAGAATGGCAAGGGAATGGAAGCAGAGATGGAGAGATGCACAGACCCCTGAGATTTTACAACGTTTAAGAGAAGAAGATCGACAGAGACTTCTAAATAAAAGAAAAATGACTAAAAAAGCACAAAATTAGTCTGCTGGAGCTTCAAAGAGAAGAAAAAGTAAACAAAAAATGTCTCTAAAACATTCTCTAATGACGCAATATTGCCTCCTGACACCAATGTTGATAGAGATGACACCAATGTAGACATAGAAAGTTGTACTGAGATCTATATTGAGGAACCTCACGATAGTCCTTTATTTACATCACTAACAGTAGACACTCATTATTGTGGATTAATGAATGTGGTTTGTCAGATTTGTGGGGCCTATCATTTTCTTAAAGAAAGACCAACTGATGGAGAGTTTATTAGTTGCTGTCAGAAAGAAAAGGTAATATTTCCAGAAAGACACACATTTCCAGAATATTTAGAAAGTATAATGAGTGATCCTACATTTCCAAATTACACAAATTTTAAGAAAAACATTCGGTCTTATAACAGTGCAATTTCATTTGCTTCAATGGGTGCAACATTAGCAGAAAATATACCAGGACATGGTCCTTACTGTTTTAAAGTCCAAGGACAAATATACCACCAGACTTCACATTTACACCCAAAATCAGGAGAACAAAGGAAATTTGCACAGTTATATGTCCTTCATACAATGGAAGCTGTTGAACAACGACTAATGCTTCCTGAAAATAAAAAAATGCTTACCCATAGTCTTTGAACAGCTTGATAACATTATGGCCAGCAACCCATATAGTAAAGCATACAAAAAAATAGCTGAGGTTGAAAAAGAACAACAGGCACATGCGCAAATACATCAATTGCCAATGCCAAAAGGTCGATAATAGATATGTGGTTCCATGCAATCCACATTTGCTGATGAAGTACAATGCACATATCAATGTGGAAGCTTGCACTTCTATCAAATCCATCAAATATGTGCATAAATATATATACTAAGGATATGATGCAGCAACTGTTGTTGTGCAAGGTGCACAAAATGAAAAAGACAATCCAATTTTACATGACGAACTTTCATCTTATTTAGTTGCTCGCTATGTAAGTGCTCCAACAGCAATGTAGCGTCTTCTCAAATTTGAGATACATGATCGGTCACATGCTGTGTATCGATTAGCTGTCCATTTGCCACAAAGTCAATTTGTTTGCTTCACTGCAGGCAATGAAAGAAATGCTTTAGCATAAAGTGAACATAGAGCAACAAGACTTACTGCTTGGTTTCAATTGAAATTGTCAGGACACTGAGGCCAGACAATTTTCATACATTGACATTTCATTGACATGTATTCGTAAATGGTGAATGGCGACAACGAAAAAAAACATAATTATAAAATTATTCCAAGAATTTATACCGTCAGTCCACGAGACATTGAACATTTCAGTTTAAGATTACTTCTTTTACATGTTCACATGTGCACATAGTTATGAACATTTATGCACAGTCAATGACATAGTTTATGATTAGTGATGTCGCGAACCACGAACGCGAACCGCCGCAAATGTTCGCGAACCGGCGAACATCGGCGAACCGCCATAGACTTCAATGGGAAGGCGAATTTTAAAACCCACAGGGACTCTTTCTGGCCACAATAGTGATGGGAAAGTTGTTTCAAGGGGACTAACACCTGGACTGTGGCATGCCGGAGGGGGATCCATGGCAAAACTCCCATGGAAAATTACATAGTTGATGCAGAGTCTGGTTTTAAGCCATAAAGGGCATAAATTACCTAATATTCCTAAATTGTTTGGAATAACGTGCTTTAAAACATCAGGTATGATGCTGTATCGATCAGGTAGTGTAAGGGTTACACCTTACATGACTGGGGGTCTATAGGTGACATTAGTACTGACCTTTATCTGACTGGGTGTCTATAGAGGGACATTAGTACTGACCTTTATATGACTGGGGGTCTATAGGTGACATTAGTACTGACCTTTATCTGACTGGGTGTCTATAGAGGGACATTAGTAATGACCTTTATCTGACTGGGTGTCTATAGAGGGACATTAGTACTGACCTTTAGCTGACTGGGTGTCTATAGAGGGACATTAGTAATGACCTTTATCTGACTGGGGGTCTATAGAGGGACATTAGTACTGACCTTTATCTGACTGGGTGTCCATAGAGGGACATTAGTAATGACCTTTATCTGACTAGGTGTCTATAGAGGGACATTAGTACTGACCTTTAGCTGACTGGGTGTCTATAGAGGGACATTAGTACTGACCTTTATCTGACTGGGTGTCCATAGAGTGACATTAGTACTGACCTTTATATGACTGGGGGTCTATAGGTGACATTAGTACTGACCTTTATCTGACTGGGTGTCTATAGAGGGACATTAGTAATGACCTTTATATGACTGGGGGTCTATAGAGGGACATTAGTACTGACCTTTATCTGACTGGGTGTCTATAGAGTGACATTAGTCCTGACCTCCTGCTGCAGTATTATTACTCCCAGTACTCCCAGGCTTGCTACTATTAGATATAATAACCTCAGTTTCGTTTCCTTATCTGTTGGTAACATCAAAATATGATTATTAAATATCTCATATTTGTTTGTTTTTTTCTCCCAAAGTGAACCCCTTTGTGTGTGTCCCACAGATGTGGCGTTTCCGCTCTGCGTATGTTGGATTTGCACCGCTCAAAAAGTATGAAAAGAGATCCCCCCCCCCTTGAAGCCCATTAATGACATCATCAGTAAATTGTATGTAACAGATTCCAGTGTTTAGGGTTTATGACCCAATACTGCGATCATATCACTTATGACAAAAATCCGTATTTGTCGTATTATTCAGACTCGCGTGGATCTTTGTGTTACATTTCCTGATACTTTTATTATCTTGATCTTTATATATTTACTAGCGACTTGCTCATCAAAAAATGGCGGCAATAAGATTGTAAGGCAGGTAATGGTTTGGACGAGACATTCATTTTGTTGGCGGTCGGAGATCCTTCGGCGCTCATTGCGAGGCTGTTGGTAGTATTTTTTTTCTGATAGGCGCTTTTGCTGATATTCTTTGGTCGGCGGTGATGTGTTTTTTGCGCTTATTGCAAGGCTTTGTATGCTATGAGCAGCGTTGGCGCTCGTTGTGAGGCGCGCAGTGAATGGCTTTTATGTTTAATGTGATAATGTTTTTTTTGTGTATATGTATTTTTGTATGCTAATGAAATAATTACTAAATGAATATACTTTACCTATTTGTAGGTAATATATGCAGGAAGCATTGTGCTGAAGAGCTGACAATCTGTTTTCATGTTCCTGCAGCATACAATGTAGGTTTTCAGTGCTGTGGAGCTGCTGTGTAAGTGTCAGCAATGTGTGCAGTGTGTAGTGTAAATAGGCTGAGTGCGTGAGGGGAAGCCATTAGGGTAGCTGGGTACTTCCGCATTGTGTAAGTTAGTGTTGTAAAATGGCGGGGAATGTGTATGTGATACGCGGGTGTGGATGATTTAGCGTCCTTGTTAATAGTGTATCTTTACCTCGTACGGCTTTTTAGGAAAATCTGTATGTGTTTTGCGTGTTTAGGGTCCTGTAGCCTCGTTTTCTTTTTTTCAAGGGCCATTTTTTTTCTCACTTAGGTGATTTTCGGGTGTCTAAACTCATGAATTTGGACTTAAATGGAGGTGTAACTTCACTTGCAGAGGTCCTCGGTGCCCGCCTTGCTGTGGGTAAGCTTTTTATGTGTTTGTTGTGTGTATTTATTGTGTTTTTAATGTTTTTAAGTGCGTGCGGTTCGGGCGTTAAGGTCGTATTTTTGTGAGCTTGTAATGTTTTTTTTTCTAAGTCCCGTATTTTTGGATGGTAAGTCCGTAAATTTGATGGTGTAAGTCCCGCCTGTGGCTCATTGCAGCAGACGTGGGAGCCTTCGGCGCTCCTTGCCAGCAACTCTGGCCCTCGCTTCGCAAGCCCACAGCGTTAGCAACAACCCGCCTGCTCACAACTATATATGTGATATCTGTAACGTCTTCCCCAGTTGGCACTTGTAAATCGTCTAAGCGACAAAAAAAATGGCGTCCGGAAAAAATGAAAACGAGGCTACACGACCCCAAACCGCGCAAAAAATCGCCAGCCATGTACGACTTTTACCTAGGAACGGACGAGGTACAAAATACACTATTATAAATAATGGAAACTGCTGGCGAGCCGCGTAACACATACACAATCGCCGCCATTTTACAACACTAACTTGCAACTAATAACATTACAAATCTAAAATGGCGCGTTACACGACTATACAAGCGGTTTTCCCTCGTGCACTGCGCACATTGCTGACACTTACACCTCGGGTCACCAACAGTCCAAATGTACACTGTAAGCTGCAGGAAAATCAAAACTGATTGTTAGCTCTTCAGGTTATTGATCACTGGATATATTAATTACAAATAGGTAAAGTATTTTAGTAATTAATTAATTCATTATTATTAAAAAAAATATATATATAAAAAAAATACGCCTAATAGCATATTTTACACTGCGGCTACTTTACATACATTAACGCTTCGCACTTCCTAATACATTTGTTCATTCACAATAGTTATTATCGTGCATTCATTTAATAAGTATTAATTAGTAATGGAAAATAAAAATGTAGACTTTACACTACACTAAAATGTTTTACTTTTTACTCTGCAGTTATATATCTGGATTACTGCTCATTGGCTGCCAGCGATAGCACTCTCAAAGCAGTTACAAATCTAAATCACTTTATTATGCTCTGAGACCTGAATACATTTTTTAATTTACACTGCAGACATTTTTTTATATATTTAACACTGTACTTATATATCTGTCTTTGCGATGAGTGCCGATGATTGATCGTTGCAAAGCACGAAACATGAAGGACACGAGGGAAGAGACTCACAATGAGCGCCGAAGGTCCTCAGAGTACAAAAAGCATCACATTGTGTGGCAAACAGCATTGCCATGGCTTCAAACTTTATTGGCCCATCATTTGTGCCAGGCAAGTCGAAATTATGAGTGGTACCCATAAAGGCGAACCAGTTCTTATACCGAGAATTGATTTGGCTCCAAGTAAGAGTGGTTTGCCTTTTGGCCTTCAAAGGAGACAATTTCCCATTATCATGGCATTTGCCATGACCATCAATAAATCCCAAGGACAAACTTTTAAGACTGTGGGTATTTTTTTGAAGGAACCTGTGTTTGCACATGGACAACTCTATGTTGCATTTTCAAGATGCAATAATTCAGCGGAAATTAAAGTACATATTGAAGAAAACCCAAGTCAGGGTGATTTATTGGAAGGTGAATGCATTTTTACCAAAAACATTGTGTACTATGAGGTGCTGTAAACATAGAGAACAGTGGTTTAATTTCGACGACAACAATTTTTGTCACTCGGACTAATTTTAGAGGACCACTATTTCAATAAGAAACTCTATACAATAACAAAAAAACATAGAGAACAGTGGTTTTACTTCCATGACAAAATTTTTAGCTCACTGGGACACTTTATAGAGGACCACTGTTTCACGTAGGAAACTCTATGTGCCATTTGCACAAAGTACAAGAAGAACAAACAATTGCAAAAAAAAAAAAACAACAGTAAACAGTGGTTTATCCCATAGACCAAATTAAAAATCTGCTGGACTCTTTGTAAGGACATATAAAAAAAAATTCTTCATATATAACAACATTGAAAAGGAACACTTCTCTTATTTCAAAGAAGTTATATCACACCAAATATAGAGAACAGTGGTTTTATTTTGAGGACAACATTTTATGTCACTTGGACTCTTTTTAGAGGACCACTAAGAAACTCTATAATTGGCAAAAAACAGAGAACAGTGGTTATACCTCACGGATGAACTTTTATATCTGGCGGTCTCTTTTTAGAGGACCATTATTTCACTTAGGAAACACTATGTGCCATTTTCAACAACTACAACAATAAAAACAAAAATTAACAGATTGGAATGTGTTAGAACATTTTACATGATTGGCCCCACAAAACAATTAGGTGGCATTTTCATTAAATTCAAGGTTAAATGTTATTGTTTTATGTTACTAGTTCACATGTTAACATTGTATTTTCAAAGTTGTGGAAAGTTGGTTCATTGTATATAGTCAAGGATATATGTTACTACAAGTTTCACCATTTGTTAATACATTGATCTGTATAATTAATCTGTACAATTAAATAGATTCAGGGAGTAATCCGATCGCCAGATAATGGGGTCAGGAAGGAATTAATTTATTTCCCTCTTTGATACAATTGGCCAAGTTTCAATGGGGGTTTTATGGTTTGCCTTCCTCTGGATTCAATGCCTATTTAGTTTAACAAGAGTTTTAAAAAATATTGAATGTTACAAAGCATGTAATTGTTCAAAATAGTTATTCACAGAAAGTTTACATAGTCTTCTGTTATTCATGGATAACTATCAATTCCTAATGTTAGTATTGTTAAAAAAATGGTTCAAGATTGTTTCAAATACAAGTTGCATGTTACAAACTTTTATGTTATGGTTTATAATATGTATTCATAAAAACTTCAGCCATTGTTATATTGTTATTCTATATATGACAATTAAAAGAGTTAATATTGAAAAAAAATATTCTATACCTGTTGGTGAAATACAAGTTGAAAGTTAAAAAAATAAAAAGTTTTAATCAAAAGGTTGTATTTCTTTGTAGATAAAAAAAAGGTTAAGAATGTTAGACACTAACATAATGTGGCAACCAGTTTTAACAGCATTAAAATTGTATTGCCCCGTCTTTGACTTTTTTTTAGCACATGTTTAGCTTTCTTGTATGTTTGTTATCTGTGTTGTGTATACAATTTAAAATATATAATGTAATATATGCAGTAAAAAAAAGAAATACATGTTTCCTTCATTTTGATCTCTGTATTTTTATCAAATACCCTGACTTTAAAATGTATACTAATAATAAAAAAGCCCTGTATCTTATGGGCAAGGTCATACCAGATATGTAGAGATTTAGCTAGATTAATGACCAATATAGACCATCTCTGGCAAGAGCACAGATATCCTCCACTAGAGAAAACTAAAATACACACATCATACCATAACAACACAATAAATATATAAAAGTATATATCAGATGATTAACACAACTCCACAAATTTCCCAGTGCACTAATCTTAGCTAAAGTCAGTTATTTTGTAATATTAAGAAACACCTACTGCAATTTTTGAAGAAATTCTCACCCATTTCATTTTACGAAATATGCGCAATATTGCATTTTAAAGACCGATATCTACGGAATAGATAGACAGCAAAGTTTCTATGCTAATTGGAGATGTACCTGTGCAAAATGGTTCTCTTGTAATTGATGGAACTTTTTTTGCACAAGTTACATATCCATCCCAATTGCCCCTTCCACAAACCTTCCAATAAACTGGGTAACAGATACCCTGCTCCTATTCGTGTTCTGACTAAACCCTAAATACTCCACGCAGCCTGCTGCAAGAGACACTAAGCCATCAGCTCAGTTGTCTCCACAGCAGTGCTGCAGAAAAACACACAGTCCTACACTAACCCCCTCCCCTATCTATCTATATAAACCCCAGGGATTCCCACCCCCTAGGTGCTAAGGGGAACCCCCGTGGATTCCCCCTCCTGCTTACCCCAATCCCCACTGATAGATATAACCATGGGGGGCTATATAGGACCTCCATGGTACCGCTATTATGGGGTCACTATTATGGGGTCTATACAGGACCATGGTATCCACAATTAACCCATATTCCAAAGATGTCTGTGGCATAGGACCTGCGTGGCATCTAAATTTTGCCCACAAACCAAAACAAATGTAACCCTCCTAATAACCATAATATGCCAAGGAGGTCCTTTAAGGCTCCAATCATTAACCCTTCCGACAGATCAAATTAAAAATCATTAACCTTTGCCACAGATCAAATTCTTGCTTGATTTGGATCAATACGTTGGTAATAATGTGTGAACTTGATAAGCTAATTACAAACAAATGGGGT
The DNA here is from genome assembly GCA_027410445.1 of Discoglossus pictus. Lineage (NCBI taxonomy): Eukaryota > Metazoa > Chordata > Amphibia > Anura > Alytidae > Discoglossus > Discoglossus pictus. The sequence goes on along the minus strand of CM050165.1, from coordinate 203,295,640 downwards.
CCCAAAAATGAAGGGTTATCCACTGCTTTACCAACAGTGGATAAGGAATTTCCATTGATTATCATTTTTATTGATAATTTGATATTGATATCTGGATTTGCTTTACACACACTTTTTTAACCCCATCCGATAACATTTATATGTTTCAATTTTTCAGTTGGGCCTTTCCCTTTTCTGAGACTTTATATGAGGAAGAGTTGCTATATATCCTTTGGAAATTTTCTACTATCATATAGGACACTGAGCACCACTGCCTTATCAGCTACAAATTATACATGCACCTATGACAACAATGAAGTCTTTGTTACTTTGGTGTTGGGGCATAATTTGATGTGGGGCCAGGGTTCCCTCTCAGTCGCCATTGGGCACCGAGCACAAGGATGATGTGGAGGAAGTGTGGGAGAGCTGCCAAAGGTAACACACACATCCAAGGGAGCAAATGTAATCATGCACAATAATGCAACCCTCGTCAATAATGGTCTAACACTCACTCAATGTCCAATACACACCTATAGAGTTTAGCTTGATTTGAGTAAGATTGTTACCTCTAAAAGCGTGAGAAACTGGGTGTCTCCATGACTCCAGTATCAGTGTTTTTATAGAAAACTAAGAGATTAAAATCATTCCAACTAATCAAATCCAGATGATTAATGATAGGCTGGCTAAAGTATGGAATGATATGGAATGTTGTCTTTTTATGTGAGATATTCCTTTAAGGTAAAAGAAGAACATTGTGCTCACATGACATTGCCAGCAAAGATACAAGCCATCACAAATATATATGCTTTCAGAGTTTCACACTTCATAACTTGTGTTGGGCTTGTCGTTGCTTTTTATGGGGAAACTGGCAGCATTCCTACACCTTGGTGTTTTCAGTTGCAGAATGAGTGAAACAAACGTCAAGAATGGGAGTTGTAAGAATTTCCATTGTATAATCAAAACACACATAAATGTGATTTTAAAACGTACAAAGAGTGTATTGTAAACCATTCTTTTGTAGGATTTGGGGGGGGGGAAACTACATTTTAATCAAAATAGGCTCTGCAAGCATTCACTTTAACAATTAGAAAGTCATATGTAAAAAAGTGTGAAATATACCATGGTAAATTTGAATTAAGAATGATTTGTTTTATTTATTCAGAGTACTGACAGATGACCTTTAAAAAATAAACACCATTTCTTTGTTCGCCCCTCCAGAAGTTAAAGGATTTATATAGCTTTTACCAGAAGGAATTTATAAAATGTTTCTGTACTGCAAAAATAACTCAGAGGAACGCCAACATTCTTTCACTGAAAGTAAAAATAATATTTATCATTGAAAATCCAGGGAAACACCCATTGTTTTTAATTGTGATACGTCTGGGTTAATATTATACCTAAAGTAATTTGGAGGTTAATCTTATTATTCTAACAATTTGAAACTGACCATTAGCTTTTTATGAAAATGAAACTTAATACAACTACTCTTATTAATGCAACAATCATTGCAACCCCAAGAGCCAAGGAAATGAACTTTGGAGGCCCCTTCATTTGCATTCTTGCACCTATAAAGCATTTTCTCAGACCCTAGAGCAGAGATCTGTAACCTATGGCTCCAGAGCCAAACGTGGCTCAAAGCATATCATATGGCATTGTTGCATTCCAGACTGAAGAAATATACTGAGGCAGTAAGAGAGCAGTGCATAGTGTGCCTGAACAATTTATTGTTGTCGTTTAGTCGCTCAGTCATGTATGACTCTCTGTGATCCTATGAACTGCAGCAAGTCAGGCACAACTATTGATGTGTCTAGTTGTGCTCATCCATAAAGTTATCTTGGCAAAATACTGGAGTGGGTTGTCAGTACCTTCTCCAGTGGGCCGCGATTTGTCTGGCCTCTCTGCTATGACCTTCCCATCTCGGGTGACCCTACATGGAGTAGCTCACAGCTTCATTGAGGTACACAGGCCCCTCCACCATGAGAAGGTAGCAACACGGTAGGGGGCCTGCAAAAGTAGCTGTCCTCAACTAAAAGTAATGTACCATGAAGGTGCAAGTGCTGAAATTGTATATTTTCAAGCAGTACAACCTATGCCTATTTGTCACGCATCCATACATCATGTTTTATTTTGATCCCATGTGTGATTTCAGAGGGGGGTAAGAACTAACAAAACAAGCTCCAAATTTAGGAACTGTTTGCTCTATGTAATATAAATATTAATACATAAATCAGAGCATAAACCATAAATATTTTTGTTTACATTATTGACCACTGCACGAAAGGAAAATCAGTCAGCTACTGCCTCTCTGAGTTCCATGTAGCTTGTGTTCATCTATCCATCTCTGCCTCCCTGTTTTTTGAATGCCCTCAATCTTTCCCAGCATCAGAGTCTTTTCTAGGGAATCCTGTCTCCTCATGATATGGCCAAAATATTTGAGCTTCAGCCCCATGATCATTCCTTCCTGTGAACATTTTTTCTTGATTTCCTGTAGTACTAATTGGATCTTCTTGCAATCCAAGATACTCTAAGCAGTTTTTTCCAACACCACAATTCAAAGATATTCATTCCACGGTGCTCAGCCTTCTTTATCGTCCAGCTCTGACATCCATATGTTACTACTGGGAATACCATACTTTTTACCATGCGGACCTTTGTTGATAACGTAATATATTTTCTTTTTTAGTAGCTTGTCCAAGCTTGTCATAGCTTTCCTCCCAGAAGCAAATGTATTTTAGTTTCATGGCTTACAGTCACCATCTGAAGAGATCCTGGATCCCAGAATTTTTTTTGTCACTGCCTCCATTTCTTCCCCATCTATTTGCCAGGAACTGAGATTGCCATTTGCCATGATATTTGTCTTTTTAACATGGAGCAGCAGGCCAGCCATCAGAGTAGCATCATCCACGTATCTGAGGTTGTTGATATTTCTTCCAGCAATATTGATTCCATCATTGGATTCATCCAGTCCAGCCTTACGCATGATGAACTCGTCATAGAAGTTGAATAAATAAGGTGACAATATACAACCTTGCCACACTTCTTTCGCAATCTTGAACCATTCTGTTGTTCCTTGTTCGATTCTGTCAGTTGCTTCTTGGTCCATATGCAGATTTATGAGGCAGATGAGATGATCTGGTACCCCCATCCATCTCTTTAAGAACAGGCCACATTTTGTTGTGATCCACACAGTCTAAGGCTTTAGGACAGTCTATGAAGCAAAAGTAAATGTTTTTTCTGGAACTCTCTTGCTTTCTCTATTATCCAGCAATTTGATTTCTTGTGTCTCTTCCTCTGCAGAACCCGGCTTGCACATTTGTTAGTTCACAGTCCACGTGGTTGGAGCTGAGCTTGTAGGATCTCAAGCATTACCTTGCTTGCATATGAAATGAGTGCAATTGGTTGATAACTGGAGCAATTTTTGTCACTTCGTTTTTTTGGGGGTTGGGATGTAGACTGACCTTTTCCAGTCTATTGGCCACTGTTGAGTTTTCCAAGTTTGTTGACATAAGGCAAGCAATACTTTAACAGCATCACCAAATATAGGGAGCACATATCATGCCAATAATAGGAAAATATAGGGAGCACATATCAATCATATGGGTTACACTATTCAAGTACTGATAGAAAATTGGTTTGAATACCAATAAGTGCGAAAAGTACATGTGCAAAAGTATAAAGTACAAAAAACTAGGTAGAAATAAGCTTATAATATGATCAATAAAATGCAATATCATATAGATTTGGTCTTATGATGTTATACTTTGATTAATTTGAATACGGACGTGATTCATTGGGGGGATGGTTATGTATATTTTATGATTTTATACAACGTAGTTGTGGTTTTTAATGAGTGACTATAAATTTTGATCTATTCATGCTGAGATGTAATATTGAGTGATGTATTGTGTAGTTTGGGTCAATAGACGTTCTGTTCATTCCATTTTTTTTTTTTTCATATAATTAATTCAATATGACCCTTACTTGAGTACTGCTTTATATGGTATTTTACCTACATTAATATTGTACCTGTTTGATCCTTATACAACTTATCTAAATGCTTTTTCTATATGTTAAATGGCTTGCCATGGATTTTAATTAAAATCATTCTGACAATAATTGTGTTTAAACTAAGCACGGCTTTGGTCACAATTTGATTGTCTATGAGGGCTACTCTATTTCTTCTGCAGGATTCTTGACAACAGAAGAAAATCTGGTGGTTGTCTGATGTGAAATGTCCCATTCCAGTCCATTTGAATTAACTCATTTCCAGGAGATTGATGTTTAACCTTGTCATGTCATTCTTGACCACATCCAGTTTGCTTTGGTTCATAGATCTAGCATTACAGGTTCCTTTGGTGAATTGTTTTTTGCAGCAGCGAACTTTCCATTACAGACACATGCGCATCTCGGCTTTAACCCAATTACTTAATTAAATCTGGTGGTACTCAAATTGACCCTCTGCTGTTCCTCAGTTATGTGGTAGGCATCTTCTGACCTGAGGGGCTCATCTTTCAGTGCCATATTATTATGTTTATTGTTGTGCTTGTCCATAAAGTTTTCTTAGCAAAGTTACTGGAGTGAGTTGCTAGTTCCTACTCCAGTGGACCACGATTTGTCTGACTTCTCTGCTATGACCTGCTCATATTGGGTGACCCTACATGCTATAACTCACAGATTAATTGAAGTAAACAAGCCCCTTCACCAAAACAAGGCAGGAATCCAGAAGGGCAAACCATAAATATATGTATTATATATTATAAATTAGCAGTTTATAACCTTACACTATTGCAAATGGTAACAACTAACTTAATTATGCTGTTATTGATATCCATTTTTTTTTTACAACAAGGAAAGTATGATCCTGCAAGGAACAATTGAGCTTTGGAACCTGGAACTATGAACCAAGGCGAATTAGACATTGTCAAGAATCAGATGACAAGGTTAAACATTGATGGAAAATAATTAAACATGGACTAGAAGTAAGGCAAAAAACTTTCAAAACTAATAGTCCATAATTCTTCTCCCTATATCAACTATAGATCATAGTCCTATACCCATACCACCTACTATGATAATCGCCCTATAGTATACGTTCAGGCCCATTTACTATGGTCTTCCCGTTTTCCTTACTCTCCGCCTACTTTGTCTTTTTCCCAAAGACAGTTAGACACGCATAGCTTTCATCATCTTAGCTTTTTGATTTAATTAATTTTATTTTCACCAGATAAGAGAAGTTTTTTGCCTTACTTCTAGTCCATGTTTAATTATTTTCCATCTCCCTATTATAGACCCTCTTACAGACTTAAGTTAGTTTACACATATTCTAAATGGTCTAGTATTCTCTATGCCCAACTCTTACTTAACATTAAGCTTTTGGACCTTTTGGTTGGAGTCTGTGAGTATATCTTTTTAGGTGCATCATGCCCCCTTATAGGCCAGCTCTCTAAAATAGGCTTTAAAAACTATATCCATTATTAAATCTTTAATTTATATTTTTGTTTAAATTTAGAGCACAGGATTATTCTAGATAAACTGCAATTAAATATTAATTTTACTGCTATATTTTCCCTTTACAAGTGAGACATTATGACAATTTAGTCTATATTTTCCGTTCTCAATAATAGAGCCAGCGCCTTATATACAGCGAAGATAATATCCACCTTTACGAGTGGTTCAAGCAACCTCGAACTCAAAATCTCGCGATTAACGTGGGTTCGCGATTAGGAATACACAATCTCGCGAGAAACGTGATGACGCGGCCCACGACCGCGTCGCGGCGCCAGCGTAGACGCGGTGACGTCATTGCGTCCCGCGAAATCGCGGGACTCTTTAAAAAGTCTGCGGTTTTACTCAGAATTGTCCCCTGATGAATCCAGAACGACAATAGCGGGGAAACGCGCGTCGGGAACATTTTAAACACACCAGGTGGCGGGGGTAAGCTCTCCCATTGTGGAGCACATTACCTACACACTCGACGTAGGACTGTATTTTCTACACCTATAGGGTATGACAATATCATGTATGTTACTCACCTTATAAGACTATTAAGGTAGTATACTATTGTTAATAATTCCTATTGGTTTATGAGTGCAATTATGGGGATCAAGCAACTCTTTCAGATAGCAGCTTTGTGCTGTGTATCACAATACTGAGGAGGATTTGTCTCTGCTGACTATTAATATATCACAAAGAGGCTAGACCCTAGAGTGATCAGATTAAGCTTCTGTTTAAATACACAGAGAGACCTCCCCTCCTTTTTTCCTTTTTGACAGCAATACCAGCAACTGTAAGCGGTCATCTGTCCTTTAAACTAGACAGGTGGCGGCTACATTTCTTACCATATCTTACCTAGTAGAGCTCCATTGCAATTACTTAGAGCTCATTATTGCTCAACCCCCCTATTTACTATAGCCGGCATCTTCAAGATATACCTCACAGTATATCTTTTTTTATTTTCACCTTATTTATTTTTATTTAGATTTTTTCTTAATAAAGTTATTTTTCTATTCATTTTTCCATTATCAGTTGCTACACATTTGAAATTAGAGTCTTATCTGTCTCTAAGGTTGTGGTGGGGAGAGACATTTCAGACCCACTGTAACTGGGAACTATTTAAAAACATCCTTTTTACTCTATTTTATTTAGAGATTAGTTTCTACCTCTCTAAAAAGGAAGTAAAGAGTAGATTTAGGAACTAGATATGGAAGATAGAAGGTCTGAAGAAGTCAAGAGATCTTTTCAAGAATATTGGGGATCTCAAAGGCACCTTTCACTCCAAAGTGGGCATGATGAAAGACAAAAATGTTAGAGACTTAACATTGCTCATATAAAGAATAGGTGGCAGGAATACACTGAAGGTCTATAAAGGAAGGATCTTAACACCACTGATGACCTAAATAATTTGTCCAATTAGCTGGAGCCAGACATCTTGGAGAGGAAATTGAGATGGACCCTTGGGTGCCTTGCTGATAACAAGCTGCAGGAGTTGTTGGAATCCCAATTGAAATATTGAACATTCTACAAGATGATGCTGTGAAAGTGTTGCTTGCTTTATGCCAACAAATTAGGAAAACTCAACAATGGCCAATAGACTGGATAAGGTCAGGCTACATCCCAATCCAAAAAAACGGCAGTGCCAAAGAATGCTCCAAATATCGAATAATTGCACTCATTTCACATGCCAGCAAGGTAATGCTTAAGATCCTACAAGCTTGACTCCAACAATAGAATCAATATTGCTGGAAGAAATATCAACAACCTAAGATACATGGATGATACTTCTCTGGTGGCTGAAAGTGAGGAGGAACTAAAGGACTTATTGATGAGGGTGACAGAAGATGCAAGATGCAGAAGATGCAAAATCTGGCCTGCTGCTCAATGTTAAAAAGAAAAAGATCATGGCAAATGGCAATCTCAGCTCCTGGCAAATAGATGGGGAAGAAATGGAGGTAAGATATTACGTTATTAACAAAGGTCCGCATGATAAAAAGTATGATATTCCAAGTTGTTACATACGGATGTGACAGCTGGACCATAAAGAAGTCTGAGTGCCGTAGAATTGACGCCTTTGAATTGTGGTGTTGGCGAAAACTAATATATCCCCTTGGACTGCCAGAAGACCCAATAAATCACTACTTCAGGATATCAAGACAAACTGTTCACTAGAAGGTATGGTCATGAGGCTGAAGCTCATATGTTTTGGTCATATCATCAAGCAGGATTGCCTAGAGAAGACTCTGATGCAGGCAAAGATTGAAACCAAATGAAGAAGGGGATGACAGAGGCAGAGATGTACCCGATGTACTGCGATCTATAGGGTCATGGAGAGTCGGATGCAACTGAACAACTAAACAACAACAACAAAATATATGCTGTTTCAATGTACAAATATACAAAATGCAAAACATAAAGAGTTGAATGACACGCTAATAGGACGTAGAACAGTTATGAAGTATTTTGTGGCAGGTAGAAAGGAAGTTGAAATACTCTCCACCTTCACATTGGATCTATTGAGGCATATGTACGCTGTTCTCAGGCAGACAACAAGATATAACGTTAGCTTATGTTGTTTATAAGGGAAAGGCAAAGATGACTCTCACTAACGTTTATGAATTTGTGAAGGATCTGTTTACATGGAGAGCACTCACTAAATACTGCATGAATAAGAAATATGACAATAAATTGGATTTTGTTTCTTAGTAAGTGATATCTTTATGTTAGTTAGGTCAAGTGCTTAACATCTTTTAGTTTTTTAAGTAAAGAAAAAAGCATTCTGAGTACACGTGCATGCCCAAAGCAGGCTAGGAGATCAAATGTCCCATAGAATTACACAGTAAAGAGTATTTCTACAGTTGCTAAGGATTCTGGGTACTGAGACTTTTACCTCTAGACCAGGGGTGGGCAAGTTTGGTCCTGGAGGGCCGCAGACAAGCCTGGATATGATGATATCCTGCTGTGCACAGGTGAGTCAATCACTTCTTCAGTCAGCCTGAATGACTCACTTGTGCACAGAAAGGATATCTTCAAATCCAGGCTTGGGTGTGGCCCTCCAGGACCGAACTTGCCCACCCCTGATCTAGTCCATTTAATGGGACATGTAGGGTTCACTGTTTTTAATATAAAAATAGTCTAAGTATTTATTTGCATACCTAAACACCAGTTTATTAACAAGTGTTTAAAAGCTGTTTGTACTCACTGAAACCTACCACATGGCCCCTACAAAGGTGCGTCCCCCATGCACACAATGTGCCTACAGTACTAGATGTACTAGCCAGTCACAAATTGTCTCAGCAATGTTGTGATTGGCTAGTTTATCTAGAACTATAGATACATTATATGCATGAGCTGCAAGGAGTGCACCTTTGTAGGGACGATTTAGAATGTTTCAGTGAGTAAAAAGAGTGCTTTTACATAATTACTAAAATGTTATTTAGATATGCCAATAAATAATAGATTATTGTAATGTTAAAAAAGGGAATCTTCCATATCCGTTTTAACTTGGGATCAATTTTGGTGTATGCGGGCTGCTCTCAGGCAGGCCTTCAAACATATCCTTTCCTCTCACGTTAGACATATTCATGTATGATGACTTGAAATGTTGCTTTAGATTATATTTATGGACATTCCTTCAGGGATAAAGTATTGCAGTGCTCAAAGTGAATTATATTACTCATCTCTTGTCTTAGTCCTTTAAAGTCGTGGATAACAGAATAATTTGTAATTCTGTATGCAGATTTTGATTATATTTCTAAAGGAGAAAAATTACACCAAAAATATGGATATACAGAACTCATGTGTATACAGTTTCAGAGATGATAAAAATCACCCCCTACAACCACATAGAACCTCGGGGGATTTATAAATTTAAAATTCACAATTCCATTACATATAATACTTGTCAAAATACGAATCGTCATCGTGAGGGGCCGCATTTGCGAAGGTGGAGGCTCAACGGCGTCTCACAATCGGTTACAAACACCCACAGAAGCGGGACTTGGAAAAAAAGCACAAAACACGCAATAACTAAATACGGACTTACACAAAAAAATACGAGCTGCAGGACTTAGAATGAAAAAATTACGGCCTTACACAAAACAAATACGACCCGCGCCGTACCGCGCACAGCTGAAAACATTTAAAAAACTATAAATACACAGAAAAATGACATAAAAAGCTTACCCACAGCAAGGGAGGGGGCACCCAGGACCTCTGAAAGTGAACTTCCACCTCAATTTAAGCCCAAATTACCGAGTTTAGACACACAAAAATCCCCTAAGCGAAAGAAAAAATGGCCACCGAAAAAAGCGAAAACGAGGCTATACGACCCTAAAGCCGCAAAACACCACCAAGCACATACGGCTTTTCCAAAAAGCCGTACGAGATACAAGATACACTTTTACCAAGGACGCTAAATCATCCACACCCTCGTACCACATACACATTCACCGCCATTTCACAACACTAACTTACAGAATGCGGAAGTACACAGCTACACTAATGACTTCCCCTTGCGCACGCAGCCTATTTACACTACACACTGCACACATTGCTGACACTTACACCTCAGCTCCACAACAGTGCAAACCTACATTGTATGCTGCAGGAACATCTAAACAGATTGTCAGCTCTTCAGCACAATGCTTCCTGCATATACTACTTACAAATAGGTAACGTATATTAATTTATTAATTATTTAATTAGCATACAAAAATACATATACACAAAAAAAACACTATCGCAATAAACAAAAAAGCAATTCTCTGTGCGCCTCACAACGAGCCCCAACGCTGCTCATAGCACACAAACTACACAAGTCGACAGCCTTGCAATAAGCGCAAAAAGCAGATCAGCGCCGACCTTACAATGACAGCAAAAGCGCCTCTGATAAAAAAAAATACAACAACCAAGAGCCTCGCAATGAGCGCCGAAGGATCTCACACCACCAAAAAAATTAATGTCTCTGGCAAACAGCATTACCTGCCTTACAATTGTATTGCCGCGTCATTTTTGACGGGCAAGTCGCTAGTAGTAATATAACGTCTCAAACAAAAATAAACAAAATATTTAAAACATGATCTAATATTAAAGGCTTTACAACTATAATTGTTATTTATTTTGTTATATAGCTTAACCTCAAAGGATACATTTTTCAAACAATAAACGAGAACAGTTTCAGAAAGCATACCCTCTTTGGCCTGCACTATGTGCAGGTGCATGATGGGTAGGAAAGCCTCCTAACATTGACTTTGAAGTCTTCTAAATGTGCAGAAAGGGAAGTGAAAGCATGACTGTGGCTTAATTTGCACCGGTGATTAAACCTCCTGCTTACAAAGCATGAAAGGGTGTATGCCATTTTTGGGAATATCTTTGAAGTAAAACATTCTTCAACTGTGAGATGATGCCCTTGGCTTGGCCTCCACACACACTCGCTTTAAAGTTTCTATCCAATTTGTACTGTGTATTTCCCCCTACAGTTATTTTAATACACTTAAAGCAATGGTCAAGTGGCTAAACAAGGCAAGTCTTGAAAATATTGGAGCTACAATAAAAAGGCCTGTGTGTTTTACCAGATGTTTCTGGCTAATTTTGCTTTGCACTAAAGCTCTTTATTCATCTGCATTTGTCACTGTATATTATTTATTAAGATATCATGGCAGCTGATTATATTAAACTAGGAAATTGCCCGTCAAAAATGACAGGAGTAAAATTGTAAGCCTGACATTGCTGTTTGCCACACAATGCAAGGCTATGGGCCCTCTGTGCACATTTTGCACTCATAGCGAGCCACAACTTTCTTGCATTGCAATGCTCACCTTCAGCGCTCATCGCGAGCCCCACAATGAGCACCTTTGGTGCTCATCGCGTGGCACGCAATGAGCGCCTTCAGCACTCATTGCAAGCCTCTCCCCCTCTGTAGTTCATAGGCCTTGTGCTTAAGTGTTACTGTCTTTGGTTGTGTTAGTGCCTTGGGTTAAGTGTTACTGGGTTGGGTCAAGTGTTACTGGTTGGGTGTTAATTTTTACATTCTCTGAGCTAGTTTTACGTCCTTCAAGGTAGTTTTCCGTCCTTCGGACTCTTTTTCGTCATGTTACGTTTTTTCGGCAGCCATTTATTTCCTCGCTTAATTGATTTTTGATCGTTAAAAAACTATAAAAAAATATGCATCAAATTACCTTGCAACCTCACTCACAGGCTGCCACTGTGCTATGTGTGAGTGTGTAAGTGAATTTGAGGCATATTTGTTATTTTTTTTAGGTCTTTCCAGTTCCGTGGTTTGGCCATTAAAGTCAGATTTTTGTGAGGCGCACAGTCAATCTAGGTGCTTCGGTTCCTAAGTCATATGGGCCATAAGTTTGCGTTGCCTCGGAAGTTGCAGCCTTAGCGGTGCATGCTTGAACTGCTCACCTCGCTTCGCAAGGCTTGCAGTGCAATGAGTGCTTTTGGCGCTCATTGCAGCCTAAGTACCGCGTGCTTTAACTGCTCGCCTCGCAGTGCAATGAGCACCTTCAGCGCTCATTGCAGCCCAAGTTCTGCATGCTTTAAGCGTTACGAACAGCCCCGCAGATCCACAACTATATATGTGGTATTGTAAGTTTTTAACACTTAAAGGGATTTTGATTTAACTGATTTCTATAATTTTCAGTATGGCTAATTTTTTTATCAGTTGGCTAAAATGTTCCCTCCTGGATCACTAACTTGTTTTGGTGTAGGAGCTTGTGTACTTCAATAAAGTTGTGAGCTGTACTATGAAGGGTCATCCAAGATGGACAGGTCATAGCAGAGAGATAAGACAAATCATGGTTCACTGGAGAAGGAACTGGCAACCCACTCAAGTATCTTTCCCATGAAAACCTTATGGATTAGCACAACCAGACACAATATGTGCTTGACGTGCTGCCTTCTATAAGGTCAAGAAGAGTCGGACATGACTGAATGACTGAACAAAAACATCAACATGCTAAAAAGTAAATTCATCATCAGTGGAACAGAACTAGAATGTCTTAACATGCCTACATTTACATATATATAGAGTACTTTTATCAAAGACACTTTTCAAATTAGAACACTGAATTTTTGATGAATAGATCACCTATTTCACAATAGGCAGGGATGAAAGTAAGGTTTAGATTTGTTGCTTAAATGTTGCAAACTACAAAAGGTAAAATTGGGGTTTGTAGGTGAATACTTTTGACCTGTTAGGTCAAAATTTATGATTAAAGGTATATGGAAGTTTCCCTGTTTTTAATATTAAAATAATCTGCCTAAGTGTTTAAATATCTGAACATAATTTTATTAACATGCTTAAAAGCTCTGTATTACTCACTCAAACAGTCCCTGCAAAGGTCTGCCCCCACAGGTCGTGCATACAATGTCTCTATTGGTACTAGATGTACTAGCCACTTACAGATTGTCTCTCAGCAGCATTGAAAAAATGTTTAGATATGCAAACAAACACATTAGTAGTTTATTTTAATATTAAAAACATGGATACTTCCATATATACCTTTAAGGCATGATTTAGTACAAGGAAGATGACAATATAGGAAAGAGAAATAAATTCTTCAAGGTTTATGGTATGCACAATATATGAGGACCTGGGGCTTCTCTAATTAGGGGAAATATTGGCTAAAACAACGGGCCTCATTAACTGTCCAAATAGTAGTTACTGTAGCCTGTATTGTAAAAGTTACTGCTATTAAATTGGCCACTTTTAGCTACAGGCTGAAAATCAACTGCAATTGTCAAAAGTTGTCTAAAATCGCTACTAAATTGCAACTATTCAACAAGCACGCAATTGCTTGCACACCCGTAAATGGGCAAATGTAGCCCAGATAGGTGGGGTTAAACACCCGTTCCTAACACTATAAAAGCAAACAAATAATCAATATTGCACTTTAAAATATTGGGTACAGTGATGTAAGACATTGAAACTAATTGCACAACAGTCTCAAGCTCGCAAATCTGCAATGAAAAATTATTATTTTCACGTTTTATTTCCAGGAATCAAGGAGTTAATACATATCAGGCCACTCACTTGGACTTGAACATTTTCTTCATTCATTTTTATTGATTTTTGCATCACTGGATTGGGAGCCCGATCACATATCGGTCGTCTAAACGCTAATTGATTGACGTTTAAATGGCATGTTTTACTTATTGGCACTAATTCATTTGTCTAACTTCCATGTTTTACTGACGTCATGATGACAGTTTAATTTACTATTGGCTGTTTCTAAATTGGTAGTTACCATCTTGCTTAATTGATCATGACCATGCCCTGAAATGCTACTTATAGGTACATGGTCTACAGTTTTGAGGCTTCGGTCCTGTACTTGCGGCCTTGTTCAGTTGAATCGACCTGTAACTGCTGCAAATTTTTATGGAATTTAATGAGGTCCAATGTATTCGCCAGCTGGCTGTAGTGAGAGTGCATGGCAGCTGGAGTTGCCTTCAGATACTGTATTGTATTTGTGCATTACTATGTCTGCACTGGGGATGCTGTAGAGGTCTCTGAGACACTTTCTTTAAATGGCATGTCATGGAGCTCCTTATTTCTGCAGCTGGGTCCTGCAGGTGTGTATGTGATGTCACTATGGACTTTATGGTTTGTCCAGTGCCTCCTGGGTCTTTTGGTTCTTAAAGTGATTCTTTGTCCATCCCTCACATTGTCATTTATGTTTATTGCATGTCTGGTGGTCAGAGAATTCTGTTTACCTGTGATGGCTTTGCACTCAGGTACAGGAATCAAGCAAATCCCTGACTTATACTCTTCTAATGCCCTTACAAGCCTTGATTGTTGAATTAAACTAAGATATAAAATAGATTGAGATCAGGCATGAGGGAGCTCAAGTTAAGTGCAGACAGTCAGTAAGTTGTTTTAAAAATGAGTTTTCCTAATATGTAAAGCAATATTTTTGCATGTGAAGAGAAGCTTTTAAAATGTTTAAACTTTCTCTTTTATGTACTTTTTATTGCAAAAGCATATAATATAAATGAGCATACAGCAAATACAATAAATATTCAGTCATGTCATGTTTTTTATTTCTAGATAGGTAAGCTGTAGGTTGCAGTTTTAGTTGTTTTTTCTTCGGTTTAGTATTATGTCCATCTAACCTAATCCTGCATAGAGTGTATACAGCCAATTCTTATACCAGAGAATAGGCTGAAACTAATGTTGGGGCATAGGGACCATGCTTTTACAGTATGAATGACAAGCAGAGCTCCATCCTGAAAGGTAAGTGTAACTAGGAGAGAAGGTGGGGTGTCATGCACTTCGGTTGTTTACTCGACTACCTTTGCACCTCCAGTTACTGGCATTTGCAGTTCACAAGTAGCTATAGTTAGCTATTCTTCACCTGGCTAGAACAGCAGTATTGTAGTAAAGGTTTGACTAGAGATAACGAAGCCCCCCGTAAGCAGGACCTGCAGGTCCTTAACGTAGGAAGGCTTTGACACTGCCGGTATTGGATCACATTGCAGCTGGACCGTGTGGTGACTGCAGCATTGGGGAGGTCTGCTACTGTATATAAAGTAGCTTTTACTGTGTGTGTGAGTTTTTTTTTCTTGTGCTGCAGCATGTTTGTCTGGGTTAGGTTGTGCTGTCTTGTCTTGGGCCTGTTTTTTTCTCTCTTGTGCCCCCTCTGTGATAGGATGGATGCTTCTGAGGAGGTAAGCCCTGGGTAGGATATTGGCTCAGGTCAGGGCTAGAGCCCTTAACCATGGGGTCAGGTGGCTGGAGGATCATTTGGGAGGTAGCCAGTAAGCATTAGGGGATAACACTCCCCCCTAGTGCAGGGGAATTGACCCTGAGCACAGGGACCAGTCTGGTGTGACTACTCCCCCTGATGGCAGCAGGTTTGACCCACCCATGGAGGATGCCAGCCAGAGAGATGAGGTAGCTGGAAACCAGCCAGGAGTGCCCAGGCAGCCCAGTGACAGCTCTGGTGGGGGCTGGGGTTCAGGTGCCAGGAGAAAGCAACAGAAGAAACCCCTGCGGCCCACTGGGGGGGGGGTTTGGACTCACAGCCTACACCAGGTGAGCTTAGGGTTCCTAGGAACTGGCAAGGGGGAGTAAAGCGAGGGCCACTGGCAGAACTCGGACACTTTCTTTCCCACTTTCCCCTAAACCCACCAGGGAGGGAGCTGCTAAAGGCGCTCCGGGCACAGAGGGCAGGCTACAGCCCGGTTGCCCTCAATGAGGAGAAAAAGGAATGCAATTGAGAGGGAGATGAAAGAATGGAGTCCCGCAACAGCTGAGGAGGTTAGGGAGGCAGTACAGAGGGTGCCCCACCAAGTCCGGGCCTGTTGTGCTATGTCCAGGTCTTCATGTGACAGGTCGCGCTCTGTTAGCCACACACCAAGGTGACCATGCAGGAGAGATTCCAGTTCAGAGAGAGAGTCCTGCACAGAGTGCAGAAGAAGCAGGAGAATTAGCTGCAAAGACTGCCAAAGAGGTGTTGGACTGCAGCCCACCACATGTGGTGGGGTTACAGGTGAGGGGTTGGCACCAACGCCGCACAAACACACACTTTCTTGTCAGCAATTCCTGGGATCACACAATGTTCAGATTAGAAGGGAAGGATTAGGGGAATGGTTTGCAAGTTTGGCAGGCAAGGTGTGGGTAGCCGGTCAGGGTCTAGGTTTAGTACCCTCTCAGCGGCAACCGTTGGGACGTAACGTTTCTCTGGTTATGGCATCATCTCCAGTTGGGCCAGTATCTGTGGGTCATGCGTGTCAAGCAGCGGTTAGGTCCACAGTGGTTTGTAGTTTAGATAAACTAGGTGCGCACCATGCTATGGAGTTTAAAGAAAAAATCTGGAAGCTGGAATTTGTGGAGATATTCTCGTTGATACCCTACTCGCGACAGGCGACAGAGGGGGATACAAGAGGTTGGCTCATCTTGCGGGGAAAGGGACGTCAGGAAGCGGAGGCAGCAGCGTTAGATAATTGGCTACAGGCCTACTCCCTGGCAATGTTCTGAGCTTTTCGTCTACCTCTAGGAGATTCTGTGCGTGTATCAGACGTGTGGCGTGGCTCCGGTATGATGAGAGTTTCCGGCAGTGCTTAGCTTCTCGGCTGGAGATGGCTTGGAACGAAAAGGCTGTAGCGCATTGGCTTAATGAGATGACCCAAATGAGAGCAGCGGTGTCCTTTTGGAGCGGGGGAGGCAGGCCAAGATCTCCCACCAATGCGGCTAGTGGGGACCAGAGAGGGTGCTTCTATATCAACGAGGGGGTGTAAATGGGCCCCTCACTCGGTTTAGGCTTGTCTGCGTGGGAGAACACTTTGCACTCAGGTGTGCCAAGCCCAAGGAAGGGGGTGCCGTCGTAGTTGCGAAAGGGCCAGACCCCTGTAGTCCTGGACGCAATGCTCCTGTGACTAGAACGCTACCGTAGACTGCGAGGGAAGGTGGGAGCAGCTCGGCTATTGAGGAATGGATTTCGCAAGGGTTTCATTATTCCATCAGAAATTGATGAGAACTGTGAAGTGCAGCCTGTGAATCTGAAGTCGTTGGCGGAATACCCTGAGGTTGTGGAGGAGAAGATAGAGAAGGAGGTTCGGCTGGGCAGGATGGCGGGCTACTTCCGCATGCCCCCCATCCCTCATCTGAGGATCTCCCCTTTGGGGGTGTTTCCAAAACAGGAGGTGGCTAAGTTCAGGCTCATCCATCACCTTTCCTATCCGAAGGGCAGCTCGGTACATGCCATTAATAATATCATGTCTTCGTCTGTGCAGACTACTTCGGCATTTAGTATTACACTGTCTGCAGTTGCAAATTTCCGGTTACCAGAACGGCATTGTTGATGCACTGTCTCACTTTCAGTGGGAGATATTCAGACAGCTGGCCCCAGGGGTGAATGTGGAAGTTGAGCTTTGGGAGCTCAGAGCGGAGAGGTAGTGATTCTGATAGGGAGGTCGTTAGCCGCAGCCACTTGGACAGCCTACAAAAGAGTGTGGTACAAGTGGTCGGATATGGTGGTTATGGCTGGGGGTGAAGATTCAGAGAAGCAGGATAGGATAGGAATACTGCTATGGTTCATCTTGAGGTCGATGGATGACGGTATGTCGACCTCGTCGTTGGGCAAGCAGGTTATGGCCCTAGCTTTTATGTTTAAGTTAGCCGGGCAAAGGGACCTGAACAAGGATTTTCTGGGTGCTACATGGGTTAGCACAGGACAGTGGTGTGAAGGACGCGAGGCATTCTATAATGTTTTAGCTGTTGCTACGGTTGGTGTTGGCGGTGAAATTGCACAGGATACAAGGTCTTTTTACCGTACAGCTTTTTCCCTAGCTTTTCTATGGTGCTTTTTGGTATTTATATATATTGTTGATTCATGCTGGGGAGAATGATTTGGGGAGCACACCCATCAAGCAGCTAGTGAAGGATATGAAACGGTACATAGAGGCTTGGAGGGGTTTGTTCCCTGGCATTCGCATGGTGTGGTCCAAGATACTGAAAAGGAGGTTGTGGCGGTATGCCAGAAATCCCGCTAGCATAGAGAAGGTTAGACAAAAAATCAATAAGTTAATGTCCAGCTATGTTAGGAAATTGGGATGGATAGCGCTTAGGCATAGTTATCTGGAGGAATTGTTAATGTTTCAATTTAAACTGGGGATACAATGGGCCCTAGCCCTGGATGGGGGTGCCTCCCCTTAAAGCAGTCATGCAGTGGTGCTGTGGCGAGTGGGGAGCAGTTGCCCGGCCTAGTGGTGGAAAAGGGGGCGTCCCTACCCTAGGAGGGTGTGCCGATTGAGGAGTTGGGCCCTTAAGTGAGTGCTTAGGGTAGCTAGGGTGTTCCTGCCATGGACGGGGCTCCTCCTCCTTCACAGGTATTTATGGTATTGACATGTTTATCAATAAAAGGGCTGTGTCCAGTTGTACCTCCACACACGTGTTGCGTGTTTTATTTCCAGATAGATGGGTCTTTATTTTGGGGAGGGCACTTATAGACCGTGCTGGGTCATGAAACCACCCACAGGCAGGACCTGTAGGTCCTTAAGGCAGGGGGGCCTTGACACTGCCAGGATTAGCGCCCGGATGATGTTTGGCTGGTGCCTGTGCAGGTGGGCGGAGCAGGGTGCGTCCTTCTTGCTTAGGCTCCATCCTGGATCACAGTGCAGCTGAATTGCATGGAGACTCCCTCCCCCCCTGAATTAAAGAATGAGTGATATATTGTTCTAAGCACCCTAAGCGCGTGCTTAGGGTTGCTAGGGTTTTACTGCCATGGACCAGGTATTGATATCTTTATCAATAAAAGGGGCCCATTGTACCTCCACACAGGCGTCATGTGTGTTATTTCCAGATAGATTGGTCTTTATTTTGAGGAAGGCACTTATAGAAGAGAAGAGAGTGGGGGAAGACTTTATAGCGCACAATCTGTAAATCATTTCTGAGATAGTGTGTCATATACTAAGTGCCAAATGCCCGATATATATTTATTTGTGGGTCGGCTCGGGATAAGTATACTGAAGTGTATACTCTTACTCAGTCTGTTGTCTTGTGCTTGTCATGCGTTCGCGTCTGACACTTATTTTAATGTATTCATCAATGGTTTTTACCACTGGAATTGAACTCATTCATTATTAATAAAGATTTATTCTTTTGGATACCGTCTGTGAATACTTGTGCTTAGGACCACACTATCGCGAACGCTTGACAAACACCTCGGTATATAGCTTTTAACTAGGAGACAATGGCAAGATACATCACAGTAAAAATGTGAGTATAAAAGGTTTTAAAATATAATACTTTATTCAATGTATGAAGTGGTGAAATGGGTTTCTTTAACATTTGACTTAAAATCACAAAAAATAGGAAACTTGGCAAGGATTGCTCCATGTAAGCTGTACATTCCTGTTGTAGATTGAATGTAATATCATCCTCCTGAATGTAGTTTTGGCAGCAACCCATCATAAATGTACAAGTATATTTGAAGCTTGATTAAACTAGTCAAGCTGATATTTCATTATTAACAGAGAAAGCAGAAAGAAAACATTATTATGGTACACATGTCAAAAAGCAAAAATGTCTGCCACCTCACATAGGTTGTAAAAATATTTAAGACATTGATGGGTATACAGTTAACTTTTCTTCCAAAATGTATTTGCTCTATGACCTAAAGTTCTCTTTTGGCATATGTCTTCAGTTCTTTGTTGCACAGTGACATGCTTTGAAACCCAAAGCAAGTCTAAATTTGTGCTACATGTTGTTTTTGCTTAGTTTAGATCAAGATTCCTGTAAATATGTCTAATATTTGTGAAATGGGACATTTCTGCATTTAAAGGGCTATAACCAACTATTGCCTTTTCTGTCTGTATTCTGCTTAAAGATTTAACTAAAACATGTCTACATTTTCTAATCAAAGATAACTGTTTCTATGACTTGTCACCAGAGCAAGGGCAGAGGAATAAAAAAATCTGAGGGACAAAGTTTTAAAATATGTATGTCATGCCCAGAATTCCAAGAAATACAGTTATTACACTGCATTTTGGGAACCTTGGCAGGGACATGCAAATGTGCCCACAAATTGCTCTTGCAATTCATAACCATTTTAAACATGGCTTCCCTTAAGCATATGCCTGCTTTATCAAACAATTTTCAGCAAAGCTAGGGTTGGATTATACACAAGCTAGGAATCCCACCCACGTACATCTGGTTCAAGGTTACTGCCTCTTAACAATATATGAATATTGTTGTTGTTGTTGCTCAGTTCTTTAGTCGGGCCCAACTTTTGCTCAACATATGGACGCAGCATGCCAATCACATCTTGTGTCTGGTTATGCTCATTCATATAGATATCTTTGCAAAAATACTGGAGCGGGTTGCAAGTTCCTTCTCCAGTGGTCTGTGATTTGTCTGACCTCTCTTCTATGACCTGCCCTTCTTGGGTGACCCTACATAGTATATGTATATATATATATATATATATATATATATATATATAGTAGTACAATCGATTAATAGACAAGGCTCCTTATAAGCATATGCTCGTTGTATGTCACAGCTTTAAGCACAGCACCGGATGGATTATGCACAAACCAGGAGAGGTTGCAAAAATTTGGGGGGATATGTCCCCCTCAACCCCCCCCCCCCCCCCGACCCCACATCCTACGCCCTTGCATCAGAGCTCAATAGTCATGTTAGTTATTGTACAGTATATTTGTTAGGAATCACATTTTCTTGTCAAAAGTATGTGACCTGAAAATAAGTTAAAACAATTAAAACTAAACCTGGATGTATTAATACAAGTTAATCATATGCCCTCTTAGGTGCTTTGTTTCTACAGAAAACAAGTTCCATTTGGCTAGTCTTTCTTCATAGCTTTGTCCCTCCATCCCCCTTATTAATTGTGTTGCCCTTCTCTGTATACCTTTTCCAGCTATACAATGTTGTTGTTTTTCAAAGTGGTGCCCAAAATTGTACCCTTTATTGTAATATTTACATTAAAACTTTAGGGAAGCAGATGCTAACAGAGCATTATCTCTCTGCCCCTACTAGGGTGTGGGAAAGACTTACATTTTCACTAGATCAATCTAGGTTTGCCTGTAACGGCCACTTAAAGTATGGAGGCAGATAAAGACTCCTATGAGAACAGCCCACTCCTGGATCCTATTAGGGGATATAGACAAGTAGATTTGCCTGAATCTGCAAAGCTGAATCTGAAATGTGAAGTTAAAAAAAATACATTAAACTTTGTTTCTTTAAATACTAATTGTATTGCTTATAAGTTAAATAAACAACTGAAACCCTATGGTATTACTAAATAAGACACCTATTAAGCAATGCTAAGTGGGGATAATCCCAAGTTCCTTTGATATCTATGAAGCTCATTTATAAATATTATTAACCTCATTTCTAAGTACTGTAGACTTCATAGCAAACATAGGAAATGAGAATGTTTAAAGATAATGCTAATACCAGTGAACATGATATCTAATAAACGTATGTAATCATTACATGTAATCATGTACTAACTACTGTTCCTATCTTCTTTTAGCCAACTATACACACCTTTGTCAGTAAGCAGACCTTGCACTTCATATTATGTGAATATACTATTACATGATTAAAGGATAGATTATTATTGATCTTGGAAGATGCAGCTGACAAATCTTCATGGACAAGGTAAAGAAATCTGCACAAAGATTATTATTTTAAAATTCTGCATTGAAATCAGTTCTCATGTCATTTTCTATCTTTTACAATGCTAATAATATATTGTTAGAAAGGACATAGGAAAGCAATGACCGCTATGTCTTAGTCTGTTACCTTGGAACTTCACTGAAACTATGGCAACTAATATAATTTCCTGATCATGTCTGAAACCTGTTGAGTTAGTTTGCCTAAGGGAGATACCAAAAATTCTTGGCGTAGTTGTACACAATTAAAAAGTGTTTATTGTCAAAAATGTGACTCTCAACATGTTATACATGTTTTATTTTTGTGTTATTTGCAACCCAGAGATCTTGGCATGCCTATTGTAATGTAGCTGAAATAGATATTATAATAGTTGCTGTATTCTTCTTAAGGGATGTTAAGACTTAAATCCAGTTATATGATTGGACTATATCCCAAACATTCCATATGTATAATTCCATTTAAAAGTATAGAAGAAACTAAATGTAACAAAATATAAATTGGTTAATAAAGATAAAAAAACAAATGTGTGCTTGTATTGAGTTCAAAATAATTTTCGGTGAAGGGTTGAAGGATATCTGTTTCTGTGGGCGAGAGAGGTTGGCCTGTGTATTGGGCGTCTTAAAATTCTCAAATATGCTGAACCAGTTATCTTCTCATTCCTGTCTCTACATGAAAAAGATTATGGACATACATATTTAAATCAATCTAGCAATTAAATAAATTTACTGCATTATAGGTTCCCATACTAATTGGTGCATTCCTATGTTATAAATGTTTACTTTCTAAGTTCCCAAACTGTGGTCCATGGGGTTCATTCAGATGGTCCACAGAAGATAATGCATAACAAAGTTATGAAATAAATTAATAAAACAAATGACCCCAGATGTTGATAGTGAAATCTTATTTCTGGTCCTTAGAAACAAAAAGAGATGAGAAGATCCTAGCACTTTAAATATTGAGCTATCATCAGCGGGAGCGCTAAATAGATTGTTGAGGAACTTAATTGCAGTTAAAACGTGTTGTATTTAAATCTATTTAGAAACATAACAATGTTTTGGGATCTAAAGTGTGGCCCTTATTAGCATACAGTGGTAATGAGCTGGACCCAATACCAAAAAGATTGACAGCCACAGCTTTATACTCCAGTATAGCACAGTACCTGATAATTACTGAACAACACTCACAAAGATCATTCAACATTATTTGAAAATGCTGAATTACATTCAAGTGGTCCTTTAGCAATTTCAAGTGGTGCTTCAAAATAATGTTTAGGAATAGAGATGTCGCGAATAGTTCGCCGGCGGATTGTTCCCGGCGAACATAGCATGTTCGCGTTCGCGGCGAACAGCGAACATATGCGAGATTCGACCCGCCCCCAATACTTTATCATTGAGAAAACTTTGACCCTGCATGTCACAGTCAGCAGACACATTCCAGCCAATCAGCAGCATACACTCCCTTCCACACCCTTCTACCTCATGGACAGCAGCCATTTTGGAATCAGAACTAACTTGCAGTCTTACTGAGAGGAGGTAGAGTGTAGGTGATACTGCATCAATAGGGAAAACCATAGCTAGGCAAGTTTATTCAGTGTCCAGTGCAGTGCTGAAGGACTCATCAGATCTCTGCTGTAAACACAGCACCCCAAAAAGCCCTTTTTAGGGCTATAACATCATTTTTTTTCCGTTTTTTTTCTGTGTAATCTAACTTCATTTGCCTGTCTCCCTGCTAGCCCCTGCTTGTAAGTGTGTGTGTCAGGCTCACAGCTTATACTGTGTGTGCACAACACATACAATATAATATTGTTTACTAGTTGTCTACTTTAAAAAAAAGAAAAACTTTTATTTTTTACCTACCCATAGTGTGTGTCCTGCTTGCAAGTACTGTGCCAAGTTCAACCAATCCAGTCTAGTTGGGGTACCAACAGTCCACATTTAAAAAACCAAACCTTTTATTTTCTTAAATCTAAGTGCATTTGCCTGACCGTCAATCAAAGTTAATTTGCTTGACCGCTACCCATAGTGTGTGTCCTGCTTACAAGTACTGTGCAAGAGAGCATGTTGTGTGCATGCTTGAGCTCCAAACAAAAGGCTTTTTAGGGTCTTAGTCCCTCAAATACAAGTTTTATTTTAACACCTTTTTGTTAATAAGCACTTTGTGCACGGTGTTGTTCATTTTTGGGAGTTTTTGTGGTTTTTTTCTTAGTTTAATTTAAGTTTTAGTTTTCTGGGGGTCAGGCTCAACTCTCTATCCCAGGAGAGTGAGCTGTCTCCTGGATACTTTGCCACACCCCTCCCTTAGCACTACACCTTCACTCCTGGAGCTTTGTTACTTTGACTTTTTTTCTTTTAAAAAGTTTATTAGGTTTTGTTGAAGTTTTGTTTGTTTGGTGTTGGGTTTTATGTTTTGGGGGAGAGAAGACAAGTAACATCTTTGTAGGCAGTGGGGGGGAAAACAATTATATTTTTTGTTGTTAAGGCTTTTTTTTTTTAACATCTGACACAGAGACACAGAGGGGTTAAAAAGCCTCTGTGTTCTCTGTGTTGTTGCAATTAGTAACACCTTGCAACAGGCCATTAACCCTTCCACTGCCAAACATCATCTCTCTCTCTCCCTTAGTTTTTTGTCTCCCTTAGTTTTGTCTTTTTGTTTCTTTTTCACACTTTTATATTTTTTAAAAAAAAGAAAACAGTAGAAAATCATAAAACAAAAAATAAAAATAAATAAAACAAATAAACTAAAAAAAAAAAGGGTCTAAACATGAGGGATAAGACCATTAAGAAGCCTCAGGGGTCAAAAGGGGGAATAATGGCCCCTGAAAATCCTAGCTGCAGCACTGCACAGCATAGGCCCCAGGCAGATAAGGCAGCCCCAGCTCCTGGTGGTTCTGCCAGCAGACCTACCCCTGTGGCTAATACCTGGTCACAGGTGGTTTCTGCTGGCCCCAGTAATACCACCGCTGGGGCTGAGGGGCAGATCACCAGGAAGCATGGGGTTAAATGTCAGATGTCTGGGGTCTACAGCATTGATATCTATCTGCGTGCTGCAGCTAATGTCATCAGCCCCTCTGTTATAGTAGCAGCCAGCAAAATGTACGGGAAAGCAGTTTTTTTTACCCGTACTCTGGCTGCTGCACACATTCTTATACAGAGAGGCATCACAGTGGGGGGATTATATGTCCCAATAGAACCCCTGGAAGGGTTGGGCACAAAAGTAACACTCTCTAATGTGCCCCCCTTCCTACCAGACTCCCTCCTGCGCCCCCACCTGCTAACCCTAGGGGAAGTAAAAACACCATTTATTAAAATTCCCCTGGGGTGCAGAGAGAGAGCACTTCGTCATGTGCTCTCTTTCAAGAGGCAGGTACAAATGTGCCTGCCTCAGGGCGCAGAAAACATAGAGGGGTCTTTTGGGGTTCCATTTGAGGGGGTGCTGTACAGGATTTTTTACAGCACTACGGAGGTGCAGTGCTATCATTGCAAGGGGTTGGGGCATACACGTAGGAATTGCCCTAATGTAAAGCATCATGCCCCAGCCCCAGCAAATGGCACCTCCGTCAGTACGGCACCCATCCCCGCTGAGCCCATAACAGCGGGGACCTCAAGGGTTATAGCCCCCCCACAGAGCTCAGGCAAGGAGGCCGTTCCTCAAGCCACCACCACGGCCTCCAAACCCCCTTCTTCCCCAAAAAAGCCATCTGTGTCTGTGGTCTCCAGCAAGACTGCAGACACGGGGAAAAAGGGGAAGAATGTCACCGGTCCTCCCAGTGTCACAGCTGAATCTCCCAAGTCCCAATCTGCCCCCACCATAATTACATCAGTTAGTGTGGGGGCACAGTGTAAGCAGAGGGATAATAAGCCCTCTGCAGGGGAGGCAGCTAGTGGCAGCTCCTCTTCCAGGAGTGACGTCCCCAGGAAGAGGAAGCATAAAACCAACAGGGAGGTTGCTGATAAGTGGGAAGTGCTCTATAGTGGAGCACCTCCCTCTAAAAGCAAGAACAGGAACAAAACATCTCCTCCTCATCCGGTGACATTGTCTGGCCCGGTTATTAAGCTCAGCCAGCCGGTGCCAGACCACACATCTCTCTCTCCAGACCCTATAGGGGTTAATGTGGAAAAGGGTCTGGAGGAAAAGCAGGGGCAAGAGGGTCTCCCAAGTGAGGCAGGGGTAGACAAGAAAGATCAGGTTCTGCCTCTGGCCTTTGAGGGGGGACCCAACAAAGCCCCTGCTGAATGGGTAGTCAGTGTCCCTGAGGTGCTGAGCTTCAAGGGCACCAGTCAGTCTCCTCCTCCAGTGTCACTCTCTAGTGACGTACCTCGGGCTTTGTTAGAGCCCCAGGCCGAGTCACTACTGGAGGGGGGGAATATAGGCATGACCCCCATTCAGGACCCCATGGATTTGTCTGTCAGGGGGGATGTGGCACAAGGGGAAGTGGAAATGGGGGAGGGTGATAAAACAGGTTTTCCTGTTAACATCATGGGAGAGCCTGTCTACCCTCCTCAGCCGTCCACTGACCCTAACATCGGTGCCATCCAAGCTGAGCAAGCAGCGGTGGAACTGGCAGAGGAGGCATATAAAGCCTCCAAGGCTTCCATTAAGGAAGCCATGCCAGCCACTGCTGTCCAGCCAGCTACCCCTGAATGCACTCCTGAAGCTACAGGGGTGCAGCAGCAATCCAAGGGTCCATTATTTACCTTGAAGGGTGCTAAAGGGACTCCTTCTGTATCATCTAAGAGGGGGTCCCTGAGAATAAAGCTGAGGAAACTGACTCCAGCCGGGGAGGATGGAGTAAAAGCCCTCAGCCAAGAGGAGCCCAGGGGTGACCCACTAGAAAGAACATCAGATTCTGGGTGGGTTATCCCTGTCAAGGAAATAGATCTATTCCTTGAGAGCACCCTTCATGGACAAAAGAAAAGGAAGGTGCGGCTGGCCTTGGAGAGGTGGAAGAATATGTCGTTTATTCTCCACTCTCTCCAGCAATATCTAGTGGTCAGCACTAGGGCCAAGAATTCTGGGACTGCGGAGCATCTCCGCGTCCGGAAATTCTATAAAATGTGCGTGTCCTATCAGCAGTCTCAAGGGTCTGAGGAACGCACAATTCCTGACACGCAGTAATGGCTTTGCACATCAGCACGCTAAATACCAATGGCTGTCAAGACAGTTTCCGCAGGTTCCAGGTACTCTCCTATTTATATCAGGGAGGGTACTCTGTGAGCTTCCTGCAGGAAACTCACACCACTCCAGAGGCTGAGGCCTCGTGGCAACTGGAGTGGAGAGGCAGGGTCTTCTTCAGCCACTTCACATCGGCGTCATGTGGAGTGGTGACCCTGTTCTCAGAGTCTTTTCAGCCAGAGCTGCTGCTTGTGAAAGCTGTTATCCCAGGCCGTCTAATCCACCTCCGGGTCCGAGAGCAGGGTAGCATCATTAACCTAGTTAATATATATTCCCCTGCTGGAGGGCTCGAGAGAGTGAGGTTCCTCGCCAGACTGTCCCAGTTTTTGGAGACGGTTGACGCAGATGAGTGTTTGGTACTCGGGGGTGATTTCAACTGCACCCTCGACGCTCTGGACCGGAATAGTCCAGAGCCGTACCCGCCTTCTGCGTCAGCCCTGCGGGAGATCATCGCCCGCTTCTCCCTGGAGGACATCTGGCGAGAGCAGAACCCAGGGGCATCAGACGGTTTCACCTACGTCAGGGTGAGAGCCGGTCTGGTGTCCCACTCCCGGATCGACAGACTATATATATCTAGTCACTATATGTCACAAGTCGGTTCTTGTGCCATTAGGCTGGCTCCGTTCACAGACCACAACTGTGTGTCTGTGACAGTGGCGCTAACGCCAACAGCGCCACGAGCCGCCTATTGGCACTTCAACAATGCTTTGTTGAAGGACCAGGGGCTCGTGACATTGATCCGGGAGTTTTGGACGGACTGGAGGGGTTGCAAGGGGGACTTTGCCACGTTAAAACTGTGGTGGGATGTGGGCAAGGTTCATTTGCGACTTCTGTGTCAGGAATATACCAAGGGTGCGAGTGGGCAGCGCGAAGCTGAGTTGGAGTCACTCCGGGGGGAGGTACTCCATCTGGAGCAGAGGCTGTTCACTTGTAGGGACCAATCCCTGCAGAGCGAGTATGTAGAGAGGAAGGGTGTCCTCTGTGACCTGGAACGACACCAGGCCAAGGGGGCATACGTGCGCAGGCGCTTAGGTTTTCTCAAAGATCTAGACCGCGGCTCGCGCCTCTTCTACTCACTGGAGAAAAAGGGGGGTAACAGTAGGCACATCACCTGTCTTCTAGATGAAGACGGTGCCCCCCTTACAGAGTATCCGGGATAGAGCCCGGAACTTTTATAAAGATCTTTACTCTCCGGATCCCATTTCTCCAGACGCCTGCAGGGTGCTATGGGAGGGGCTCCCCACAGTCAGTGAGGGTGTAAGAGAGCGGCTTGATATACCACTATCTTTTCAAGAGCTCTCTGAAGCCCTCCGTGCCATGTCCTGTGAGAAGTCTCCAGGACTGGACGGACTGACTGTAGAGTTTTTCCAATTTTTCTGGGAGACTCTGGGACCTGATTTCCATCTGGTCCTTGGGGAAGCCCTGGAGACCGGGGAGATGCCCCTGTCTTGTCGCAGGGCAGTACTTGCCCTGCTGCCCAAAAAGGGGGATCTCCGGCTTATTAAGAACTGGCGACCGGTCTCTCTGCTCAGCACGGACTACAAGATTGTAGCTAAAGCCATCTCGCTTAGACTTGGGTCTGTGCTGGCAGAATTGGTTCACCCTGACCAGTCCTATGCGATCCCGGGCCGGACTATCTTTGATAGTATCTTTCTGGTCCGGGATCTATTGCATTATTCTCGCAGGACTGGTCTGTCACTCGCCTTTCTCTCTTTAGATCAAGAGAAGGCGTTTGACAGGGTGGACCATGGTTACCTCATAGCCACTCTGCAAGCGTACGGCTTTGGCCCACAGTTTGTGGGCTTTATAAGAACGCTGTACGCCTCTGCAGAGTGTTTACTTAAAATCAATTGGTCCCTAACAGCACCTTTGGTATTTGGACGAGGGGTGCGTCAAGGATGTCCCTTGTCTGGACAGTTATATGCACTGGCCATTGAGCCTTTCCTCTGCCTACTGAGGAAAAGGCTCACAGGGCTGGTGCTAAAAGATCCAGACATGCGGATTGTCCTTTCAGCTTATGCTGACGATGTGCTCCTCGTGGCCCAGGATCCAGTTGATCTTGAGCTGGCAAAACAGTGCCAGGAGGTATATTCAGCTGCCTCCTCCGCTCAGATCAACTGGTCCAAATGCACAGGCCTTTTAGAGGGTAATTTACAGGTGGACTCTTTGCCTCCCACGTTTCGTGACATCAAGTGGGAGGCAGATGTCATTAAATATCTGGGGGTCTACCTGTCCGCTGTGGACTCTTCCGTCCCAGACAACTGGAGGGAGTTAGAGGGCAGTGTCCTCTCTCGTCTGGGACGATGGAGGGGTCTAGCAAAAATGCTTTCCCTTAGGGGGCGGACTCTAGTGGTGAATCAGCTGGTGGCTTCTCAGATCTGGCACCGGCTGATTTGTCTGAGTCCGACCCCCGAGTTTGTCACCAATATCCAGAGGAATTTGTTAGATTTCCTCTGGATGGGAAGGCATTGGGTCTCTGCAGGGGTGGCAAGTCTGCCTTTGGTGGAGGGTGGACAGGGAGTAGTTTGTGTGTGCTCCCAGTTGTCCACCTTCCGCCTTCAGTACCTGCAGAGATACCTATATGCAGATCCCTCTCCGCAGTGGTGCGCACTGGCATCCAGCTTTTATCGCCAGTTGCGCAACCTGGGGTATGACCGGCAATTATTTCTGATCAGGCCCGAGGGGTTTGGGAGAGACCTCTCTGTGTTGCCGGCATACTACCAGGAAACCCTCAAGGCCTGGAGCATGGTCTCCGTGACCAGGCAGGGCGTGCCTTTGGGGGATGAAATATTCACAGAGCCCCTGCTATTTAATGCAGCAGTGGGGGCTCCAATGTTACAGTCCCCCAGTATCATCCGCCGCCTTAGTCATGTACGGATGACCCGAGTCGGGGATCTCCTGGAATACGGGCGTTCTGATTGGGTGTCACCCCATGAGCTTGCGCTCCGTTTGGGATATGTGACGCCCAAAGTCTCAGGGCGCTTGCTCCAGGAGATTAGAGATGCCATCTCCCCCGACTCGCGCACCTTCCTTCGCGGGGCTTTGCAGGCCGGTATGCCACATGCACCTTTCAACACCCCTTCTCCGGCTGTTTGCATTGGACACAAGCCCCGTGTTTCCCCTCAGGCTCCTCCTGTCCCCAACCTCTCGAGGTTGAGGGACATACCCTCGGCATGCTTTCGCGGCATGCCGAGGAAGAGCTTATATTCTCTCGTGCTCCATACAGTGCACTTCCTTGCCCTCGTGACCCGTCCCGATACCATCTGGAGGCGGGTCCTACCAGCTGACGAGGGCAAGAGGCCCCGGTGGAGGGAACTTTATTCTGATTTAGTTCCACGACCCACCGGGGACTTGAGTTGGAGAGTGCTCCATGGTGCACTGAGCACGGGAGAGTACTTAGCTAAATTCACGGACTCTCCCTCCACTTGTCCATTCTGTGGCAAGGGAGAGTCCGTGTATCATGTTTATTTTAGTTGCGCCAGACTGCAGCCCCTCTTGTCACTCTTGAGGGGCCTCCTCCTGCAGTTCTGGCTGCATTTCTCCCCTCACATTTTTATTTTTGGGCGCCCAGTGTCCCGGGGCAATAAGGCCAGGGACCTCCTCTTCAACCTGCTCCTGGCATTAGCCAAGTTGGCTATATATAAGTCCAGGAAGCAGTGTTTGATAGGGGGGGTTCCCTTGTCACCTGAGGCCATGTTCCGGGTGCTGGTGCGCTCCCGTATCCGGGCAGAGTACCACCTGGCTTTGTCTACTGGGGGAATGGATGAGTTTGTCTCCCAGTGGGCTGTAGATGGTGTGCTCTGCTCGGTATCCCCCCATCCGGTTTCTTTTTCTTTCAACCTCCTAATATGATTTTTATTTAGTTTACTGTGCCAAGTTCAACCAATCCAGTCTAGTTGGGGTAGCAACAGTCCACATTTAAAAAAAAATGACAGACAGAGGCAGGACACCCCGCAGAGGCCGTCGTGGTCGTGGTGCTGTGATTCCCTTTGGCCCTACAATAATGCCCAGTGTTCAGAGGCCAGTTACACTGAACTTGAAAAGTTCAGAGGACGTAGTTGACTGGCTAACACAGGACACCCAATCTTCTACAGCTTCCGCTTGGAACATTGACGCACCATCCTCCTCCAGCTTAGCTTCGGGCACCTCTCAAGTTACCACTCACCACCAACACTAGTACCACAGCCAATTCAATTGATCAGTCAGAAGAGTTATTTACACATCAGTTTGAAGAAATGAGTGATGCGCAACCATTATTGCCAGAGAATGTAGATAACAGGGATATGTCTCAGTCAGGCAGCATTACACACATGTACGTACGATGTGATGATGATGATGATGATGATGTACCCGCTGCTGCTTCCTTTGTTCAGTTGTCATATACAAGTGAGGCGGGTGATAATGATGACGATGCGTCCGTGGATGTCACGTGGGTGCCTGCTAGAAGAGAAGACGAACAGGGGGAAAGTTCAGATGGGGAGACAGAGAGGAGGAGGAGACGAGTTGGAAGTAGAGGGAGGTCATCGCAACAAGCTAGTGGCACAGTCAGACAGCATGCATCAGCACCCGGGGTCAGACAGCACGCCAATCAACGCATGCTGTTGCCACCACCAGAATGCCGTCACCGCCGAGCTCAGCAGTGTGGCATTTTTTTTGTGTGTCTGCCTCTGACAACAGCGATGCCATTTGCAACCTGTGCCAAAAGAAACTGAGTCGTGGGAAGTCCAACACCCACCTAGGTACAATTGCTTTGCGAAGGCACATGATGTCACATCACAAACGCCAATGGGATCAACACATGAGTACAAGCAGCACACAAACTCAAAGCCGCCATCCTCCTCCTGGTCCAGCATCTTCATCCACATCAACCACTGCTGTACTCCTTGCCCCCTCTCAACTCTCCACCACTCCGTCTCTCGCCTCTTGCTGTTCCTGCTCATCTCCTCACAGTCAGGTGTCTGTCAAGGGCATGGTTGAGCGTAAGAAGCCAATGCCACAAAGTCACCCCCTTGCCCGGCGTCTGACAGCTGGCTTGTCTGAACTCTTGGCCCGCCAGCTTTTACCATACAAGTTGGTAGAGTCTGAGGCGTTCAAAAAGTTTTTAGCGATTGGGATACCGCAGTGGAAGGTACACGGCCGAAATTTCTTTGCCCAAAAGGCAATCCCCAACCTGTACTCAATTGTGCAAAAGGAAGTAATGGCATCTCTGGCACACAGTGTTGGGGCAAGGGTCCATCTGACCACTGATGCCTGGTCTGCAAAGCATGGTCAGGGCAGGTATATCACCTACACTGCGCATTGGGCAAACCTGCTGACGCCTGCCAAGCTTGGAATGCGTGGCTCTGCAGAGGAGTTGGTGACACCGCCACGACTTGCAGGCAGGCCTGCTGCCACCTTCTCTACTCCTCCTACTCCATCCTCTTCCATAACCTCCTCAGCTGAGTCCTCTTCTGCTGCTGCGTCTTGCTCCACATCAACGGCACCCCCCCAGCTCCCCAGATACTATTCCACATCCCGGATACGGCAGTGTCATGCCGTCTTGGGGTTGACTTGCCTCAAAGCAGAGAGTCACACTGGGCAAGCACTCCTGTCCACCCTGAACGCACAGGTGGATTAATGGCTGACTCCGCACCAACTAGAGATTGGCAAAGTGGTTTGTGACAACGGAAGAAATTTGTTGGCGGCATTGAATTTGGGCAAGTTGATGCATGTGCCGTGCATGGCACATGTGTGTAATCTGATCGTACAACGCTTTGTACATAAGTATCCAGGCTTACAGGACGTCCTGAAGCAGGCCAGAAAGGTGTGTGGCCATTTCAGGCGTTCCTACACGGTCATGGCGCACTTTTCAGATATCCAGTGGCGAAACAACATGCCAGTGCGGCGCTTGATTTGTGACAGCCCCACACGTTGGAATTCAACACTCCTAATGTTCGACTGCCTGCTCCAACAAGAAAAAGCCATTAACGAGTATTTGTATGACCGGGGTGCTAGGACAGCCTCTGCGGAGCTGGGGATTTTTTTGCCACGTTACTGGACGCTCATGCGCAATGCCTGTAGGCTCATGCGTCCTTTTGAGGAGGTGACAAACCTGGTCAGTCGCACCGAAGGCACCATCAGCGACATCATACCATTTGTTTTATTCCTGGAGCGTGCCCTGCGAAGAGTGCTGGATCAGGCCGTAGATGATCGTGACGAGGAAGAGGAAGAGTTGTGGTCACCATCATCACCAGAAACAGCCTTATCAGCATCGCTTGCTGGACCTGCGGCAACGCTGGAAGAGGATTGTGAGGAAGAGGAATCAGAGGAGGAATGTGGCTTTGAGGGGGAGGAGGAAGACCAATCACAACAGGCATCCCAGGGTGCTCGTTGTTACCTATCTGGTACCCGTGGTGTTGTACGTGGCTGGGGGGAAGAACATATCATCAGCGAGATCACTGAGGACGAGGAACGGGACATGACTAGCTCGGCATCCAACCTTGTGCAAATGGGGTCTTTCATGCTGTCGTGCCTGTCGCAGGACCCTCGTATAAAAAGGCTGAAGGGGAACCACCTGTACTGGGTGTGCACGCTGCTAGACCCCCGGTATAAGCAGAAAGTGCCTGATTTGTTACCAAAATACCGCAAGTCAGAAAGGATGCAGCAGGTCCAAAACAAATTAACAAGCATGCTTTACACAGCATATAAGGGTGATGTCACAGCACAAGGGCAATATAACAGGGGAAGAGGTGAAAGTAATCCATCTCCCACGACCACGCCGGCAAGGACAGGACGTTTAAAAGACGTGTTGTTGAAGGAGGACATGCGGACCTTTTTCAGTCCTACGCATCGCATCAGCCCTTCGGGATCCACCCTCAGAGAACGACTTGACCGACAGGTAGCAGACTACCTCGCCTTAACTGCAGATATCGACACTCTGAGGAGCGATGAACCCCTTGACTACTGGGTATGCAGGCTAGACCTGTGGCCTGAGCTATCCCAATTTGCAATTGAACTACTGGCCTGCCCCGCTTCAAGTGTCCTGTCAGAAAGGACCTTCAGTGCAGCAGGAGGTTTTGTCACCGAGAAGAGAAGTCACCTAGGGCAAAAAAGTCTAGATTGCCTCACCTTTATAAAGATGAATGAGGGATGGATCCCGAAGGGACTGACACTGGGCGATACATTCGACTGAAAAAGGCCTGATGAGATGAGCTGCCTTCGGCTATAAATGGTCCGCACGCTGCTGTATGTTATCTGTGAATGCCGGATGACTTGCGTGAATTATCCTCCACCAACTAGGGTTCAAGAAGAGGCAATGTTTTATGGCACTTTTTGCCTGGGGAACAAAGGTCAATTTTTCTGGCCGCTGCAACAGCAGCGGCTGCAACAATATCTAATTTTTGAATTTCAATTTTTATGCCAGAAGGCGGACGGCATGTAATGGAAAAGAAAGCATATTGAACAGTCTTGAATAACACAACAGTTGTGCAAAAATGCATATTTACAATGAAGACATTTTGTTAAAATTAGGTGGCTAGGCCTTCTTTTTTTTAACTTTTTTGGTTAATACATTTTCTTTTTTTTTACTGTGATTGCAATTTTTAAGAGAAACCTAAGACATGGTAAAAAAGACAATAGTGAAGTCCTATTATCTATCATCACTCCAGCAGTAGCTTATTTTTTACAATATCTAACCTGCTCAATCGCCCTTGGGTTACCCTAGGGCAGGCTTCAGTAGGCGACCTCTCCTTTCCTCGGATGATTTTGCAGCCGGTTGCTTCTGAAGGGTCTCCTCCAGGGCTCCCCCACTCCGGTCCTTCCCCCCGAGTCGCTTCAACCATTAACAAATGTTTTATTATATTAGGGGGGCACTAAATGGGGATGTTATCCAGGGATCCCAAATTGTCTGGAACTGGGTGATTCTATCCAAGACTACATGGTTAAATCTCTCATTGAGCAGTAAATAGTTGATTTTTTTTATTAATTCCTGAAAGTTTTAATTTGGGGTTTTCCAACTACTAGCTATGTGTATTTTTTCTTTCAAAAAATATTTTATTAGGTCAATCTTAAACATTTTAGAAGCTAGTAAGCATGTTTCATCCCATAGTCTTATGACTGCCGAACACTCCCACCAGACATGAATAAATGTAGCCTCATTACCACTGTTCCTAAAACATGAGCTGCTCCGTTTTGGATCCCATTTATTAGCTTAAAAGGAGTAATATATGTCCTGTGTAGGACCTTTATTGAAGTCTCAAGCAGACTATAATTTAAAGATCCCCTACTTAAGCCTTGCCAACTTTTATCCCATGTGCTATCTGTCAACTCGGTGCCCAAATCCCTCTCCCAGGCTTTGGTATAGTCTGGTTTGTTTGCCCATGAGTTTTCATTAAATAGTTCATACATGAGGGTAATAATACCAGGCTGAAAGGGGGAATCCCTACATTTTTTGAGTAGCCAGGTGTTTCTTTGGGGGGTTCCCCTACCACTTATCGTATATATAAAATTATGTATCCTGCAAAAATGATAGTGTTCAGCCAGGGGTAAATTGTATCTATCTCTCACCCACTCAAAGGTCATTATTTTGTCGTCATGCCACCATGGACCAACCCTTAGTAGGTTCTGAGACTTCCACCAACTGAGAGAGCTTTCCGGAAGATGTATCTTAAAGTGGGGATTGGGTACGATAGGGGTAAGATCTGATACCCGAGTGTCCAGTTTTTCTGTCCAGTTCATCTCCGTCCATATTTTTAATGAGTGCTTAATCAATGGGTTTTTCAAGTTTCTCAAAAAAGTATACAGGCCTGGAATCCATATTACTGTATCCCATGTATAAGGTGACATGCTTACATTTTCCATAAATACCCAGAGCGGCTGATGTGTTTTGGAGAATGCGCCAGAGGAATGAAAGCCAGCTGCGCTGCCTTGTAATACAGTTTGAGATTCGGGTCCCTACCCTCTTTTGGAAAGACTATGAGGTCGGCCTGATTCAATTAATGGGGCATAGGTTCTCCATTTAGTATAGCGTTAAACAAAGATGTTAGGTGCGGGGTAAGCAAGGGCTCAAATTTCTTATAGTACAGATGAGTAAAACCGTCTGGCCCTGGGGACTTGCCAAATTTAAGATCTTGGATTGTAGATTTAACTTCCTCATGGGATATGTCTAGGTTCAAGCTGTCCAATTGAGGTACAGGTATTTTGTGGTCTTCTTGCTGTAGTAGGAAGGACTCTATGTCAGATCCGCTGCAGCGGGATTGGGATGAATATATGGTCTGATCGAAGTTTTGAAATGTTTCTTGGATAGCATTGGGGCTAACGGAGGTTTGGCCATCAGGTAGTCTAAAGATACCGTATATTATGTCCTCTCTTGGGGGGTAAAGACACTAATAATTCCTCCAATAAAATTCTGCTTTTTTTTGTGGGCAAGGTCCCTGGTTAGCCCCTTGGGTTATCTGTTAAAAAGAGTGGTGCAGAGACTGTGGGGGCTGTTAGCCTCCTTGTCCCTGTGTGGCCGTTTAGAATCCCTGCTGCTGCATGTTTCAGCTTTATTAAGGTGTAATTGTACCGCGTTTGACTCAAGTAGCTGCCTGTGCTGGGTCAGTTTGGCTTAATTGCTGGGCCCTTTTCCTGCCAAGATGGCGACCGTCAGTCCATGGGTCTCTATGTCCCCTTCACTACCTTTGTCCCCGCTTGTGTGCTTATTTGGGATGGCCCCCCTTTATATCTCCGGCCCGTGGCCTTGTAAGGGTCGCCCCCTCAATCTCTGAGTGTGGATATGCAGGGATGGGGCGTTGAATCAGGCCTACCTTCTTATCTGCTCGCTGCAAGATCAACAATACCTAATTTTTCAGGCATGTGTACATGCCTAATTTTTCTGGCCTCTGGTGCTGCACTGTGGCTTCAACAACCAAACCCCAAAAAAAGGCACATAACAGGGATTAAACTGA
Organism: Discoglossus pictus; assembly: GCA_027410445.1. Lineage (NCBI taxonomy): Eukaryota > Metazoa > Chordata > Amphibia > Anura > Alytidae > Discoglossus > Discoglossus pictus. The sequence goes on along the minus strand of CM050165.1, from coordinate 203,258,923 downwards.
TAGGAGTAGTACTACTTAACACACCACTCATATCTGGTGTAACAGTAGTGTACATTTAAAACAAAAAAAAAATTCTACTGTAATAGATTGCATAGCAGTTAGTTGTCTGCAAGCGTGTGTGTCAGACCTACAGCGTCTACTCTACCAACTTCTGCAAGTGCACAGTGCCACTCATATCTGTTGTCACAGTAGCTTGGACTCATAGTACCGATCTGTCAAAACCAGTAATGATGAATGAGGTCTAGAGTAGCCTGGTTCCCTTATCCTCTACAGGTTGAGACCTAATGTTTGGGTGACTCCAGACCAACACATGAGTACAAGCAGCACACAAACTCAAAGCCGCCATCCTCCTCCTGGTGCAGCATCATAAGCCACATCAACCACTGCTGTCCTCCTTGCCCCCTCTCAACCATCCACCACTCCGTCTCTCGCCTTGAGCAGTTCCTGCTCATCTGCCCATAGTCAGGTGCCTGTAAAGGACATGTTTGAGCGTAAGAAGCTAATGTCACAAAGTGCCCCAAAATTGAAGTGATACGACCAACAAAGCATCTTTTTCCATCTCCCGGTTCTAAAAATCCAGGCCTTATACACGCCCCCTGATAGGTGACGTAACAAGTATTAAACTGATAAGAGTAGTACTTACAAACACGTCACTCCTATCTGGTGGCACCTTTGACTGCACGTGCCGTGCCCCAAAATTGAAGTGATACGACCAACAAAGCATCTTTTTCCATCTCCTGGTTCTAAAAATCCAGGCCTTATACACGCCCCCTGATAGGTAACGTAACAAGTATTAAACTGATAAGAGTAGTACTTACAAACACGTCACTCCTATCTGGTGGCACCTTTGACTGCACGTGCCGTGCCCCAAAATTGAAGTGATACGACCAACAAAGCATCTTTTTCCATCTCCTGGTTCTAAAAATCCAGGCCTTATACATGCCCCCTGATAGGTAACGTAACAAGTATTAAACTGATAAGAGTAGTACTTACAAACACGTCACTCCTATCTGGTGGCACCTTTGATTGCACATGCCGTGCCCCAAAATTGAAGTGATACGACCAACAAAGCATCTTTTTCCATCTCCTGGTTCTAAAAATCCAGGCCTTACACTACCTGATCGATACAACATCATACCTGATGTTTTAAAGCACGTTATTCCAAACAATTTAGGAATGTTAGGTAATTTATGCCCTTTATGGCTTAAAACCAGACTCTGCATCAACCATGTAATTTTCCATGGGAGTTTTGCCATGGATCCCCCTCCGGCATGCCACAGTCCAGGTGTTTGTCCCGTTAAAACAACTTTCCCATCACTATTGTGGCCAGAAAGAGTCCCTGTGGGTTTTAAAATTCGCCTGCCCATTGAAGTCTATGGCGGTTCGCCGATGTTTGCCGGTTCGCGAACATTTGCGGCGGTTCGCGTTCGCGAACCGAAAATTTTAGGTTCGCAACATCACTATTTAGGAACCAATGATGTACTGATTCAAATTATGGGAGGTCTGGTACACTCTTGACTTCTTTTGGAGCTGGATTACAAAGAGACTTTATATTAGGGTGAACTTCAGAAAGCTGTATTTTGTATTAGAATAAGAATACTATAATCACTGTCCAGTTTGGAGTTAGCACTATGTTTATCACACTGATCTGTTATTAGTAAGATTACCTTTAGACACATTCTAACAATATCTGCACTTTTCAAATTGTTTGTTATTATACTTGTACTATACTTCCATTTTCTTAATGTTTATTGATACCTTTACTTAGTCTTCATAATTTCAGTACTATAGCATAATTCCTAGATAATAGGTAGGTAACACTGCCACCATCATAGACTCTACTGCTCAAGTCAAAGGTTCAAGCGCAGTACATTCTTTAAATTCTGGGTGTAGAAATGCTGCTATATTAGAGATGTCGCGGACAGTTCGCCCAGGGACTATTCGCAGCGATTTTGGCTCTTTCGCGTTCGCATCGGACGGCGGACACATGCGCTTTTCGGTCCGCACCCTATTCTTTATCATTGAGGAAACTTTGACCCTGCACCTCACAGTCAGCAGACACATTCCAGCCAATCAGCAGCATACACTCCCTTCCAGAGCCTTCCATCTGAAGGACAGCATACATTTTAGAATCATTCTGAAGCTGCATTCGTTGTGAGAGGACAGATAGTGTAGCTGCTGGAGATTTAATAGGGAAATAGATAGCCAGGCTGTGTATTTAGCTTCCACTACAGACCTGAAGGACTCATCTGATATCTGCTGCAAGGACAGCAACCCAAAAAGCCCTTTTTAGGGCTAGAACATCATTTTTTTTATTTTATAATTTTTTTCTGTGTAATCTAATTGCATATGCCTGCCTGCCAGCGTGTGTGTGTGATAGGCTAACACCTAACAGCTTATATTGTGCTTATTTTCACTACTCATACCTGGTGGTGTACCATACATTGAAAACAACCATTTTTTTCCTGTAATCTAATTTCAGTTGCCTGCCTGTGTCAGGCTCACAGCTAATATTCTGCTCTGTTTCACCAGTCATAGTTGGTGTACCATACATTGAAAAAAAACAACCCTTTTTTCCTTTAATCTAATTTCAGTTGCCTGCCTGTGTCAGGCTCACAGCTTATATTGTGCTCAGTGAAATAAAACAACACTTTTTTGACTGTAATAGATTGAATAGCAATTGCCTGCCTACAGGTGTGTGTGTGTGTGAAGCCTATTGCATCTACTCTGCCAACTTTTGCCAGTGCATATCTGATACGTCATATCTGGTGCAACCGTAGTGTACACTGACATAAAACACTTTTTTGACTGTAATCGATTGAATATCAGTTGCCTGCCTACAGGCGTGTGTGTGAGGCCTACAGCGCCTACTCTGCCAACTTTTGCCAGTGCACAGTGACACTCACATCTGGTGCAACCAAGTGTACAGTGAAATAAAAGAACCCTTTTTGAACTGTAATCAATTAAATATCTGTTGCCTACCTACAGGCGTGTGTGAGGCCTACAGCGCCTACTCTGCCAACTTTTGCCAGTGCACAGTGGCAGAGAGAGGAGTCTGAAGAAGAGGAGTCAGAGGAGAAAGGTGGCTTTGAGGAGGTGGAAGACTAAACACAGCAGGCATCCCAGGGGGCTTGTTGTCACCTTTCGGGGACCCTTGGTGGCTGGGTGGAGGAAGAGACCTTCAATGACATCAGTGAGGACAAGAAACGGGACATGGCTAGCTTGGTATCCAACCTTGTGCAAATGGGGAGTTTGCGGTTGTGCAAAGGGACTGTTTGCGGTTGTTTGCGGTGCATTGAACGGGGAGATTGGTCTGTTACTGTGAAGCGGGTGTAACCCTTTCACTACCTGATCGATACAACATCATACCTGATGTTTTAAAGCATGTTATTCCAAACAATTTAGAAATGTTAGGTGATTTATGCCCTTTATGGCTTAAAACCAGAGTCTGCATCAACTATGTAATTTTCCGTGGGAGTTTCGCCATGGATCCCCCTCCGGCATGCCACAGTCCAGGTGTTAGTCCCCTTGAAACAACTTTCCTATCACTATTGTGGGCAGAAAGAGTCCCTGTGGGTTTTGAAATTTGCCTGCCCATTAAAGTCTATGGCGGTTCGCCCGGTTCGCCCGTTCGCGAACATTTGATGAAATTCGCGTCCGCGGTTTGCAAACCAAAAATTTTATGTTCGCCACATCACTATGCTATATACAGGGGTGGACAAGATGAGAGAAACAACTAGTGTAGTGTGATATTGCACCATTCTTCAAGAAGCAGAAGACAAAAGAAGAAGACAATCCTCCACCACTATTTTGAAACAGGCACTGTAAGTTAAAAACATCCTACAGCTTTCTCCAAATTTAAACCAATCTGGATGTTGCAAATAGATTGAAAATCGCTCAAGACCGCACCTGGCTAATGGCAGCGCAAAGCTTACGGGTTCCAAATAGGACCCGCAAAGGGTTTACAGACTAGTTTGGAACACGGCAAAACAAAATAAAAACACACCAATGAACTTTAAAATATGGCCAAAGCAACGGAAGGCATTAAAATTACTTGCACAACAACTCCCAACGAACTCCTCAAATAGTTAAAAGAATACAATTTTATTTTTCTTATAGATTGTAATATATATGCATATGCCAATATGAAAAGTCATGCTGCAAGATGCTGAAAGCTGTTAAAGTCCTTTTAGATTGTAGGTAGCGAGTTTCCATTCTTGCAGGGTACTTTGGGGAAAAAAACACTTTTCACAAGACTTGAAGCTCAAAACAGGGCCCTCCTTTTGCTGCAGTTTTTAATATTGTACATTTCCTCTTTCTATCCCATGTACAGCGCTACGGAATATGTTGGCGCGTTACAAATAAAAGATAATAATAATAATAATAATAAAGACACACTCCCTCATTAAATTGCAATTACAATTACGTGACAATGGCTGCCATATTAACCATTTCTCACACAGAAGCTCTAATGTGGACCCTAGAAATACAAAGACCATCTCATATACATCTCACTCACATTGGGAAAATAAATAGTGGACAAATTACACTGCCACATAGCATATATCAAGTACCAGGGGAACATTGTATTTATGGTTGTTCAGTCCCTGTGTTGTGTCCGATTCTCTGTGACCCTATGGACTGCAGCACACTTACTTATGTCTCTGTATGTGCTTATCCCCAAGGTTTGCATGCCAAGATACTTGAGTGGGTTGCCAGTTCCTTCTCTAGTGGGTTGTGATTTGTCTGACCTCTATGCTATGATCTGCCCACCTACAGTGGCCCTATGTGGTATAGCTCACAGCTTTATTCAGGTACACAAGCCACCATCACAAGTTAGCAATACAGAAGGGGACCAGGGGAACATACACCACACAAATCTACTCTAACCCATCAGGAAGGGCCCGCAAAAAAACATGGAGGCTGTGCAGAGGCATGTGGAGCAACAGCCAACTCACGTCCATCAGGGAAATTGTCCGCTTCTGGAAAGTCCCACACCATTGCAGGTAGCCATGTTCCAAGATGTATACCATTATCATTTGGTGACATCCCATTAAGTGTATTGATATCAATCAATTCACATTTTCACCTGTCATATTGTTATCAAGCCTTCAGGGGAATGTTGGTACTCCACAGTATCACAAGTGGGACCTCTCATGTGTATTAATCCTTTATTATTATATAAGTATTATTATTACATGTATTAATCTATAGCACAGTAACTAGGCCTCATTAGTGTACTGATCAAGGAATTTGAAACAAATGTGATGTATGTGGATGTCCCAAAACCCCAACCATTGAAAACACACAGTGATAATGGTATAACAAAGCTTTATTTCAGACACAGAGCACAATCAGAAATGGACAAGTCTGTGTGATGTGGGCGGATACTGGGAAGGTAAGGGGCTGTTTTGGGGAAAAAGGGGATACCTAAAGGAGGTAATGTCATAGTCTAGAATAAGCATGATGTATAGCACCTACCAGGGTCACATGGTCACTACACCACTGCAGCCGGAATCTGATGAAAAAAAGGATTATCCGAAATCACTCCATTCAATTGAAGAAACCATTAATGTGCATAGAAGTTACAACTTGTCTATATCTGCTCAATTAAACAAATTAACATAATTATGGATAATGTCATACAGATCTATTCCACACACATTGTGTTTTCAGATCTTAAGGAATAATCAGAAATTCATGAGCATAATCTGTGACACAGAAAGAGGAGGTTAAGGAACATGCCTTCATGGTTTTGAGATTGGGCTATTAAGACCTACACAGACCAGAACAATATATCAATCAGAACACTATTTGGATTGACTTCAACACCTCATCTCAATGGCCATCCATATTGAATATCAATTGCAGAAATATTCAACATAACCATATGTGTACATACTCTGTAGCCAGTCAATAGTATATCAACATTAATACAAACTAATATTCATTGAGGAGTGTGGATGAGGAGGACTTAGGACAGTGGTTCTCAATCCTCTCCTCAGGACCCATCAGACAGGCCATGATTTATGTGAAACTTGGGAACCAAAAGTGTGTCAACTAGTATTCAACAGGTAGTGGAGCCTCAAATTGCTTAACCTGTGTATTTACACAGTGTTTCACCTAAATCATGGTCTGTGTGGTGGGTACTGGGGAGAGGTTTGATAACCACTGACCTAAGTGAAGTTCTCATCTACTTCCTCTTTCTGCGCACTGGGCCCACACCTTCCCTGCCCGTGCGCTTCCTCCCGCTACCTCGGCCAGAAGGTGTTGGATTGAAGGGTGCATCCAACTGGGGTGTCTGTGTAGCAGCTAGCGTTGTCGGTAAGGGATGAGATGAGGAGGCCACAGGCTCTTGGTGGTGGGGGTGGAGCCTGTGAAAACGATCCTTATATTATGCCTCCTCACCATATATTGTTCTGATGCTTTTGACCTGCTCAGTACCAATATAGTTCTGCCTTTAAAGCTGAGCTGTCAGCTGTTGCCTTACTATATTGTCACGCTCATCATCCATTCGGATGTGCTGCAATATGTCCCTCCAGATGCCTTGTAAGGGGCTGTGAGTTCTGTCTCCAGACAAAGTTGGACTGTGGATGTGCTGTGGTGAGGCCAGAGGTGTTGCCCCTTGGGATGTTGTTGCAATTGGCGATGGTGTTTCCATTGGTGATAGTATTGCCTTTGGGGATGGTATTGCCTGTTGGGATGGTGTTGACCGTTAGGATGGTGTTGCCATTGGCGATGGTGTTGCCATTGGTCAATGGTATTGCCATTGGAGATGGTGTTGCCAGTAGGGATGGTGTTGGCCCGGTATGTTGGGGCAACATCTGCTGAGACAACCACTGCTGTGGCATCCACTGTTGGGACAACATCTGTTGTGGCCCGGTCAGGAGTGGGAGAGAATTGGGGTCCGGCCAACAAATCTATTGCATGTCACCAGGTGGCAGTAGTGGTCTTGTTGAGAGTGGTCCCCAGGACCTCAACATCCCTGCAGGTGTTTGCTGGTTCATTGAGATGTCTGTAGGTTGAAAGGGCTGAGAACGTGCCCGTGATGCATGTGAGGGCCCGGGCGGTGTTTCCCAAAATGGTCTTGCTGCTGATGGGCCAGCATCCTGTGATGGTCCCGGGCCCTTAGCTTCCTCCACCACGACCTGCGTTGATGATTGTGGATCCTCCTGTGGAGCCACCGCCTGGGTCCCTGCATCTGGGGTATGCCTCCTGGGTACTGAAATGAGAGGACAATAGTAGTTGACTATTGATTCTCTAAACAATTGTTCGCTGTGTGTTTCCATATCCCTGACATCATGGTCACTTGTAATTGGCTGTGGTGATTGTTTTCCGCAGATAAACATTGAGCTGTATCATGAGCATTGTGGATCATGGCTCATATCAATATATGTAATGCTGCTGCGGTGTGCCATCTGTAGGACACATGCTCATCTGAATCTGCTATGCACTGTGTAAGACTGACCAATCTGTGACCAATTCTCAGCAATGGGTGTAAACATGCTTATGAGACATGATCCAGGTTAGGCTAGTAAATGACACGCACATGCAGTCCTTCAGAGTCTGTATCCACATATGCTGCAGTGTGCACACCCATACATGTACTCTCTTTTGGATGTAAATCAATGTTGATCTACAGCTATACTTCGTTTAATGCTGGGGATAGGTTCCAAGCAGTAGGAGTGTTAAGCAAAACAGCTTTAAACGGTGCAGTTTAACATGGGGAAGTTAGGGATAGGGGAACTCATGACAAAAAATACACAGTTGCAATTCATATTTAAACAGTTTTGTGTTATATGAACTTTGAACAAACAGCAAACATAACACTAATACAAACTGCATTGGCAACTGCTATTCAGAATCTATTGTAACTGTTGGTATTGGACAGACATTTCATTGATAACAATTAAGATAATAATATTTATGCTTTCTAGATGTACATGCTTATTGCTGCCCCATATATGTGTAGTCATAACAATAGATATAACAGTGCTATTATATGCCAGTTATCTATGTGTGTGGTGTCCATGTGTGTGCATATGAGGGTGTGGTTGTGCATATAATACTCACATTGCAGGGTTTCCTGAAAGCCAGTGTCCAGCTGTCCTGGAAGGCCCACTACTGCTGCTAGCTCCAACGACTCCTTAATAGTACACTCACAGAGCGAGGGGCCGCATTTGCGGAGGTGGTAATAAACTGCAATGAGCCAAAGGCAAGTGCCCGCATTTGCGGAGGGGGAGGCTCTACGGCGGCTCAAACTAGGTAAAAAACAACCCTGAAAAGCGGCACTTTGAAACAAAAAAAAAGGCGCAGTGAGACTAAAATAAAAACCTGGGGCGAGGAAATTGGGACTTAGAAAAAAATAAATATGACACGCGGGACTTAGAAACAAAATAATTACGAGGTCGCAAAAATACGAATTTAGCGTACATACAAAAATACAGAAAAATAAAAAAAAACATCACACACAGCACAGGGCGACAGCCAGGATGTCTTGGAGTAAGGTTGTGCACAAATTTAAGTTGAATTTAAGGAGTTTAGACACTTGAAAATCGGCTAAGCAAGAAAAAAAGTGTTGGACGAAAAAACTGAAAACGAAGCTACACGACCCCAAATCGTGCAAAAGACAGCCAGCGATGTATGAGGTAGAAAAACACACTGATAGGAAGAACAAAAAATGCTCGCGAGCTGCGTAAGACATAGACTATCGCCACCATTTTACAAAACTAACTCACAAATTTACACATTATGATTCTGAAATGGCAGCTTTCCCACCTAAACCAATGGTTTTGTCTCGCCCACGCAGCCTATATATAGGGCACACTTGCTATAGTGCTGACACTTTCTCCTCAGGTGATGATAGTCTGAGTGGACATTTTCTGCTGCCGGAAAATCCAAAGAGATTGTTAGTTCTTCAGGATATTGATTGCTGGATATTAATTACAAATAGGTAAACTATATTAATTTATATTACTAATTATTAAAAATATATATATATCTTATTATTAAAAAAATGTAGGCACAAACTTAAAATTTACACTGCCTTTACTTTTGAATATATTCATTCTTAGCTCTGTAATATATTTATTCATTGATTAATTAATTATTAATGTACATTAATTTATTAGTTATTAATTAGCAATCATTATAAAAAAATAAAATAAATTAAACTGCCTTTAGTTTATTAATATATTAATGCTTACCTCTTTCTAATATATTTATTCATTGATTAACTGATTATTAATGTACATTATTTTATTAATTATTATTAGTAATCATTATGAACAACAAATATTGTACATTTTGCAATGCCTTTAGTTTATGAATATATTAATGCTTAGCTCTTATAATACATTTATTGATTGATTAATTGATTATTAATGTACATTAATTTATTAATTATTAATTAGTAATCATTATTAAAAAAAATTGTATTTTACAATGCAATAAAAAATATAGAATTCAGATTGCACTTATATATCTGCATTACTGATCATTATCATACATTACATTATTAACTATTAATTAGTAATAATAAAAAATAAACAGACCACAAACAATAGATGAAATACGATTAAGTCTTTTTATTTTGGATTGATGACAGTTATTGATTAATTAATGTATATTAATATATTAATTAATTAATAATTAGTAATCATTACAAACAAAAAACTTTACATTTTACACTGCAATAAAAATAATATATTTTTTTAACCTGCACTTCTATATCTGCCTTGCTGCTCATTCATGTACATTGCTTTTGAAACTATTAATTAATAATAATAAAATAAATAAATAAATAAATATTTATAATGGATAAAAAAAATTACATTTTACAAAGCACTTAGATATCTGGGGTGCTTATAATTTCAATGAGTCAGGAATTAAATGAATACAAACATTCAAAATGATTTTCATGTCATTTTACAGATCCTTCATCTCTGAACCTGACTGAAGACAGAGAGTGAGCTCTGCAGGATTTCATCTGCAATAAGATCAATTTCACAGGTATATGATTTAATGATGCCCTTTTTGTTTGGTTTGTTGTGGTTTACAAGGAATCACCCATATCGGCAATCTTTCTAAACACTATCAATAACGGCGATTACACAGACATTACAAACACTGTGATATTAACATAAAAAAATATAAATGCCTCGAATCTAAATAAACAAAACTGTGTGCCTGTAGTTATAACAATGGAATTTAAAATTGTAAGTATACCTGTATAGGCATGGGTGTATTTTTTTTTTATGCTGCCCTAGTCTATTTAGACTTGTGCACCCCCACATCCCTCCTGCAGCTCCTTTTTTTAAAAATTTAAAGTCATATTAAAAATTGTCAAGTGCACTTACAGACAGAAATATCTTATAAGCATTTCTTTACATATACAAACATATTTCAGTGTGCTACAAAGCATCTTCAGGCAGCCTGCTATCCCCTGAAAATTTGCAGTCATAGACCTGGGCCTAGTCAGAAACACACCCCTGTGTGTAAGAGTAATTGTGCCAGTAATTGCCAGTGTGATTATGTGTGACAGTATGTCAATAAAAAATAATAAGATAAATAATTATTAGCTGTGATATATAAAATGATATAAAATGTAAAAGCTGTGATATATAAAATTACTAATAAAAGGGAAAATATTATATATGTAAATGAATATAGCACATATGAACTGACCCAGGAGAGAGGTGACTACTTACACCCCCAAACCTCCTACTTTAAGCTTACATGAACACCCGTTGGATTGTAATGGATTTGGATATCTCAGCTCCTAGCGTTCTCATTCAGGAACACCAGTCATCAGGATACAGGAACACAGGAGCAGGTGATGGTCCCATTAAAAGATATACCCAGCAGGGATACCCAGCATAATACTAGCAAGTGATTAGCTCAGTAAAATAACAAGAGTATTCCCTCTAGGATGTTATTATGGCTCAGATATAAGATAACTGGCAGGTTGATTGTTTTTTCTTAATAAAGTTTGCTGTATTCATGACCTTATCTTTCTGGTCAAGTAAGAAGGAACCTTGGACATTGAAAATAACTCAATAATTGTGTATCACATATATAGTTGTCAGTGTTTCGAACGCTTACGATGTTTATCACACATTGTGAGTCTCGCAAAGCGAGGCAAGCCATTTGCGGCATGTAGTGCTGTTCGCGGCCCATAGGGCCGCAACTGCAAGCCTCGCAAAGCAAGGCGAGCTGTCGACCACGCAGGACTTAGGCTTTGCACTGCTCGCCTCGCGCAGTTGATGCACAAGGAACTTAGGCGGCAAGCAGTTTCACACAACTGTGAGCCTGGCAAAGCGACGTGAGCAGTTGAGGAATGCAACTGCGAGGGTCGCAACTGCGAGCCAAGTGCGTAACTCTAAAAAACAGAAAAACAAACAAAATAATTTAACAAAAAAAATAAACACTCACACACAGCACAGGGGGAGAGCCAGGAAGCCTGGGGTGAGGTTGCAAGCAAATTTGAGACATACTTGGGGTTTTACGTCAATACAAAATTGGCTAAGCAAGGAAAAAAATAGCGGCTGAAAAACGTAAAAATTCTGAAACTGGATGAAAACGAGGCTGAGCAAAGCCAGGCACGCAGGACAGTAACACTTACACCAACAACGCCAGGCACGCAGGACTTTGAAAATAAAACCAACGGCAGTCAGCGTGTAACATGTAAACATTCAGCAGACACACAGGGGAGAAAAACACAGGGAAGGGACAGGGGGGAGATGTTACATAGTTAAATAGTTACATAGTTACATAGTAATTTAGGTTGAAAAAAGACTTTAGTCCATCAAGTTCAACCTTTTTAGATCTCCTCTGATCTGCAATACGCAGATTTATTGTTATGTGATCCAGAGGAAAGCAAACCGAAAAGAAAAAAAACAGTGAAACTTTGCCAGTTGTCTCAACAGGGAAAAAAATATAAAATTCCTTCCTGATCCCAGATACTGGTGATCAGATTCATCTCTGGATCAATACTCCCTCTCTATTTATCCAGGATAGCCCTTAATGCCCTTTTTATTTAAACATATATCCAATTCCTTTTTAAAGTTATCTATCGAATCCGCTGTCACCACCTCCTTTGATAGAGAATTCCACAGATTAACCACCCTTACTATGAAGAACCCTTTTCTTTCTTTAAGGTGAAAACTTTTTACTTCTGATCTCAAAGGATGTCCCATTGTCAGTTGAAAACCTCTTGGCACAAAACGTTCCCTTGACAAAGCCTTGTATTGACCCTGGATATATTTAAATAAGGTAATCATATCCCCTCTTAGACGCCTTTTTTCTAGAGTAAATAAGTTTAATTTTGTTAGTCTTTCTTCATAACTTAGCCCCTCCATTCCCTTTATTAGCTTTGTTGCCCTTCTCTGTACTTTTTCCAGCTCTAAAATCTCATTTGTATGTAGTGGTGCCCAAAACTGTACTCCATATTCTAAATGAGGGTGTACTAGGTATTTGTATACTGGTAGAATTATATTTGCTTCCCCCCGCTTCTATACCCTTCTTAATACATACTAATATTTTACTTGCTTTTGCAGCTGCTGCTTGGCATTGAGCACTGCTACCTAGGCGGTTGTCCACAAGTACTCCCAAATCTCTTTCAATATCTGATACCCCTATATTTGCTCCATTAAGATTAGAAATTGCATGGCAATTTTTTCTTCCCAGATGCATAACTTTACATTTACTCATATTAAATCTCATCTGCCACTTAGATGCCCATTCCTCTAATTTATGTAAATCCCTTTTGAGGGAAAGTACATCATTTTCTGATTTAATTACCTTGCACAACTTTGTGTCATCGGCAACAATGGAGACCCCACACTCCAATCCCACTTCCAAGTCATTAATAAATATGTTAAAAAAGAGGGGACCGAATACTGAGCCCTGAGGAACCCCACTTACCATATTAATCCAATCTGAGTATTTTCCATTTACAACAACCCTTTGCTTCCTGTCTTTTAGACAGCTCTAAATCCATTAGCAAATATTGCTGGAAATTCCTGTATCCCTTAGGTTGCACAATATTCTCCCATGTGGCACTGCATCAAAAGCCTTTGCAAAATCCAAATAGACTACATCCACTGAGTTGCCTTGATCCAAGTTCCTACTAACCTCCTCATAGAAACTAATTAGGTTTGTTTGACATGACCTATCCTTCATACATCCATGTTGGCTCCTACTTATAATCCTGTTTGAATAGAAATATTACTGTATATAATCCCTTATTAACCCTTCTAAAAGCTTTCCCACTACCATAGTGAGACTCGCTGGTCCATAATTCCCTGGATTTGCTCTTGCTCCCTTATTAAATATAGATATCACCTCTGTCTTTCTCCAGTCATCTGGTAGAGACCCTGTGTTGAGTGAATCCTGAAAAATTAGATATAATGGTTTGGCTATTACAGAACCCAGTTCCCTCAGTACCCTTGGATGTATTCCATCAGGACCTGGGGCTTTATTAACATTTATCTTTTCCAACCTCTTTTGGATTTCTTCCTGCGATAACCAGTTATTTGGTGAAGGTAGTGTAGCCTCATTATGTTGCAGTGACCCAACCACTGGTACCTCCCTTGTGTATACCGAAGAAAATAACCTATTTAGCTCACCTGCCTTTTCCTGGTCACTAATTTTCAGTTGGCCTGTGTCACATTGTAATGTTCCTGTAGCTTCCTTCCTGGCCTTCTTGCCATTAATATATTTAAAAAATATTTTAGGGTTAGTCTCCTTTGTAACTAACTGATCATTTTCGATTTTAGCCAGTCTAATAGCCCTTTTGCAAGCCTTGTTATTTTCCTTGTACTTGCTTAAAGCAGTCTCTGTCCCCTCTTGTTTGTATAATTGAAACACTTGTTTTTTACTCCTCATCTTCATCTTTAATTCATTGCTAAGCCACATGGGTTGTGATTTACTCCTTCTACTTTTATTTCCACATGGTATATGGTGATAAGTATGTTAATTTAGTAAGGATTTGAACGTTGTCCATTTATGTTCAGTATTTTTACCTGTCAGTTCTCTGTCCCAGTCTATACGTTGTATGACTGCCCTTAGACCGTTAAAATCTGCCCTTTTAAAATTAAGAGTTTTCGTTAGCCCCTTACAGTTATGTTTTTTTTAATTCAATCTCAAATGAGACTGTGTTGTGATCACTGTTTCCCAAAGGTTGCCCTATTTCCACATTTGATACAATATCAATATTATTTGTGATAACTAAATCCAAGATAGCCTAATTTCTAGTATGTTCTGGGCCAGATAATGATCTCTGAGTGTACTCAAGAACCTGCTCCCCTTAGCTGAACTGCTGGTCTCATTTATCCAGTTTATTTCAGGGTAATTAAAATCTCCCATTATTAGAACTTGACCATGCTTAGCTGCATTTCCAATCTGTAACTATAATTGTATTTCCTCACTTTCAATTATATTTGCGGGTTTATAGCATACTCCTACTAATTTTCCAAACTTCTTTTGGAGTTTGCTGCTCTGCCATTTAACTCTATCCACAAATATTCAACATTACTGCTAGTTCCAGCATAAATATCTTCTCTGACTATAGGCTTAAATTCAGGCTTAACATACAGAAAAATCCCTCCTCCTATTTTACAATTGTCTCTATCTTTCTTAAATAGGTTATAACCATCCAGATTAACAGTCCAGTCATGAGATTCATCCCACCATGTTTCGGTATTGCCTATTAAATGCCATTTTTCATTAATTGATAATAATTCTAACTCTCCCTTTTTTCCTGGCAAGCTTCTGGCAATAGCAAGCATACACCTTATGTTATGAGTCTATAGTTCTGAAGTGCCTGCCACTGTACTTGAGTTACTTAGCAATATCTCCCTATTGACTGTACTCATCCTCCCTCCATCTCCTCCCCCATGATAATTTAATAAGTTCCTTACCCCCTCTACACTTACTACCCATTACTTCTGTTCCCCCCACCTACTAGTTTAAAAACTCCCCCAGCCGTCCTACCATCCTATCCCCTAGCACAAATGCTCTCTCATCATTAAGGTGCAATCCATTCTTGCTGTAGAGATTGTACCCAAGTGAGAAGTCAGCCCAGTGCTCTAAAAACCCAAACCCCTCCTTAATGCACCATATTTTTAGCCATGCATTAACCTAACCAAGCTCCTTCTGCCTCCCTGGGCAAGCACGTGGCACTGGTAGTATCTCAGAAAATCCTTGCCTTCAGCTTAATACCTAGTTCTATAAAATCATTCTTTAGGACACTCCATCTTTCACTAACTTTGTCATCGGTACCAATATGTACCAAGACCGCCGGTTCATTTCCAGCCCCTCCCAATAATTTGTTTACCCGATCCACAACATGACGAACTCGAGCTTCCAGGAGACAGCAAACTGTTCAATTGCTGGGATCTGGGTGACAAATCACCCTGTCTAACTTCCTAATAAGCGAGTCCCCAACCACCAGAACCTGTCTGTTGCTCTGCCTATTCTCCCCTCCCACTCCTCCAGTAGAACTGTTCTCCCAGCTGTTGGAGGGAACAGCTCTATCTGGCATTGCCATTCCTGAATGTATATCCCCAACAGTTTCACTCAATCTGGCAAATCTGTTGGTGCTTGCCAACTCAGATCTGGCCTCCTTCCTGCTCCTGTTTCTCCTGCTTCCCCTTGTAACTGTAACCCAGCTACCTCCCTGGACATCCTCACTAGCCCCAGCTCCACCCTCCATGCTAGGCCCAGCTAAACTGTGCTCCGTGAGCACCAACCCCCTTTCCAGTGGAGCAATAACACCAAGTGCTGCAATTCTCCTCTCCAGTTCTCCAATTTGAGTTTCAAGATAGGCAACATGCTCGCACCTGTCACAGAGGTATGGACCCTGTATCATCTGTTCCAGTAGTGCATACATATGACAGAATGTACACTGAGTGAGGTTGCCACTGGACTGACTCATAATTACAGTGGGTAAAAAAAAATGTATAAAGCACTACAATGTTCTCCACCTTTGCACTCCCTCCTTATATTTAAACTCCTTCAATTATAGTAGAACTGCCCTTATGCTAGAAGTGTTCACACCTTCCCCTGTTTTTATTAGGTTCTTACTACTCACCTGCCCACTACTCACTGCACAAGTACACACACACTTACTGTACAGGAGAAATCACAGAACAGATGCAAGCAGACCACAAAAAAGTTACACACTGATATACCTTTACACAGGCAAGACCACACCCCCTCTCAGCTGCCCACTAATCACTGCACAAGTACACACGCTTACTGTTCAGGAAAATCACAGAACAGATGCAAAAGAGTTGGAAAGAGACACATGCTATTCCCAAACACAAAACTTGCAGGGTAACAAAACCTGCAATGAGCGGCCCATACAATAGGCGGGATTCTCGATGAGCGCCGAGGGTAGTCGGGAGGAAAGGGTCGTAATGAGCACTGGGTCACAATGAGCGCCAAAGGTAGGCGAGAGGAAAGGGTAGCAATGAGCGCTGAAGGCGCTCATTGTGAGCCACGAGATGAGCGCCTTCGGCTCACGATCAGCAGCCCAAGCAGGAGAGGCTTGCAATGAGTACCGAAGACGCTCATTGGGAGCCCCGCGATGAGCGCCAAAGGCACTCAGTGTGGGGCTCACAATGAGCACCAAAGGTGATCAGTGCAAAGCAGGAAAGTTGAAGTACACAGAGGAGCAAAAGCCTCACATTGTGTGCCAAACAGCATTGCCAGCCTTACAATTTTAATCCCTTCATTTTTAACGGGCAATTTCCTAGTTAAATTATAACACCTATCTCTGCGCATTTAAATACAGAAGTTGATTTTGTTTGTCTTTCTCGTAAAGGAGGAAAGAAACAGTTACTGTTTTCAAATCTCAAACCCAACTATCAGTTTAACCCCTTGCGTGCTTGTTATGTCAGAAGATTTACAGCCTTATTAAATTGCGATTCAGTAAATTTAAAAGGGCTATATTTAAGCACAGAGCATATTTTTTTTACAGAAGTTTTTAGTTAGTGAACGTCTATCCAAAAGCAAGGTCTTCACTAACTAAAAGCTTCTGTAAAAAAAATATGCTCTGTGCTTAAATAGGGCCCTTTTAAATTTGCCGAATCGCAATTTAATAAGGCTGTTAGTATATACAGTACCTGAGGGGACCTATATACTACAAACAAATGCCCTTTCCAGCTCCTGGTTTATGTGTCTTCATCTCAGCTTTCCTGCCAGGCAGTCCAAATATAGCAATATAGAATTACATTACAATATAGAAAACACATTTAACCCTATCCATTCCATCATGGCTGCAACAGTCCTAACGTCCATGTGTTCATGACACAATACTTTATAAAATGGGGGGAAATTACACAATACTATATAACATCACACAGTGTTAACTAGAGCTAAGCCTGGGAGCCCATAGCATTTTAACAGCTCTACAGTCCAGTGGTCCCCCTGTGCATGACACAATATACACCCAAAAACTAATAATAGGCGTAACAGGTCTTGAGGTCCATGCAGTGAATATATACAATTGTGCTCAAAAGTTTGCATACCCTGGCAGAAATTGTGACATTTTGGCATTTATTTTGAAAATATGACAGATCATACAAAAAAAATGTCTTTTATTGAAGGGTAGTGATCATATGAAGCCATTTATTATCACGTAGTGCTTTGGCTCCTTTTTAAATCATAATGATAACAGAAATCACCCAAATGGCCCTGATCAACATTTTCCATACCATTATTTGTGTGTGTATTGCCCCCTTTATCATCAATGACAGCGTGCATTCTTTTGTACAAGTTGTCTATGAGGCCCCTAATTCTTACAGGTGGTAAAGCTGCCCATTCGTCTTGGCAAAATGCCTCCAGCCTTTGGTCGTCTTGCATGAACCGCACGAGTGGCTCAATGATATTAAGGTCAGGAGACAGTGAAGGCCACTCCACAATTTTTACCGTTTTCTGCTGTAACCACTGGAGGGTCAACTTTGCCTTGTGCTTAGGGTCATTGTCATGCGCAGCCTTCATGCAGAAGAATGCAAATTGTCTGCCATTGTTTTCTGATAACATGCTGCATTCATCTTGCCATCAATTTTCACATTCTCCATACATTTAGAGCTCCCCCCCCCCCTAAATCATCAGTGAGCCACCACCATGCTTCATCTTGGGGATGGTATTCTTTTCACTATAGGCCTTGTTGACCCCTCTCCAAACATCTAGCTTATGGTTGTGACCATAAAGCTCTAGTTTGGCCTTGTCACTCTAAATTACAGTGTGCCAGAAGCTGTGAGGTGTGTCTATGTGTTGTCGGGCATATTGTAACCAGGCTTTATTGCTCATTGGAGCAGTAAAGTCTTCTTTCTGGCATCTTGACCATGCAGCTCATTTTTGTTCAAGTATCATCGTATTGTGCTTCTTGAAACAACTACACTGTCTTTTTTCAGAACAGCCTGTATTTCTCCTGAGACAAATTCTTCTGGCAGTTGTGGCTGAAATCTTTCTTGGTCTACGTGACCTTGGCTTGGTATCAAAAGATCCCTGAATTTTGCACATCTTAATAAGTGATTGAACAGTACTGACTGTCATTTTCAAGGCTGTTGTTATCTCTTTATATCCTTTTCCATCTTAATGAAGTTCCATTACCTTGTTATGCAGGTCTTTTGACAGTTCTTTTCTGCTCCCCCATGGCTCAGTATCTAGCCTGCTCAGTGCATCCACGTGAGAGCTAACAAACTAATTGACTATTTATACACAGACACTAATTGCAATTTAAAAAGCCCCAGGTTCGGGAAATGAGCCTTTAATTGCCATTTTAGCCTTTGTGTGTCACATGGGGGGGCCGGACCATAGCTCAAAATTCAAGGGTATGTAAACGTTTTGGCAATTTGGGTGATTTCTGTTATCATTATGATTAAAAAAGGAGCCAAACAACTATGTCATAATAAATGGCTTTATATAATCACTATTCTTCAATAAAAAACATTTTCCTGCACGGTCAGTCATATTTTCAAAATAAATGCCAACATTTTACAATTTCTGCCAGGGTATGCAAACTTTGGAGCACAACTGTATATCAATGTTTGACATGTTCCCCTCTCTTTCCCCCAATTTTGATATCTCCCTTCTGCTTGAATGACTTTTGTAAACCTTTGCCTAGAGCAGCACAAGATCTAAATATACCACTACTGGTTGCCTTGTGCTGCTTTGGAAACTCACTATGACAATGGACATGATACCTGACCTAGTGCCATTGATTTTTCCATTGCTTGCACTATGTGTGTGAGATGTGCCTAAGTGCAGTCTACACGTACTGGGGAAGTTAAGATAAGGGATGAGACTTGCTGGCACCACAGCCTCGCCTGGGATATCCCCCTGCTGATATCAGCATCCTGAGCCTGGTGCCTTGGTTAATTAGTGGGCAATGGAAGAGACTCAAGGGGGAAGGAGTTTTAATTTGGGTATGTGCACATGTCTTTGTTTTACATGTCTTTGCACATGTCTTTTGTTCAGTCCCCTACAAAAATGCTTACCTATCCCCAATATTGTCAGTTCTGGTCAATGGTTACAAGCTAAGAGCTGTACTTTGTTAGCTCAGGAAAACTGACAGTTAATCGATTTTCAAAGGAGAATCGATGTACTCTGTACACAATCTCATCTTTTGAAGATTACACTATCCTTCTCTTTTCACCCATATCTCCCCCCTGGACCATTCACTCAATTTCTGGATCATTTTGCCACCCGGCTCCCTCACTTTCTCTCCTTCACTATGCCTTAAAACCTTTTCCTTAGTAAGTCATTGGTTCTAAATTAGTTTTTTTTTTTTTTTTTTTTTATTAACTAATGTATTTACTTTTTTTTAAATGAACTAATGTATTTATTAACCCACATATGATATATATATATATATATATATATATATATATATATATATATATATATATATATATATATGAACATTAGTTAACCCCCCAAAAAAACAAGTGGAAGGCAAGGAAATCAAACCTTTGACTTACCAATGAAAAAAAAAAATAGAATGTTTACCACTGCATCACCACAAACTTTCTGTTATTTTTTCCTTGTATTAGGTTTTTAATGTACACTTGATACTTTGTTCATTTCACATTACTGTGCTCGCTAATGAACAAGCTGCTGGTAGGGGTGTATCAGAATTAATGTAACTTTTTTTTAGTTACAGCAAATACCTGTGATAGGGGGGATCTTAGAAATATGGGCTTGCTCCTGTATTTCATAGCATTGATCCCTATTCACTGACAGGCACTGGGACTCAGGTAATCAATTTCAAACAAGACCTTTAAGATCTGTCTGAATTAACATAAAGTGCCACTTGGAAGACTGTGTTCCTGCTATGAGTCTCTGCCCTTCCTGGTTCGCTGCTGCAGATGTGGTGTCTTTTGCTTCTGCTTCTTTTCCTGTCCGACAAGAGTTATGCCTGTGTCCAGCACTGTTGCTTCTGTTCCTGTCTAGCAAAAGTTCTGCCTGTACTTTCTGCTTTGCTCTTTTCCAGATATCACCTCCACCTGTGTGCTGGTTCCTGCCTTCAGCTCCCTATCTGCTTCTGAGAACCCCTGTTTAAAGTTTCTCCTGCTGTATAGTTGTTTGCAGCCTTGCCAGCATGCTTTCAGTGCTTTACCGGGATTTTGTATATCCTGTTTTTTTGTTCATTAAGTTTGTTTTGCCAACTCACCCCTGAGGAATTTCTAGAACCTGATTCCTGGCACAAATAATATATAAAAGACTAAATGACTATAATAACTCCCAGTGTTATGTTACTCTGTGAAACTTTATTATATATAAAAAACTTCTCTATAAAATGTTACCATAGAAAAAAATAACAATTGTGACAAATGGCTTTCTTATAAATAACACTTAAACAAATATATTGTATGAATTCCACTGTCTAACTGATTTTAATGTTTGATTGACATGTGCCAGTATATTACAATGTTGGTTAATTACTACCAGTCGAAACTTCAATTTACAAAACTTTCCTGGCATAGAAAGTAATCAAAATAATTTCAAAAAGAAAAACTGAAATGTATGTATAGATCATATTAATGTGAGTTCATTTTTTAATACGATTTACTCAAAATGAATCTTTTAATTAAATCTGCATTGAAGTCTATATAGAGTCCTTTTGGTTAAAAATGCTAATAATCTACCCAAGCAATGTTATATATATTTGTTACATGAATTAGGACCTTCTTATTGATGCAACATGACCTCACTCTTTTTATTAGGCGTTTATTAAACCATAACAAGGTAATATCAGTTATATATTTCATGATGTAATCTGTTATTCATAGCTTAAGATAAGAGCAGGTTGTTGCTTAAGGAGGAACATAAACTTAACAAGTAATTTATTTGAGCATGGGTTTCCTTGGTGCTTCATTCTCCTGCTGTTTTACATTCTTTCCTGGTAGAATAGGCAGCCGTTACTATTTTTAACAAGATACTTTAGTAATGATGCAAGTCAAATAGAAGACTCCTGTAATTTCACTTTTTTCGATATTACAATATGAAAAAATTACAAATGGCAAGTTAAACTTGAAAAGTAAAAAAGCATGATTAAAAATGAGTACAAATTTAGATTTTCTTCTATTATCCAATTAGCATTGTCTAATAATAGTGCTGCATGCATTGCTGTACTCTAATACTTTTAGAATTGTATACTCATAAGTCTATAATACTACCTGGTGATATTAAATAGAATTTAAGTTATCAGCTTCAGCTCCATTGACCCACTAACAGACCAGGATTTAAAATGCTTTTAATGTCTAGCTTTCATGATTTTTTCAATTGACTATATTAAAAGGGATGTTCTTTTGTGGGAGAAGCTTAAAATTGATGTTTTTTTCCTTTATCTTTAATCTGGTGTTCCTCCCATTTTTTTAAATTGTAACATAGTGTGCAACACATTTCCCCACACACTGCCACTGAAGCTTACTTTAATGAATCACTTGCAAGAATGCCTGTGACACACTTTGTATGAAAAAGATGGAATGGGTGCCAGCTTAATGTCACACAATGAATTTCATATAGTGTTTTTGCACAGATATTAGTGAAGTACATTTTATAAAAAAAATTTTTTATAAATAATTCCTCTACAACAGTGACTAACAGTACTGGTATGTTTAAAGTGTTGGGCTCTCCCCATCCCTCTTTGTTCCTGAGAAATGGCAGATAAGGCCTCAGGGACTGTTGAGAACCATTGCTCTCTAGATGCACACTTTCTCTTCTGCAGTATCTAGTGATATTTTGTGTATTTCTGTCTACATCAACAGTACCCAAACCTTGCCTGTGGGTATGCCTGCACCTTTCTGACATACTGTGTATCTATATTTTCAGCTTTGGATAGAGTGATCATTTTGTGTAAAACCATGTCCAAATGTGCTAAAATGACTGTTTTCATTGTGCTTTGTGATGGAGAGTCTGTGTAGATTCATCCTTAGCTGCAGTTTTTAGCTGGTTTCCCCAATGTAACAGCCCCTTTCACATACAGTTCATTGTATTATGTAAAGCACATTGGACGATGTACATGAATACGACCCTCTGATGTTATAGGTCTTGTTGTTATGTGTGGCTTTTTTCCCTTTACAGATGTGCTATCATAGATTGCAGAGTTTTATTGCAAGCTTTGGTACCATTTTCTCTGTTAGACTGTTCATTGGCCAATCTTCTGCTGACCAATTTTTGTTTGGTAGGTGTCTAAATACAAGAATGGGGGGCTTGGCAAATATGATTTTTTTTAATTCTGCGTCCTCTTGTAGTAATGGCTGTAAATCTTTGGATATTTTGTGTATTTCTTCTACAGCCAAATGGTATGTGGTAACTAGAGATGTCGAGTAGTTTCTTTAGTTTTGTATTGTAACAGGTTTTCACAGGGGGCGGTTTAATGGCAGAGGTTATTTTCTGCTTAATGACACAGGGCTTGTAATCCACTTGTCTGAAAGACTCAGCTGGTGAATGATAGCTTGCTTAGTGTGGAAGGGATGGAAGCTGGAGCTGTGAAGGTGGTTACAGCTGTCTGTAGGTGTTCTATATACAGATGAGTGGAGAGTGCCATTGATGAAAGTTATGGTAGTGTCCAGAAAGTTTACCTGTCCTACAGAGTAATCCATTTAAAGTTTACCAGATGGGTGGAAGGTATTGAAATAATTGTAAAAGTCTCTAAGGTTTTGTTTCTCCTTTTGTCCATATGATGAACAGATAATCTATGTAAGGGTATCCATTGCTTTTGTGAACAAATGCGGATAAGAATCTCTGTTGCAGGTCGGCCATAAATAGATTGGCATATTGTGGTGCCATTTTGGTACTCATTGTGGTACCCATTATTTGTAGATAAATATGTTAGTTGAAGGTTAAGTAGTTGTGGGTCAGGATATATTCAACTAGTTTGGCAATAGTATCAGGGTTATATTTCTCGTTCTGAATGTGTGCTGAGAGAAACTTAAGGTATGCCTAAGTGTTATCTATGTGTGGGTTGTTGCTGTAAAGAGACTCTACATACATGGTGACAAATAGTGTGTTAGCAGGTAGGTCTTTAATCTGACTGAGTTTGTTAAGAAAGTTAGTGGTGTCTTGTGTATAGCTACTGGTGTTTGTAACTACCGTAGTAGCTTAAGCTCGCAATGTTACTGGGATAAAGGAAAAAAACATCTAATCCTTTGTACATTCAAGTCAATGGAGATGGTTATCAGTTACCACATTAGTAAAAACACGGTGAATGAACCTAGGGCACTGTTTGCATTAAATTAACCAATAAGTTATTCTGCTATGTTTTTTATTGACAGTACTTTTAGTTGGTTTCTAGATCTCCTTCCTGAAATAGTGTCTGTTAGGATATATGTGGATGGTCAGAAAAGAACACAGATGAAGTGATGTACTGCAGGCATTTCTTGGCGCCATATCTCAATTATGGATTGGTTTATGGCCCAAAGACTCATTTCACTTCTCCACCACACAACCCTGTTGGAGTTGTTTCATCCATAATAACTACATATGATTATTATTTTATTTAATAGTTACGTTTCAAGTTCTAAGGACATTTTGTACACTCTATTTTGCTTTGGATCAAGTCATAAGAAAATAATGATATATATTCTAATAAATATATATTTGATTCTATTATTTGTTTTCCTGTAAAGGAAGCACTTTTAACAGGACTATCTAACAAGATTCAAGTCATTTAAGATTTTAAAAAAACGTTGGCCACAGGAGTTGACATTTTCTGGCTTAGTCATTACATCTCTCTTTTCTGATATCTTATTTTTGAGTTTTTATTCCACTTAGTTTCAAAATATTTGAACTGTTATACATTTATGACAGGGTAGTGGAAAAGCCCAGAGGACAAACATATCATGTTGAAGCCTGTTTCATGTAATACAGAGTAGGAACACAATGGGAATCAACTACAAAGTGTTCTTGCCTCCCATTTATACCCATTAATCAAATATATACAGACAATCCTGTCACATCAGTCCACACAGTAACAAAACACTATCATAATATATTCAAGTTTAATGAGAATACTTAGTTATATATTTCCATATAAAAAGACTGTAGGACATAATTGCAAGAATTTGTACTTTAGATTTAAAATACAACAGGCCCTATGTGTAAAAAGAACACCACAGAAATGTAGTGGTTTCCGGTGCCCTTAAGTACACTCTATTCCTTCCTGGCTTTGGCACAAGAAGTCAAGACCAACTCTTTGACAGAACCTAGCTACTTTATATTTCAAACCATTTTTATTACTAGAGGATTTACAGTAATCCATTCCCACTGCCACCTTTAGTTAGATGATTTGAATGTAGCTCAATATATGTCTTTAAGAGTTTGCTGTGGTTGGCACATCTGTGGTCACTCATGAATGCATAAGAACCATCGTAAAATAAGCAAAAATACCTCTAGTTGAGTCTCAGGTGTGAGTGTAAACTAGACTACTTCACACAGTAAAGCACATTAAGGAAGCACCATGCTAATGTCTCCTGTGTACACCATGATATAACATTAACAAAAGTATGTAGACATTATAAAGAACAAGAAGAATTTTGTGTAGGTATCTACAAATGTCAAACACTGGACTCAATTTTTTTTATTTTTATTACTACTAACCAATGCTTGCTTATAATATAATTCCAGACCTTTTCTAGACTCAGTGTTATAGATAATACTGATTATGTATGTTATGTTGACAAACATAACCTGACCCTTGTGTTTTAGTTGACGCTTGCCTTGATACCTGATTTGTAATCTTGCTATCTCGTGATCTTGACCTTGGAAATGTCCACAACTATATGCTTATTGTCTGCTTTTCATTTTATGGCACCGTAATTGTACCATTCAATCTCAGACAAAAAAATCTCAATCACAAAAAACACCTGAGGCCTTTGATTGGTCTTAACCTTCACAGTGTAATCTTGTGCTCTGGTCACACAGTATCCCTGTTGAGATATCCCAGCTGACTCAGATAACTAACTGTGGCTTGAACCTGTGAATCTTATAAAGTTACTGGACATTACTACAAGTTTTAATCACCTGCTATGTGAAAAGATAAATCTTTGAGGGAAATCAGGTAGATCGTATTATACCGCTAGGGTTGAAAAAGAGCAGACCTTTGCATAGATTTCCTATGATATCACATTTTGCCAAATGTCTTCTTGGAGAGAAGCAATCAGATCATTCAGACCTAAAGAACAACATGATACTTTATTGGTATTGGATTTACCAAGAGGCAGAGTAGACATCTACCTAGGGCCACATATCTGATAAGCACTCAAGGTTCTACATACAGTTTAATGTGTTGTTTACTTGGTAAAAAAAAAACAACCAGAGATGAGCACTGTGCCACATTGGCTGTCTGGTGTCTGGGAGGGGGGCAGAGTTGTGTGTTCTGCTGAACAGAAATGAAAGTGGATTTACAGTATACTTTATTTAGAGCTAGGCTTGGCTTAAGTATGTAATCAAACCTAAATTATTGAGGGATGTTTTGAAAATCCTTGCAAATCCTTTTTCATTACCAGCAACAAATAAAGGGATTATTTTATTTTTATTAATTTAAACCACATTCTGTGGTATGCCGTCTTCTCTGTAACATGTGGAAGTATTTTAAAATTGATGTGCTATTTAATAATGATATTTAATTGCAAAACTAATTCATTAAAATAACACAGTTGGAAGACATGGGGATTTGATTACTTTAAACATTGACATAAAATATTCATATACCAGAACTTTGATATATTTTGGTTCATATTTTTAATGAGGACATGTAATTACTTTATATGAAACTGTACTTATCCTGATTTCCCAGAGTAAGGTAGATTTCAAAAGCATCATAAATGCATCTGTAGGAATTCCTATTGCTTACAACATACATAAAATCTTACTACTAACATATTTCCTCATGATTAAAATGATGATTGAAAGGAAAATATTCCAGGGATTTAGTTGGAATATTGTACGGTATGATTGTTCTATAATAATACAATAAAGAGATACATATCTTATGAAAATCTAGTGATATAATCATTTATAAATAATGAGAAATTAAATATTAGCATTTTGCTTGTATTTATGTTTATGTATGAACATTTATAACTTTTAGCCCTTAGATTTTTGTATCAGTTCAAAGTGAAATTCTGTGCCACTGAGGGGGAACCATTGGCAGGCAAGTTCCTTGTGTCTGTGCAAATTGCTTGTGTGCAAATCAAAGCTTACTATAAATTGCATAAAGCATTTGTGTGTACTCACAAAAGCATGCACAACTAAAATCCCTTCATATATTGTGTGTATGTGCGCCATTTGTGCATGCTGAGACACCTCTGCCTACCACATGCTGTCCCTCATTTACATCGACAGGATCACAGTTTACCAGCTGTAACTAGAAATATAATCTCTTGCACCCTAGGTTTATTCTTTTATTTTCCTCCTCTTTCCCCACTTGATCAGCTTTGTGATGTCACTACTCTCTAGCTGCCAGGGTACTTTGCAGCTGACATCTCTCCTTACTGATTCTCTAGACTAGACACCAGTCTCTGTATTAAAAAGAGGTGAGAGCTAAGTGCACTAATGTCTGTGCATTAAGAGTAAGAGGTAATGGATTGTAGGTATGTGTATTATGAGGGGGAAGTAAAGAAGTAAAGAGATAAAGAATGGGAGGGGTAGAGGAATATATGTGTTGGATAAGACACACATAATGGTGGATTGACATAGAAGGGGGTGACACAAAAATGTATTGAAGATATAGAAGAAAAGACACCATGGTGAGAGAAATGCACAAGGGGTAGAGAGATGCATAAAATGGGAAGAGAAAGAAGGGGAGATCAAGGGAGGACAGGGAGGGGGGAAAGAGAGAGGAGGAGGAAGAGAACAAGTGTGGAGAAGGACCAGACAGCTATTTAAAAATACAGATAAAGAAAAATAGGTTGTCATGCTTCAGTGCCCAACCCGCAACTTCACTCTTAATGCATCTCTGTGCAAATAACACATCAGCATTTTTACACATTAACCTAACACAAATACAAAGATACAGACTTGAAGACTTGGCAAAATAGTGTTACAGACATTGAAAAACAGAGTTAGCAATTGAAATCTAATATTGTGTATATAAAAAGTGGCAAGTTGATCATTTAAGCTAAAAAAAATTGGCTAATGTATTACAGCCCTATGCATTCTTAGAAATAACAATCTTAAATGTTAAAATCCTAAATCCACAATCCTTGTCTCTGTTTTATTAACTTTTCTGTGGAGCTGAGATATCACATATACAGCCTTATTAAATTGCGATTCAGTAAATTTAAAAGGGCTCTAATTAAGCACAGAGCATATTTTTTTACAGAAGTTTTTATTTAGTGAACTTCTATCCAAAAGCAAGGTCTTCACTAACTAAAAACTTCTGTAAATAAAATATGCTATGTGCGTAAATACAGCCCTTATAAATTTACCGAATCACAATTTAATAAGGCAGATAATGTTTGAAGCTTATGCAAAACATACATACAGGTAAAATTATATATGGAGACTGGAACGTTCCACTGTCATGTAATATATCACAGGCTGAATAGTGGGGACTTTGTCTTAAGCTATGAACTAAGTAATTTTCTAGCTTTGACAACACTCAGGCACAAATCCTGCTAAATACTTATGGCGGAAGTTGCGCTCCTAGCAGATTTCCTTCCTCACAAACCCCCTATCCTGAAATAACAGTAATACATTTTTTTGCCACACAATGTTGTATCTATAATAAAAAAATATTCTAAACAAAACTGTCTTCTGCAACTATTTATCTTTTTTCTTCGTTACACTTTCTCCACTACTTAATTTAGAACTTTCTACTACAAGCTAAATAAATATGCATTTTGTCGTTATTTTGTCCTACCATTGATTCTGGTGCAGTGCTATGAGTCTTTTGATGTGTTTGCAAATTGTGGGATCTATTATGGTGGACATCTAAAGAATCATAGCAGTCTTGTACCTAGAACATTTTTCAATACACTTTTTTCTTTTCCATCTAAACTTTTTTGCTATCAGTGGAGGAATATAGAAACAGACACCTAATTTGTTCTGCTATGCAATTTATTTTTAAACAGTCAACAACTGGTCTGATAAGTATCAACTCAAGCCCACCACCATAAGGCAACAGGAAGACAAAGATGTTCAGAGTCATCACTGAGGATATAGATCAGTAGAGATGTTGAAACATAATGATATTAAAATATTCCTACTTTAAAACAGCATATGTATATAATATCATAGGTAGCAAATCACTAAAAAACAACTCAATGCCTGTGAAAAAGTAGGCAGACATCTACTTCTTATTGCAGTAAAGTCAACCTATTTCACAGCTGATTAGTGGTTTGTAGTTGAAATATTTCTGATGTTATACTCATGTATAGCTATGAATAGCTATTTATTTTATGTTGCTTTATGCAGGAGCAGATCTAGCGAATAAAGGTGCAATATATATATATATATATTTTTATATATATATACAGCATATACTCTGTACAATCAGTTAGATGGTGGAAAATCATGTGGAATATGTGTTTACATTTTCAAAATTGATCAAGAATTGACTTAGACATTTTCATTTAGTTTAGCCCTTGCTGCTGTCCCACAAAAATCTGTATAAATAATGAGGCTGGGGTCTGTAACTGTAACATATTATATTAGCAATTTACTCTCTGTTTACAAGCAACGCATGGTGGTGGAGTGGTAAAACTCTGTTTTAAAGATTTTCTCATTGCCAAATTAAGTCCTGGGTTCGATTCCCCTGCCTTCCGTTTGTTTGTTTTTTTAATCTTGTAAATATTCAATTTATTCAATATTTGTAAAAAATTGAAATATAATAAAATATGTTCAATAGCGAAGAATAAAAATTACAAATTATACAGTAACTCTGTTATTAAAAAAAATATATATAGTAAAAACAGACGCGTTTCGCAACTTTTATACTGTGACTTTTTCAATTATCAGAAATACTTGTGTACAAAATATACATACATATATTGTATATTGCTTGTATATAGACACAATTCTAAAATTCACAATAGTATTATATAGAGTGGTCATCAGAATATATAGTTATCTAAACATACATATACCGGTATATACAAGTACGTGGGTAAGTATACAAATATAGAATATAAATATAACTCTGGAAGGGGAAATATGGAGATAAAAATATATATACACACACACATATTTGATAAAGGTCGTCATCCCTTATATCATATTTAAACATAAGATGATAATTAGCATATGTGCTGGTAGTTATACATACACTTAATATACATCTATATAATATAAAATTATGTATGACCCATTCACAGTGTGTCTGTACATGCAAACATGCATACATTTATCCATTCATAAGGTTACCCATAAGGTTACCCATGAGATGATGTGTAGCTTATGCCTTGGCAGATATACATACACAAAATATGCATCTATTTGATAGTGTGCACTATTCATAATGTATTTGTACATATGTACGGTAAATGTGTGAATGTATCCATTTATATTGTTACTCATGATGTGGAACACATAATACTTTTATCATTTATAGTGTGGATATCTCACTGAACGCTTGTCTCTGGGAAGTAATCCAGTATCATATATAATTACTACTGGTATGAATACACATTCACCTTCTTTGAAGTTTGTCTCTAATGGTGGTCAAAAATAACAATAATAATAATAATAAAAAAATGGAGAAAAAATACAAATACAAATATCCCTTTTTTTAAATGCCCTGGTAGTAGTGAGATATAGCTATAAGCCCCTCTGTGTTTGCTATCCACCATTTAGTATAAGCTGAGGGATGTATAAACCCCAGATCCTCTAAATTATATGGCCAGAAAGGAATAAAGAGGCTTACCTCAATGATATGAAATTCAAGTGCATAGCTCAGTGCTTCTCTCTATGATGCAAAATTGGACTCTCAGTCACTGTTCTGGCCTTAAATGGCGCCAAAACTAAGACAATTGTGAATAATGAGAGAGGAAAATTATTATTGAGAAAAAATATATATACCGTATATACTCGAGTATAAGCCGACCCGAGTATAAGCCGAGGCACCTATTTCACCACAAAATACTGGGAAAAATGAGTGACTCGAGTATAAGCCGAGGGTGGGAAATGTGATGCCCCCTGTGTCCCTCTTGTGCCCTCTGTGTCCCCCTCTTGTGTTCCCCTCTCTCTCCTGTGTCTCTTCTCCCCTCTCCCTTCCCTGTGTCTCTCCCCCCTCTCCCTTCCCTGTGTCTCTTCCCCCCTTTCCCTTCCCTGTGTCTCTTCCCCCCTCTCCCTTCCCTGTGTCTCTTCCCCCCCTCCTCATTCTCAACCTCCCTCCTCAACCCCACTCATCATCCTCAACCTCCCCCTCCCTCCTTATCCTCAACCTCCCTCCTCAACACCTTCATCCTCACCCCCCATCCTCATCCTCAACCCCCCATCCTCAACCCCTCCATCCTCAACCCGCTCCTCAACCTCAACCCCCCTCCCCTTCCTCAACCGCCCTCCTCATCCTCAACCTCCCACCTCATCCTCAACCCCCTCCTCACCCTCAACCCCCTCCTCAACCTCCCTCCTCAACCTCAACCCCCCCATCCTCAACCGCCTCCTCAACCTCAACCCCCTCCTCATCCTCCCTCCGCATCCTCAACCTCCCTCCTCAACCTCCCTCCTCAACCTCAACCCCCCATCCTCAACCCCCCCATCCTCAACCCCCTCCTCAACCTCAAACCCCCCATCCTCAACCCCCCCATCCTCAACCCCCTCCTCAACCTCAACCCCCCTCCTCAACCTCCCTCCTCAACCTACCTCCTCATCCTCCCTCCTCATCCTCAACCCCCCTCCTAATTCTAAACCCCCTCCTCATTCTACCCCTCTAAAAAAAAACTCCCCCCCCTCCCTTTCCCCTCACTTGCCTGCATATGAAGCTTCTGCTCCGGCCTCTGCTCCTTCCGGGCGTCTTGACGTGGGGCGCATGTGACGTCACGTCATTAGCATATACTAGGTGCCGGCACCCGGTATATGCTAATGACGTGGCGCGCATGTGACATCACGTCATTAGCATTTACCTCTCTGCGGCCTCCCCCAGCCCCCTAGAAACCTCAACTTATAAGATACAAACTTAATCAATTATTTCATGACTCCTACAAACAGCACCTCTGGAGTTGTTACATTTCATTTCTTACAGTAATTTTTCTCCTCTCGAACTCAAGATATATCTTAATTATAAAATGTACTTTTCTGAAAAAATATACAGAATTCTCAATGCGCTCCCTGTATATATGGGTTAAATTTGTGAATATTTTCCAAAGAATTATCACAGCTTTGGGGCTCTGTATGATGTATACAATGTTTTATTACATTACATAATTCCCCCAGATAAACACAATAAAGCGCTTATAGATGGCATTGTGACCAATTGCCAGAAAAGCTGTCGTTCCTAAACATACCTCTCCTATTATTCACTTCTTTCTCTGCTTTATTCTATCTATCTATCTATCTATCTATCTATCTATCTATCTATCTATCTATCTATCTATCTATCTATCTATCTATCTATGTCTGTCTGTCTATCTATCTATCTATCTATCTGTGTTTTGCAAGAGCCTGTACCTAACCCATAATTCATTTTGGGCATGTTTCTCTAATGACCATAGTAACTATTCAAATAACATTCTGAATCCATGATATTATGTAAGGAAAATATGTTAGTAATCCTAGTAGCAGCATGTTAATGCAGGTGGTAAATCTTAGAAAAAAATAAATCATTTTAACTGCTTTTTATATATTAGTCATGGCATTGCTATTCTCTGGTCTTTTATTCACTAATAACACATGGTAAACATCTTAAAACTGAAGGAAATAACTAAACTTTAGTTCTTTTGTTGAGAAATGCATGGAGGCTAAAATGATGTCTATGCAGATTTTAGAGTTTATGATGCACAAAGTTGTAAAATAATAATAACTAAAGGCATGATGGTCCAGAAAATACAGTGGTTTAACTATGAAGTCACATTGTTCTTCTACATATATATATATATATATATATATATATATATATATATATATATATATATATATATATATATATATATACTGTATATAAATCTTTCTTCTTTAGGGAAGTCACAGAACTTATGAGTAGGTATTACTGTTTTAAGTCTTTCTTCTCAGTGATTGGTGTCTATTGTTGCATAAAGGAACGCACAACTCATGACCTAAGCAAGGCCCAGTTGGTATGTGCATATAAGAATGTATACCCCATCACCCATTGAATATAAAATTAGACACAGACCACTTCTTGGGAGATAACTGGCCACAGCGTTTATTGGTAAACACAACATGATGTAATAACCATAACGATAAATAAATAAACATAACCCGAGGGGAGGAGCCTGGACAGAGACAGTACACCCTACGCCCTGAAGCATCATCCAGGGCCTACCGTGTTGGAACATCCGTACCACCGTAGGGTAGGATCTCCCCCATTTTCCACTGTCCCGGCAACTCCCCTCACCACCCGCCGCTGTGACAAAATAAACAAACTTTTGATACCATATAATAAATACTTAATGATACATCCACAACAATGAGTACTTCAGACAATAAACAACATAATCCACAACTTACTATTCATCTTTTTTTTTATTTATTAACAGCACAACATATACATCACTTTAACAACAATACTTTAGGGATGGGTGGGTGGGCATCTGCTCCCATGGCTAGCTGGGGGCAAACTGGTGGAAATTGGCGGCAAAAGCCTATAATGGCTCCACCTCCCCCAGCTAGCCACCTCCTGCCCCTCCCAGGTCCTGCCAGGTCAGGTGGTCCCTCCTTCCAACCCCAGGCAAGCCTGAGGTGGCCTACGGGCCCTTCATGACCTAAGCAAGGCCCAGTTGGTATGTGCATATAAGAATGTATACCCCATCACCCATTGAATATAACATTAGACACAGACCACTTCTTGGGAGATAACTGGCCACAGCGTTTATTGGTAAACACAACATGATGTAATAACCATAACGATAAATAAATAAACATAACCCGAGGGGAGGAGCCTGGACAGAGACAGTACACCCTACGCCCTAAAGCCTCACCCAGGGCCTACCGTGTTGGAACATCCGTACCACCGTAGGGTAGGATCTCCCCCATTTTCCACTGTCCCGGCAACTCCCCTCACCACCCGCCACAGAGAAGATCGCATAATATCTTTGCGGATTCGACTCCCCCGACCAAAAAAACACCATGGCCAGCCACATACCCTCCTAAAACAGCACTCCACTCTCCACCTCTGCTCATGATCCATCCGCGCCGGGGCCAAACCCAGCTCTGGGCTAAGACCGACAACCAAGGCCACTCGCCCGCATGGTCTGCTTTACTAATAGCCCATGCTATTTCCGCCCGATACCTTCCAATTCTCAAGACCTCCTTCCCCAAAAGCCCATAGGGCTGTTACTGTAGCTGCTTCTGCACCAAGCGAGTGGGCAGCAAGTTCCATGCGGAATATGCCCAAATGCTGCTGGCAATCTCCAACATTGTAGAATCACACATAGAGAACCAGTCCCATTTCATCAAGGGAAGGTGCAAACCAACTTTGTGATTGGCTGAACCAAGAGAGCTGTAATCCAGGAAGGGGGAGCAGTCAGCGTGCCCAACACACTGTAAGTACCTCGTTTCCCGGCCTGCTCAACTTGGCTGTCGCTGCCACATGGTCACATGATCATCCTGGATCGCCAGACCAGTCACCTGAGGTCGACATACCTTGTCTGTTTACCAACCAAACTCCTGCTACCATCCGACCAGCGGAAGGAGATGGCCGCACAGAACCGCAAGGATTTAGACTTGTCACAGACCTCTTTCCATAACCGCAGTAACCAGCCATATGGTCATATGATCACCCTTTGGATCCCTAGACCAGGCACCTAAGGTCGCCCCACCTTGCCTGTATATTAACCAAACTCTAACTACCGGCACACCAGCGCAAAGGAGAGATGGCTGCACAGCCCGCAAGGCTTCGCCCTTATCACAGACCTCCTTCCCGAACAGTGGTATCTCCGGCCCTTGGGAAAAGGCTACCATTCGCCTGCAGTCCCCTTTGCCATACCTCCTGTTCGCCTTTACAATCACCCTTTGGATCCCAAGACTAGGCACCTGAGGTCGCCCTCCCTGCCTGTATACTAACCAAACTCTCACTGCCGGCACACCAGCGGGAAGGAGAGATGGCTGCACAGCCCGCAAGGCTTTGCCCTTATCACAGACCTCCTTCACGAACAGTGGTATCTCCGGCCCTTGGGAAAATGCTACCCGTCGCCTGCTGTCCCTTTGCCATACCTCCTGTTCGCCTTTACCCCTTGCTTTCTCTATCCATTCCTACGTCAGGACCCATTAACCCAGCTTGATTTCCGATGGGCCACACTGCTACTCCCCCCCCCCCCACCTTTGGGGGACTCCTCCTCTGAGCCTACGGATAGCGTACCCAGTGCCCAAACTGTCCAACCTCCCACCCTGGCCTGCAGTCTGAGGCTCGCACCTGAGAAGGAACCGTCCTCCATCCTGTCTTTTTGACCTTGTATCTTCATAATACTATATGCTCCTCTATCCGTACTGAGCACAGGGTTTTCAACAACGTTGTCCTGAACAAGCAACTACATACTGAGAAACTGCACCACCACTGCAATCACTGCCTACTCTACTTACTGCCCTTCGATTCACTGCCAACCAGCCGTGTATAACTCTAGCAAGATCTACGAAGCCAAATACCTTACAGCACATACCTATCACAATAGCTTATGATACCACCTTGAATGATCAAAACAGGGTCCTCCATTTTTGGAATGTTGTTAATGCTGTATTTTCCCTTGTTTTTATCCCCTGTATTGCGCTACGGAATATGTTGGCGTGTTACAAATAAAAGTTAATAAATGATCAAAGCGTGATACAACCGCCGGGGACGACAGGAGTGACAGCCCTTGTTGCATAGAGACCAAAAAAACCCACCTCTGTAATAACCCATATATACTCCTCAGTCCGCACGTTGCCAATCCCGGTACAAAGAGTTAATAATATCCTGGAACTCACCTGGAAAAGCATATAATACCCTCTGCTTTATGACTATTACCGGATATCAAGCGTTAGCGCTCCGCCAGCACGACCCCTAAGACTTTTTTTTTTTTTTTTAATCCGAGACAAAATCTGACAATCCCTTATACATATCTCCATTACCATACAAAATAAAAAAATATATACATGTGATAGACCCACTGAACACGCACACCGCTACCCACCAAATGGCGCAATCATGGTTTACAATCTTTCATCTCGCTGCATAACCTACACTACCTCTAACCAGACAGACCAGGGGCCCGACGCAGGTCCCCAGATGCCGTTACAGCCAGATTTGAAAAGAGCTAGTATATGAAAAGAAAAACTGCTACCAGCGGATCTAATCCATCAGCTACCCTGCCAACACTATGGAAAAAACGTGCCTGTGCAGAAAACAACTGAGACAAAAATTACATATAAAAAACACTTGTCCACCTTTAACATCGGTAGCCTAGAGCACCTATGTCTATATTATCAGACGCAAACACCTCTACTATAACTAGGAATGTACCAAACACCTACCCACCTTCAGGAGTCAATATAACCACCCAAGACCATAGCGGATAAGGCATAAGAGTAAACCGTGGAGGAGTATACGACATACCCAAAAAGGGATAATTCTGCTGGAATGCCACCCGGCCTCCTTCCAAATCCCACTACAAACCTGAAACTAGTGGTATGAGAACTGTCTACCTGATCAATGGAACCCACGACGATAGAGATGATGAACGGGGAATGAGAACCTACGGCACAGAACGGTAATGCGATAAAATGGTAAAGCCTCCCAGCATACCGATAGGCCTATACCCCTAACGTACCCTAGAACCGCAAGCACAATCCTGCCAGGAACATGCAGGAATGACCCCGCAAGACAGCCGAGATGAAAATGATACCAAGGAGAACGAGTACAGGCAAATAGATTTACCCCATATAACTAACCTCCCGGTGGACCGCCTATGAAGGGAACTCAGTCCAGACACCGATCCCAAGCTGCGACCAACAGCACAATAACCTAACTATTATCAAACATACCTGGCAGGAACCTACACAACAAATACTTGCTATGCCCAAGCCATCAGACCCCAAACTCCCCACTATCCCTTGATATGGACCTCTATAAAGTAGACTGTTTATAAACAGCCCCAATACCCCGATGTCAAGGCGGTTAAGTATAATAAGCGTGCAATGTCACTAAACAACCTGGGCACCAACTCGTCTAAGGAGGACACTATGGGAAGGAATTGGCCCTATAACTTTCTAAGGCCTCTCTGCCCTGCTCCCCCCTTAAGACAGCCCCTGGTAACCTGATATATAGGCTTATGGCCCCAATATGCCAAGCAGTTCCATAAGGGTGGTCCACTGACAATCCTTAAGGCACAGCACTAAGCGCTGTACCTAGTGCAGTTGCAGCAAGAACAACCGCAAATCATATGATCATTCCAGACCGCAACTGCTACAGTCCAATCTCACTATAAATCGCCTGGTGTTCAACCCCTTAGACTGCAATTGGAGAAGCCAACTGCCACCGCCAGAATTAAAAGTTCTATCTGTCCCCCGTACTCCAGTTATGAACACACTATTATACAAATAACGCAAGGGAAAATTATGTAAGTATTAAATAATCACACAACGTCCTCAGACTCGTAGATAATAATCTGAAATAGATTTATAGCGGATGAAAACCGCAGTATACAGAATATGTCAATATATATAACAGCAGTCCCATAGACTTGACTATCATATTGACAGAGAATACTGCTATTAATGTGACCAAGTGCTGCTTACCTACACTGCAGCTCCCAGACAGCATGGCAGCCTGAGAGGGAAGGAAGGCCTGGGGACATCACCAGGAGTCCCAGCACACAGTAAAATGGTACACAGCCTTCACTAATATGATAATGTGCACTCTGACCACCCCACACAATCTATACACAAACATATATACAATACACAAACATATGTACCCATACAACAAAACACAAAACACATATGAAATACACACAACACATATACACAATGCACATGAACCAAACAAAGCCCATACATAACCAATATACCTACATAAGCAAATATACATCCATATATATCTCCAAATACATACATATATAAATAGATCCACATATAGATACATACATAAACAAGCACATGTATATCCATATACATAAACACAGAACCAAAAGCACACATAAATCCAAATACACACACATATATATATATATATATACATATATATATATATATATATATATATATATACATATATACATAACCACATGCACATATATATATATATATATATATATATATAAACATACACATACACACCCATACATACATATACATATCCATACATAAATATAATACTCAACAACAAAAAAAACATACCCAAACACATATAAACATAAATATACACCCACACACATGTATACACACCTAAACATATATACATACATATATAAGTGTATAATATATAAGCCTACTACAGAGTTATATAATGCAGTTCATAATACATGCTGCCTTGATAGCAGGGACACAGCTTACCCTCCCCTGCACACCCAGAGACAACACAGCCCTCACAGCTGCATCAACCAGATCTGTGGCCTGAACCAGCTCAGCAGTGTTCACATCAGTGCCCCCCAGCACTCACATAGCCTATGACAAGGAGCACTAGCAGCTCCATCCTCTTCCATGGCTAGCTAGGGGCCAATCCCTCATAAGTGCCCCCAGCACTCCACCCTGTGCTCCCTAACACTCTGGAGACCATAAACAGGAGCTGCACCAGCAGCACATCTGCTCCCATGGCTAGCTGGGGGCAAACTGGTGGAAATTGGCGGCAAAAGCCTATAATGGCTCCACCTCCCCCAGCTAGCCACCTCCTGCCCCTCCCAGGTCCTGCCAGGTCAGGTGGTCCCTCCTTCCAACCCCAGGCAAGCCTGAGGTGGCCTACGGGCCCTTCATTACTAATCCTTTCATTCAGTATATATCAAAAACCATAATAGAGGTGCCCAATCAGAGAATGCACCTTAATAGGTTAGTTCTGTGAACACGATAACCCACTCTGATATTGGTTTATGCAAATGACCCTTAGGGATTAGTCTCCCTAAGGGTAATAGGGGAATCCAGACGTGGACCCCTTGCTCACTGTGGAGTTTTCAGCTACACCTCACTAGCAAGGCCCAATGAAGGCCGAAACGGACGACTGGGGAATGCTGTTTCTCCTGTTCAGGGTAAAATTGCCTGGCATTTCGGAGCTGGACTACTCTAGTGAGTGGGACCAGACTGATATACAGGATATTTCTCCCTGTGAAGGGCACAAGTGAGCTAAAAGAGGTTGCTCACAGAGTCGGTAATAGTTCTACAAAAGGTAATCACATATAAAAGTTGTGGATATATGGGCCGTTGGTCACTCTTTGCAAGCCAGGCGAAGCGAGGCGAACCGCTTGCGGCCCGTTGATGGCTGCAGCACGCAGGACTTAGGCTGCAATGAGATGCAAAGGCGCTCATTGCACTGCGAGCCCTACGAAGCGAGGCGAGCAGTTGAAGCACGCAGGACTTAGGCTGCAATGAGCACCTTTGGCCCTTATTGCACTGCAATGCCTCGCAAAGCGAGGCGAGCAGTTGAAGCATGTGGGACTTAGGCTGCAATGAGCGCCAAAGGAGCTCACTGCAGGGCTCGCAATGAGCGCCACAGGAGAAAAAAAAAATAGTACTCAAAATTACCTTACACATTCACACACAGCACAGGGGTAGAGACCGGGAGCCTGTGAGTGAGGTTGCAACTTAATTTGAGGCATATTTCCCATTTTTTCATGATTGAAAATCGCCTAAGCGACAAAAAAATTGCGAAAAAACGCAACAGGAAGAAAGCAAGGCCAAAGCTCGCAAAAAAGAGACCCAAACCCGTAACACTTGACGAAAACCAGTAATACTTCCTCCACAACAGTAGCATTTACACCAACACAGTAACATTTCACCAAAAGCAATAACACTTAACCCAAGCCAGTAACACTTAACCCAAGGCAGTAACACTCATGGCGAGGCCCCTCAACTACACAGGGAGTAGAGGCTTGCAATGAGTGGCAAAGGCGCTCATTGTGAGCCACGTGATGAGCACCAAAGGTGCTAATCGTGGGGCTCGCGATGAGCATCTAAGGCGCACAGAGGGCCCTTGGCCTTGCATTGTGTGTCAAACAGCATTGCCAGGCTTACAATTTTACTCCCTTCATTTTTGACAGGCAAGTCGCTAGTACTGTAATAAATGTAGGTATTCAGTATTACCATAATATAAAGTTAGTATTTAATACAAATGTAATAAGAAATACAAAATCCATCATTATTTTGATTTTGCATAATTTCAATTTTAAAGGGCCATTTACCTTAATGGTTGAAAGAGTACAAGATTGTATGTAAAGAAGATATATATATATTTTAATAACACTAATAAAAGCTAAAACATCTACAGTTTTGATCTGTTTACATAACACCATGTACCTTGTCTACTGGCTTTTGCATGAGTTAAAACATATCCATGGCACGAGATGAAGACAGTAATTGATAGCATTTTTCCCTGCATTCAGAACTGCACTGGCCAGTTAACTCATAACTGACCTGTTTAGATGATTACAGCATTCCATGCTCTGCACAGATGGATTTGTTAAGGGTTAACCTTTTGCTTTCTTTTGCTCACTACATAAAGCTGTAGCTCCACATCTCGCAGAGGGCTGTTAGTGACACATGTAAACACAGATATTATTTAATTGATTTCTCAATGAAAAATGCACTCATATTTCAGAAATTCAAAAAGTATTTCAACATACTTTTAGGAGATCTTTACTGTGATGTGGTCCAAATTTTGCTGAATTAAGTAGTCCTTTAAGGTCAGTCTGTGTATCAGCCTATTCTTCTTTAATGCTGTATGTTTATGAATATATAGGTTGAGTAAGAAAAAGAACAATACAAATATTCTGTTGTATGTTTATGTGGCCGCTTGCAGGTTTATCACATTAGATAAATCTCCTTGGTGGAGAAAACAATAACATAGTAGGAATTTGTATGAAACATAATTCTATAAGAGTAATAGACTAAGGCATAAACTATGTGAACTTTGATAAACTCATTGGCCTGTGGTTTCCTGTTTATGATTTTTGCTTTTTTGGCAGACTGTCCTTGTTTCTCTAAATTGTGACGACAGTTCCAAAAGTTTCCTTCCTTATCCTTTCATTGCCATTTAAATACATGATCTGACTAAACTGAGGAAGGAAAAAACATATTTTACGTAGTGTATGTCTGAACACATTAACACTTTGAAAAACATAAATAAAAGGTATATCGAAGTTTCCCTATTATTACCTTTTTCTAATCTAACCCCTGCTGCTTAAATCAGAAACACACATTACATTGAGTCATTTTATGCACATGCAGATTTATTTTATTTAAAAATAAAACTTGTTTTTCACACCTCCAGTTCTGATTACATAGGCAAAGTATACCTACCAATAGAAACACTGCATTTGGGTATAGCTTTTAACACTTTACTAACCTTCAAGCCAGCAGCATAATGCAATTACCTACAGAGCAGTGTCTAGGCTCCTCCGGCTTCCTTGTGCAGGGGCCTACACATCCCATGATTCCTTGGTACACAAACTGCCATCATCATTGATCCAATGTATTAGCTGCCTGTTGTTGGGCAAAATAAATTATGAATTGCATGCTAATTTTAGCAGGGGTTTGCAGGGGTGTTAACTCAAAATCAACTGCTTGCATGCAAACACAAGGGATTAGCAAACTTTGGGGGAAATATAATAATGTTTATTTGCGGGGGGGGGGGGGTTCAAGCAAAAATATTTTTCATACACTACTGATTCTCCTCTATCAGCTGCATTCATAATCCATGAAACTTAAGTATACCTTTAAGAATTAAATACATTAAAATAACCACAAACAAACACACTAATAGTTTTTACCATATTACTTATTCAACATACTGAGGGCCTCATTCTATTAACGGCCGTAAAATGGCCGCAAAGCTGCGATTCCTTGCGCCATCTTCCGGCCCCGTTTAGAGATACTGCTACCTTGCTATTCAAATGGACGGCGCCGCAAGGATATACCCCTTACGGCCAGCCGCACATCATGCAAACTGACGCAAGCGTTTTTCCTGCACCCGTAAATCTTGTTTTCCGGCCGCAAAGTCAGAAAACTGTAAATGCAAATATAAATTCAAGATGGCACTGTAAAGCTCCGTAAATGCTAGGCATCATAATGGAGGACTTGAGGATTAATAGCAACACCCTCTCAAGCTTGCACATCGCCCAAATCCGATATATCATTTACGGTTTACTTTCCGTCCCGTAGTACCGCGGGCTCGTCCTTGTTAAAACCCGTACGGGTTCGGAGGTGGAGGGCCGCAAACAAAGCATTGTAGAAGCCAATATATATTCAATCCAGCACTGCAAAGCACTGTAAATGATGGGGAACATAATGGGGGGGCATGAGGATTAATAGCAAAAGATTCTCAAGCTTGCACATCGCCAAATTGTACTTTGATTTTAAAATCCGTCCAAGTCCCACGGACTTCAATGATCAAGCCCATAGCTCCTTATTCAAGCCTGTGCGGGCTTGGAGGGCGCATGTCCTCCAAGCCCGTAGCTCATTATTCAAACCTGTGCGGGCTTGCATGATAGATGAAGTTAAATATCTTTATTTGCGGATTTTAGAGTAGGGGAATATTGAGCTATTAATTCTAAAACCAAACACCCCCTTTCACTTCTAATAAAAGTACAGGATGGCTTTTCTATGCTACGACTTGTAAGTAAGCCCTTTACGACCCGTAGGTCTATTTTACCCATTTACGGACTTGACGGAGGCTAATCCCGCAGCCTTTGCGGGTCTGATGTGCTCCAAGCCCTTGGGACTTTGTCCACAGACATTTGACATGAAATTTACCAAAAAATGATTTTCAGATTTGAGTGTAGGGGAATGTTGTGCTATGAATGCTAACACCTCCAATCACTTTCACGTCTCATCAAAGTGCAGGATGGCTTTATTATGTGCTTAATTGGGTGCTAGCGGACCTTTTTGGTGCAAGTAAGCTGCGGCTCGGTTTTAGATAATTACAGCCATGACGAGAGGGTTTACATAGCAATTGAAT
This sequence comes from Discoglossus pictus, assembly GCA_027410445.1. Lineage (NCBI taxonomy): Eukaryota > Metazoa > Chordata > Amphibia > Anura > Alytidae > Discoglossus > Discoglossus pictus. The sequence continues at coordinate 203,216,157 of CM050165.1, read as the reverse complement.
AGCAACCGGGGCTTTCTTGCGGCCGAAACTCTTGCGGCTGTGTAAGATCAAAGGCTTTCCTGCTGCGCGTGCGGCCGCAAGGGATAATAGGGCGCCGGCCGCAAGCCTGCCGGAGCCCTCGGCCACAAAGGAATAGAATAGGCAAATAGCCTGCGGCCGGTCCTTGCGGCCCCGCATCTCCTACGGCCCTTAATAGAATGAGGCCCTGAGACTTTTACATATTTAGGGCCCGATTCAATTGCCCAATTCGTAACTTTATACCACTTAAAATTACTCTCAATGTTGCTACATATTCGGCAAATATTACTTATTGGCACTAATGAATTCTTAAGTCAATAGAATGCATATAAACATTTATAAAAACACACCTGAAGCCAAATTTTTGATTTCAAAGCATTTGCAAGTAGCTAATAGAATAAGGCTATTAGTTTGGAAACGCCCATTTCCATCTTCCCAGTTCACCAAGGAGTTGACAGAGAACTTCACTAAGAGAATTTATTGGTCCTGTTACTAACAAACCTACAGCCTTATTAAATTGTGATTCGGCCAATTGAATAGGGCTCTATATAAGCACAGAGCATATTTTTTTACAGAAGTTTTTAGTTAGTGAAGACCTTGCTTTTGGATAGAAGATCACTAACTAAAAAACTCTGTAAAAAAAAATATGCTATGTGCTTATATAGAGCCCTATTCAATTGGCCGAATCGCAATTTAATAAGGCTTTTAGCACCTTTTCCAAAATTTTGTATAGACTATAGATCACAAACAGGTTGGGTTTCTCCAGGTTTAGCCTTCTAATGATAATGTCTAAAAAATCTTCTTTAACATATTAGCAGCATCGACTTGTCTAGCCTTGCGCACCGGTAGCAATTGCATCATTATAGAACATTTTCATGATTGTCTCAGTATATACAAAGTGTCATCATCTGCTTTCCATTGTTGTTTTGCATGTAATTTCATAAAGCATATAAAATCTTTTCAATCATACATACACAAAAAACAAAAGCACCCCTCATTAACTGACAGACTAATTGGGTTTTTAAGTGCAAATGAGGTATGTATGCTTTTAAGTAGCCAAAAGAGCCACTACAACATGCCATGGCTGGTGCTTTACGTCAAAAAAAAAAAAAAAAAGCTGATGGAAAGGTTGTGTAATCTCTTGTGCTAACTTTTACCAGTGATATTAATTACCAGCTATATCATTTCTAATTATGTGCAGCAATTCAAAATCTTCAGCAATCTTTTAATATATTATATCGGAAAAGTCTAGTTTTACAATAATATTTTTTAACTAGACCTAAACTAAATCCCACAAAATTTGTCCAAAAAAATGCTTTGAAGGGGTTTCAAACTGTCTTTTTTTGTCAGGACAGAGAGCGCTATATGATATAATTTGACTTAATGGAAGAGTATCAAATGTCTTCCCTCGGGTGCTTTTAAAAAAAATACATTTCTATCTGTATTGTGAATTGGAAGTATTTTAATAAACACCGTTTTTTTTTTTTTTTTTTACATTGTTTGAGAAGAAAATATTACATTCTGTATCTGTACATGCATGACAAGAGAAGAATATGCTTATATTTACAACTACTTGTCTGATGTAGGCCAGAAAACCTGCACCTATCAAAGAAGCTTAAATAACAAGTTTAAATTGTTTTCCGTAAATAACACTGTTAGAGAGCAGTAAACTTATTTTACATTGATTGCAATAAAACAAAAAATAACATTAATTTCATTTCATTTAAATTAGGGCAGGTTTAAGCAAAATGTCTAGGACAACAATTATAATTTTGTATGACCCTGGTAGAAAAATTCCAAATTGAGGTACCTTGTGTGTAAGTTAAATTAAAAAGTATGGCTATTAATCATGTAGTATCATGTAGTTTGTGCTCAGTCTTTGAAAAAAATCTAAACTTGTAGAATATTTACAAATGTACTTATTTGGGAAAAAAGGACATTAATAACTACATTGGCATTGTCAAAATAGTTAGTCCTCCATAAATATTTGTCCTCTGAAGTCCCAGACATACTTGAATGATGAGGACTAGATACATATTTGTTTAACGAGAAATCCAAGAATAGCTCTACTTTCTCACACAAGAAAAAGTTATTTTCTCAGCTCCTTCTAGTAAAATGATGGGTCTAACAAGACTTTTACTAGGTTATGGTAGCAGCTAAAATCTCATGCACCTGTTTTAAAAGCCAAAAAGCCATTAGTGCACATGGCAGAAAAAAGCATATGGGGTTTAAAAGATCACTCAAAACAAACTGGAATTGGAATCTCCCTATGTGTTCCATGTAAAAATAGCTTTTTTCAAATAAATAGTGTCTCTATACAGAGAGGCAAACCATGAAGGCACAGATGGATGTACCACACACATGGTTACAGGAAATGTCCATAAATTATTTTTACAGCTTGTTAGCAGAGCAATAAGGAGATGGTACTGCATAGGAAAAGTAGGATATTGACTATATCAGTTTTGTCCCACACTGTTGGCACAAAAGCTTCATGACCTCATGATATTTTACTTCTAAGGTTACATATTTAATTAATGAGTAAGAAAATACTGTAGTTTTATAACAAAAATAAATGTGGTGTGGTCAAGAACAAAAATTCTTAAATTGAGCAAGGATAATTTGACCATATTTTTGGCTAATATGAGCACATGAAGCAGAAAGGTCAGGAATGTAACATATTCCATAGCGCTGTACATAAATTAAGTTCAGACAAAGATAAATACAGATTAACATTTAGCAAAGCAAGGAGGGGCCTGTCTTTGAGCTAGGAATCCAATGTCCATGGTGAAATCCCAAAGTACTTAGAATAGAAACTCGCAGACTTACAATCTTAGGTATAGTGAGTGGTAAAAGAGGGAGAGAGGTGATAAGTGTGTTAGGGTGGAAGGTGATACACTTCTTTAAAGAGATGCGTTTTAAGTGAGGTTTTAAATGTTTTGAGGCAATAGGGTAATCTGGTGGAGCGAGGCAAGGAGTTCCAGAGACTAGGGGCAGCACAAGAAAAGTCCTGGAGAACTTTGTAAGTTAGGGTCATGATTTTAAATTTGTCGATGCTGACACTGAACGTTGTGTACGGAAGATGAGGCATTCAGGATGGATTTAAGTAGAAATAGTCCAGTGGTGGGTGTTATAAGTATATGAGTATTTAACCAATTTTGGAGCTGTAATGAAGAGGTTAATATGCTTGAATGTCTTGCTTGTGGATGTCCAGCTATCTGTTATGTTATCTGTCATAAGAAACAAAGGAAAGCTAACTTTCCCGAATGATACCCTGCTGGTGATCAAACAACAAAGCAAAGAAACTTCTTGAATAACACCCTGGTGATAATTAAACAGAAACTGGTCTTTACCAAAAGAAGCCACAGGGGTGTATTTGCATCATGGACACAAAGCAGTGGAATCAACCCAAAAGAGAAAAGGGGTCGAGAAAAGGTGAAATGGATAATTATCTTGGACTACAGTAACATCTAGTGATCATTACCTTAAGGACACTCGACATGAGATTTGGTTGGCTGGAACAATCTACAAGGTGTGGCTATGATGTGTATAACTTGGCCACATGGACTTGCTGGGTGGTAGAATTATCTTAGGAAAGGAACAGAGGAATACTCTACACTCTTGCATACACACATTAGTATGTACACACAATAGTATTATATAGGTAGAGCCTTGTATTTCAGATGCCAGTCTCACCACTACTCTTGTATGTTAATAAACCCTTTAACTTATAAGTTTCCAGTGTATTTGGAGTTCTTATAGCAGTCAGATGTAAGTTAACTGGTCAGGATATACGGTTAGAATTCCAGTATAAAAGGACTATATTTAACAGTGGGTAGGCCAACAAGAAGCGAGTTGCAGTAGTCAAGTCGAGAGATGATGAGAGAGTGTATTAGGATTATAGTTGTGTCTTGTGTAAGATAGTGACGAATTCTGGAGATTTTTTTAGATGGAGAAGACAAGATTTAGTTAGTGTTTGTATGAGAGGGATGAAAGACAGAGCGGGGTCCAAGACAACGGGTTTGGGAGGAGGGGTTGATGATGTCTTTATTGACAGTGAGAGAGATGTGAGGAAATGACGCTGTGTGAGAGGGAGGGAAGATTAGGAGTTCAGTTTTAGTCATGTTAGACATTTGGAGACGTGTGTTAGAAGAGAGGGAGATAGATCTGGTGCGGAGAGGTAGATTTGGGTGTCATCAGCATAGAGATGATAATGTAGCCCAAAAGAGTTTATGAGGGTACCAAATGAGGAAGTGTAGATGGAGAAGAGGAGGGGCCAAGTACAGATCCTTGGGGTACACCAACAGACAGGGGGGTTAGGAGAAGAAGAGGTGTCAAAGATGGAGATACTGAATTATCGATTTTGTAGGTGTTATAAGAACAAAGATGAAGAATTATCTACAGGTGCATACAGTATATAGTATGTGGTGATAGAATATAAGCTGGGTTAAATTTGATAAATCAGTCACTTATAGATCTTACTATTCATGGGTACCATTTAAGTGTTTTTCTAAAGTCCTATAATAATACAATAAAGGTGCTTCTAAGTACAGGGGTTGCAACCAATCAGTGGCAACATTTTGCAACCTCACTGACAAGTCACTAACCGACTAATTTGGAACATTGCACTTCAAGGTGTATTCACGAGCTACAGAGGGCAGACCCAAAGAGGCACAGATCCTATCATTTTAGGCAGCACAAATAAGCACTTTTAAATAAAATAAAAGTAATAAAAGTAAATATAAATAAAGGTATGGTATATAGCTAGTGAAATCCAGGAACATTCCATGTTCCTTTAACTGGCCACATGCATGGAAAAACTGCCGCCTAATAAGTTGATGGGTTAAATTAAGTTATTAAATGGAAGAAAATGGCATGTGGAGGGATTTCTCGGCCTATCCCACCTCTTTGCCATGGGTTAGGAAGGAATACTCATTAATACTAATTTGTTGTTTTGTTGTGCTAAATAGTATTTAAGCCTACTTGTCTATCTCTGTGGTGCCAAAACAATATCCATAATGCATCATGCAGTTAGATCCCCTCCCTACTATTATTAAGTACCCTGAGCCACAAATGTGCATATTTAGTGACAGTGCCCTTTTAATATCAGATGGATATAGACTGAAAATAAATAAAACAGAACCCCAGATTAAGACCCTCATTAAATTAGCCCTCATAGTTCCCTCTGTCCTTGCAAAAGACAGTTTTTTGCTGCTTGCGAGCACCGATTCCTCAATAGGTCCCTCGCAGCCTGCTTTGCGAGATGACACCAAAAAATAGACAGAGAATAGGCTACGAGAGAGCTACGTAGTAACACGCAGCCATAAATCTATGAGGTGAACCTCGCACCTCAGAAGAATCCCCACGGGCACAAAAAAGTGCCAGCAAGGGCTCCTAAAGTCTCTACGTGCTGCCTCGGAGCAGCCAGATACCGCTGTGTGATGCTCCCCCCAGCTCCTTAAACACATCCCCATGCTGCAGGGGTCCATAAGGACCCCAGCAGCCCCCCCCCCACACATTAACCCCTTGCAGCGCGGGGGCCCCGATCGGCATAGATTAGGCCCGCGCTGCATTTAAAAATGTTAATTAACCTGCCGCGGGTCCTTAAAGAGCCCACGGCACACTATAAACCATTCACGGACGCGGCAACTAAAATTAAACCCCCCTTTGCTGGGGGTCATCGGGACCCCCAAAGTGTCCGCAAAATTAACTCCTTGCTGCAGGGGTCCATAGGGAACCCCACAGACCCCCCCCCCCCCACATTAACCGCTTGCTGCGGGGGCCCCAGATCGGCATAGATCGTGACCCCGATGCATTTACAAATTCAAATTTCCTGCCTCGCGGGTCCTTAAAGGATTGTAAAGGTCTGGAAAGGACCCGCGCTAAAAAATATTAACCCCTGCTGCCCCCCGGGCAACTAATATTAACCCCGTCACTCATGGGGCTCTAAACAAAGCCCCATGAGCACTTAAATTAATCCTATAACTCATGGGGCTCTATATAGAGCCCCATGAGCACTTAATAAACCCTGTCACTCATGGGTGTCAATACAGACCCCATAAGCCCTTTGTTAACCCTGTCACTCATGGGGGTCAATAAAGACCCCCATAGACCCTTAATTAACCCTATAATTCTTGGGGGTCATTACAAACCCCCATAAGCCCTTAATTAACCATGTCACTCAGGGCACTCAATACAGACCCCCCATAGTCCCTTAATTAACTCTATAACTCATGGGGCTCTATACAGAGCCCCATGAGACTATAATTACCCCCTCAGTCCAATAGGGATCTTTATAGACCCATATAGGACATTATTAACTCTAGGTTAACCCTACTAGTGCCATGAGGGTCCTCCAGGACCCTTATGACAAAGTCTTAGCACTACACTACACTATTAACCATAACTATAACCCATTAACCAAAACTAAACCCTATCTTACCCTAACTGTGCCTATCTAACCCTTACTGGTCCAATCTAACCCTAATTGGGCCTATTTAACCCAGCTAACCCTATTTAATCCCATCACTTATGAGAGTCTATACAGACCCCCATAAGCCTCCATCTAACCCCATTCCTTATGGGGGTCTATACAGACCCCTGTAAGCCTCTAGTTAACCCAATCAGTCCCATAAGGGTTTTTGAAGACCCTCATAGGACAATTAGAATCCTATTTTTAACCCCATAAGTGCCATGAGAGTCATCCAGGACCCTCATGACACTAAGTACAAAGACTACACTACACTATTCCCCCCAATAAACCACTAAATCTAAACTAACCCCCCTCTACCCTAACCTATTAACCCCTACCTACCTAACACTACCTACCTAACCCCCTATTAAACCCCCCACCCTACTAATTACACAAAATAACAAAACCTAAGGTACATAAAATAAAAAAAACATAAGGAACACAATATAAAAAAACCTAAGGTACATAAAATTAAAAAAAACCTAAGGTGCACAAAACCTAAGGTGCACGTAAAAAAAAAAAAAAAAAAAGTTACACACCTGCAAAGGAAAAGGCATACACAAATATCAATAACATTACAGTAATAAATACATTATAAATATACACCTAAGTACAATACATTTCCCCTATCTAGACATCACCCCCGTCTATACCTAACCCCTTATCTAGACATAACCCCCTATCTATACCTAACCCCCAATCTAAACATCACCCCCTATCTATACTTAACCCCCAATCCAAACATCACCCCCTATCTATACAATACCCCCTAAATCAAAGAGAAAATAGAATAAATAAAACTACTTACCTTTGCAGATGTCCATTCTTATCACACCCCCTAGGAAAAAAAGAAACATCAGATTATTAAAAAATTAAACATAATAAATAAATACATACATAAATAAATAGTAAAAATACAGTATTAAAATCACCTTTCCCGCATGTCCCCATCCATTTTCTTCTGTTCTCTCATGGCACTGGCTTATATGTAGGACTGCCACGGAGGTCCCGTTCACGATGGAATATATCAGGCACATTTGGAAAGCTTTGTGTAGTTTAGTTCATAATAAACACAAAAGTATATCAGTTCTTAGCACAGAGACATAATTACTAGAAAAAAAGACTGCATGTTCATATAAGGGTACTCATAACTGGCAACCTTTAGAATGGTACTAAGCCTCAGGCACTAACCATTATGACCCTTTCCTAAATTAGGACATAAATGATATGGAGTGCTATCCAGTGCAATATTGAATTCCCAAATGACCTCTGTCTAAGCCGATATGCTGAGACCACGAGCAGAAGAAAAGATCTCAGAGCCAGTGTAAAATGATGACAAAATGATCTTTAGCTACTGTATGTTAATAAGAGAAGAAAAATTAGGTCTAATTACTAAAGATATGTAGAGTAATATAACTATTATCTAAACACATACACATATATGCCAGCATTGGATGGAAAACAAAAGCTTTCCTAGAATTTTTATACTAACCAAATGAGCATTGGTTGCCCCAACCAAAACTCACCCGCTTGCAGGGATTTGGGTTGTGTTTTGCTTCATGGGTTGTGGCATTGCAATATATATATTTTTAAATGAGTGGGGGATGCTAGCAACTCTATCCCCTATACATTAGGTCAGTGAGGTGCAATCTTTATATTTTACCCAAATCCAAATAATGAAATTGCTGTAGGCAATTAATTCATTAGTAACAGAGGTACAGAAAATGAGGACAAGTAGAAGTATAAATTGCATATTATTTGCTGATTTTATGGAGCCTTAATGGACTGTCAGGGGCCTTTTCTCGCACTCCATAGAACAGTCTGGGGGCCACATGGGAGGAGTCTGAGAGCTGAATTGTTCACCGGACGACCTGTGGCCCATCATTACGCTAGGTGATAGGCTTGGAATCACTAACCAAATGCCAAACTGCTATAGAGGAGTGTTATAAAAACGGTTAAATTAATTAATTACAATATTATTATTCATAATCATATTAATTATGATTATAATAATTATTCTAATCTCATCCTATGAGATTCTTGTTTTCTACGGATAAACAAATAAATAAATATATTCATTCAAGAGGCGTTACAGATTTATGGTTACAAAATGTGCATTTATTAGAACAGAATACTTAATAAAAATACATTAATAATATATGATAATACTATGGAAACAACATCTCTTAACTTAGCAGAAAGGCATTCTAATCGCTACCAATTATGTCCATATGTGTGTGTGAAGTATAATACTTTACCAGGCCTTCACAGTGCAGTGAAGAGAGCTCAGAGAGTTGTGTATTGCAAAGAGCCAGGAAGCCAAGAGACAGAAAATAACCTGGTATCCTACCTATATCCTGTATATTTAAATCCCACCCGCATACTCATATCCTAGCTCTCATTGGTCAATTAGGTCACATGTTCTTCACAAAGTCCTCTTCACTGGTCAGCTGTCCACACAAAGGATTCTTTCGGCCACATGGTAAACTAGAGAGATCTGGTCACACACCCATGCGTTCAAGAATACCATATATGGTCTTCTGCTAATTCTCTGAATTAGACTGTACTTAGTCCAGGCTATCACCATCATGTGGTTGTATAACAGAATGCACAAACAGAGTGCACCTATATGTGACAGCTCAATTCTATATTAGAGCTGATAATTCTGTAATCCATAATCCTTGACGGCAGGCCGCTATTACATCCCCCTTTGGCAATGAAAGACACATGAACCTTTTCATTCCAATAGAAGCTTAAGAAGAGTATAAGAGTGAGTATATGATTCATTTGAAAAGATTGCTATACCCCGCTACATGTGTGTGTGCTATTTTACTAGAGCTGTTTCAATACGTATACCATAGTACAAATGATATATACGTGCTATCATGGATTTTAGATAGCAACACATGCATATCTGAACAATAATACATAATATAGACATAATAAAAATGATTATGAATGGATGTAATATAAGGTTTCCAAAAGCAGAACCCCATGACGAGTGTTTTGAAAAGGAATTAACTAATTTCTGCCACCAGGATGCACTTGACAGATCAGAAAATCTAAATTCAATCCTTTGGAGTTCTTGCTGTTGATGGTGAAAATTTATGTGTACCCTTTCTCCAAAATGTTGTAGGTGTTTGAGCAGTATATGATCATCTTTAAGTTGCATTAACCATTTCTGCCAAGATGTGTTGTCTGATACAATTGGTACAATCAGAGGAGAGCCCAGGATTTTATTGTAGGTTAATATCTGTGGTATTGTGAGATTAAACTGCTGTGAACTTATTCTCACTGGATAGTCTATGACACAGTAAATTCCCTGAGTAATCTGTTCCCTAGATATACAATGTTTAAACCATATGTTTATCTCATCCCTTAGTTTCAACGAAACAAAACACACCTTTCCCTGTCCTAATATCATATCTTGGGGTTTAACCTTTTCTACAAACCCTTGGCAGTATGAATGGTTATGCCAGCATGAATCAAATACTGTTCTAACGTGATTGGGTAGAAATAAGATTTTGGTGGGGAATCTCATGCAACCTTCCACATCTACTTGTTCTATGGTGGTACCATTTACTATGAAGTTGGGAAACTCTAACTCATGATGTAAAGCATGTGATTCTGTTACTGGAGTTCCCATTGATGTCATATGGTAGATTTTTTTGTATGTTCCCCTGGTTGGTACTAATGAATTAGCTCTACATATATTTCCCTTGCAACTGAGCCAACTGTTCACCCATAACTCTTTGTGGTCAGAAGTAAACCTGTTAATTTCAGCTTGCTGCCAACCTCCCAAAGGGGGATGGTTATTATCCATAGCTTGCGCCAGGATCTTAAAATCAGTTGATAGCTCGGTTTGCATGGAAAGACATACAAAATCCCAAGACACTTCCCTTAACCTCCCAATTACCCCGACCAATATCTCCTGAATATGCTGTACAGCAGGTCCCTGTATATCTATAACTGCTTTAGTCAGTCCCTCTACAAGTGTGTTTATGGTTTGTTGTGTGTTTAAACCTTTGGAATTTAACAAACCCTCAGACTGTAAGGTTGTAGTCAGACTGGAAATATCGATAGAATTCACAACCCCTAGACCAGTTCCTACACCTCCCAACACTGTATCCACAATATCCCTCTTACTTCTTTTTCTGGTACCCATTACCCATCTAATTAAAGACCTTTCCATAGTAGCTGTAATTGTGGAACAATTTTGAAAGTGTTTAAAAACTAGCCAATCTGTCAACCTTATTCTCCATGAAATCAGCTGAAATGTAGCATCCCTCAATATTGGTGTGGGGTTCATAGCACTAATTTGAAAGGGACCACTAGAAAGTATTTTCTTATCCCCACACATGGGATTGTTAGCATAGCTATCCACCCTTGGTGGAGCAAGTGTGGTAGAATATGTCAGAGGAGGGGCTCTTGTTGTAGACTCCCTCCCCTCATCTATTGTTAATGTTACCTTCACTTGTCCACCCCGGTTGGATCCCACTACCTCCAATTTTACACCTTCTTTGGTCATGTTCACAGTGATCACTTTTGTTATGCTATACCCTTGCTGATTCATGGACATAACAGGGTTTTGAAAATTAAGGGAAAACCTAATACCTTCACCAATCAGACGTATTGTCCATTTTCCCCAGTTTGTCCATTCACATTCCCAGTTCCTTTTATTGCCTAGATTGTCTCTCCATATTATTATGGCTTTTTGTCCCAACAATCCACAGTCCCACCCCCACTTAAAGTCAGTTGATCAAAACATGGTTCTTCCAAATTGTCATTGCTCCATATCTTTGTCCATGCCTTGATTGTCTGTGTATGACTTGATCTTCTTTGTCTTGTGGAAGAGGTAGTTTGTGGTCCATCGATTTCCTGATTATTACATGTGAATATCATTGTCCATACAATCCCCAAAAACAAATGCATTATGATCTTTCTTGTTGACTTCTCGTTGCCAAATCTGAAAAGATCAAACAATTATCAATTCTTAGCAGAAATATCTACATCTGGGACTTCTGTCCCTTTATACAATTTACATTGGTCCACCTGGACCCATTTGTGACCAGCCTGCCTTCTGGTTTTTCTGGGGTTTGATCTCATTACCTTAAGCACTGTAGTACCTAATGTATCTAGAATGACATAGGGACCCTCCCAATTTGCATCCCATGGAGAATTTTTATTGAAAATTTTAATCATGATCATTCCCCCCTTTTCAAACAAAGTTTGAATTTTAGATGACAGTTTACAATCAGTTGGGGCCATATTAGAGGCAGCAAAATGTAGCAGTAATCTTAACTGCTCCTGAATTTGGGAGAGATATTGGTCTCTTGACACGGCTTCTCTCAGGGGAGTGGACAATTGAGGATCACCTGGGTGGCCTAGAGCCATCTATCTCCCTGTCATGAGCTCATAGGGAGAACATTTAGTAGCAGTGGCAGGTGTAGCTCTAATAGCCATTAGATCTGCTGGAAAGTGTGTAACCCAAGAATTACCATATTGTGTGAGCATTTTGGCTAACCTAGACTTAATGGTTCGATTCATTCGTTCTACTATACCCGAGGATTGTGGGTGATACGGAACATGGAATCTCTGCTGTATTCCCTGTAGGGCACAGAGGCTTTGCATTATCTGTCCAGTAAAATGTGTACCTCTGTCTGACTCGATGCGTTCAGGAAAACCCCACCTTGAAAACACATGTTCCCATAATGCTTTTGCAGTAGCCTGTGCAGTGTCACGCCTAAGAGGAATAGCTTCAACCCATTTAGAAAAAATATCCACAATGACTAAGGAATATCTAAGACCCCCCTTTGATAGTGGAAGTGGGCCTATAAAATCAATCTGAATAGATTTCCAGGGACCATCAGCTACTGGTACCCTCTGGAGAATTGGTCTTTGTCCTTTAGGGCGTGGATTTATCTGCGCACAGATAAGGCATTCTTGAATACACTGTTGAGCTGATGTTGCTAACTCTGGCCAAAAATATTTCTGTCTAAGGTGGTATTCTAAGGCACTGTGACCAATGTGTCCCAAAAGAGAGTAAGTTTGCTGTGTAATTTGTCTCTGTAAATGCTTTGGGACTACAAAAAGATGTTTTGCCTGTGGCTCTGTATGACTACTATAGCAAATTAACCCATCCTGAATAGAGTAGACACTAGGGAGACTTTGCTGGTTCTGTAATAAAAGAGAAAGGTTTGTATCTTTAGCCTGCTCTCTATGTAGGTCTGGTACTTCTGATGTCTCTTTTGTAACCTTTGCTATATGTGTCCCTTCCTTAGATACATGGTGTTCTCTCCATGCATCCCCTGCTTCTGTATCTGCCTCTCCTGGTTGCCATGGTTCCCCCTCTAAGGCTGCCTGTTTAGCCAACATATGCACAGGTGCATTTCCACGTGAATGTTCATCAGTGGAATTTGTGTGTGCCTTAACCTTAAGTATAGCTGCCTGTAGTGGGTGTTGTGTTCCCCAGTCAACTAACTTCCTCAAAGCCATTGCACGTGACAAAGGTTTTCCTGCTGAATCCACCATTCCCCTTAGATCCCAAATTGGTAGATACTCTGTCAGTGACATAGTAACATAGGCACTGTCACTGTAAATACCAATAGGTTGTGTGTCAAGCCTGTGACATGCCATAGAAATGGCTTCTAGTTCTGTTCTCTGTGCTGAAAAGGAACGTGGCAACATAATCTTGACTTCCAGTTGCATAAAAGGGATCCATATTGCAAATCCAGTATGGAATCTGCCATCCTGATCCATCAACATAGATCTGTAGATCTTGGGAGATGGTTTTGTCCCTAAATAATTTAGGTGGTGAGTCTCTGTGAATGTGTGTCTCTACACAATCATGTGGTTCTCCCTGTATGTACATTAACTGTGGCAAGATGTATTTTGCATTATGCTGTACAGTAATGTCACGGTGTTGTAAATCTGTCAGCCACCTGGTAAGGCGCTAAGTTGAGACTCCACTTAAGGTTTTCTCAGACAACAACTTCAGTGGTGTATGAGGTGTTTGGAGAATCAGCTTCCTAAATCCCACTATATGATCTGTAGCTTGAACTGCCCAATGTACCCGTAACAAAGCTTTGATGCACGAATCATATCCTCTCTCTACTGGAGTAAGGAGTCTACAGGCCTCCATTTCCCAGCCTTCTCCTGCAGCAGAACTTAAGAAATTGAAGTGTCAGTAGTACATGTTTGTAGGGCAAATGGAGCCTCACTATCGACAGTGGCAAGAGCTGGAGCTGATGATAAATCCTCCTTTAACATCCTGAATGAATCCTCATGTTCACTACCCCATGTTATAAGTCCTGTCTCTTCTCCTTTCAAGAGATCATAGAGAGGCTTTGCTTTTTCAGCAAAACCTTCAATAAAGTCTTGTGAAAAGTTCACCAATCCCCAAAATTTTCTTAATGACTGTCTATTGAAAGGTCTGGGTACCTGTAGTATTGCTACCACTCTATCCTTAGTAGGACATCTTGTTCCCCTTTGGATTGTCACCCCCAAAAATGTTACCTTCTCTTTCATCAACTGAACCTTTGCAGTATTTAACTTCAGGCCCGATTTAGAAATTAAACCAAACAATTCTCTTAGCAATTCAGTGTGTTCCTCAACTGTCTCTGTCTGTAACAAGATATCATCCACATATTGTATGATACTATCTGGGGCAGAGAACATTTCTAAACCTTTGCTAGGGCCTGATGAAAGTAAGTAGGGGAACTATGAAAGCCTTGTGGGAGAGAATTGAATGTATACTGAATATTCCTAAAACTGAAAGCAAACTTATATTGACATTCAGGAGCAAGTTTAATAGCCCATAATCCATTGGCTACATCTAGCACTGAATACCATAAGCAGGTGGCGCTCAGCTTAGATATAACTTCAGGAGTGGAAGCAACTAAGTTTGTTACTGGAGGAGTAGATTTGTTGATCAACCTAAAATCTGCGGTTAATCTCCAGCTTCCATTACTCTTCTTTACTGGCCACAAAGGCGAATTATTGGAAGAAGAACATTTCCTAATCACACCCTGCTGGTCAAGCTGATCAATAATTTCAGTAACTGGTTCTATAGCCTCTGTTGGGAAGCAGTACTGTCTTTGTGGAGGAGGGTCAGGACCTGTAATCCTAATCTCTACATCTCTCAATATCCCACAATCATTTTTATGTTGAGCCCACATGCCAGGGAAATCCATAACCAACTTCCTCAGATCAGAGTGGCTACCAGTGTCCGGCCACACCTTTTCTGAAGGAACTGATACAATGGATGCCACTGGACTCAGGGAAGACTCATCAGGTTTCCTTCCTCTTGTGTCCCTCCACAGTACATTGTTACAAAGATCCACTATCATCCCTTCTGCTCTCATAACATCAGCACCAAGTATAGTACCTTCTGTATTTCTACTCTGCCATATTGGAATTTCTTTAATCCACTGCTTTTGGAATTAGAAAAGCCTGGGACTGGGTTCCCCTAAGTCCCACTAAAAATGTGTGTTTTGCCCCATATGGGGGACTTAGTGGCAAATCCGTTAAAGTCACTAAAGCACCTGTGTCAACGAGCAATTTTGTGTGATGGACTGCAATCACACCATTGACATAGGGGCGTCCAGAATGATCCCTAAATGTACCACAAATAGGAACCATGTCTCCCAGGGCCGGTGTTAGTCAGTCAGATAAGGATGTCTGAGAGGAATTATTCTCATACTGCCTCTCTTGATTCCTATCCATCCCTACCATCATCATCCTTAAAGCTTCCTGTGCTGGCCCATACAAATTATTCCCAGGCTTGGTCTTTGGAGCAAATTCCTGGCCTGATGTATCTGGAGGTTTATGCCTGTCCTGTCTAAATGAAAACTTCTGATCCTGCCTATCCTTTGTAGGCCCCGAAGTATTTGAGTATGCCTGATCATGCCTATGTTTTGGAGGATCTGATGTATGTGCCTGCCATCCCTCCCTTTGGCTATGCTCTCTCATACTCAGCCTGCAATCTCTGAATCTGTGTCCAGGCTTATTACAATAATTACAAATCCCTCTGAAGGTAATTTCCAAGGGATTACATTTTCCTTCATTGGTAGTCACAACTGCAATTTTACGTGGTCCTGTGACTCCTTTCCTTAAAATGTTTTGCCGTGCTTTACCAATAATACACAACACAGCCTCCATGGCGTCTTTCTCTTCTGCCATCATTTGTATGCTAGGGTCCAAATAAGTAATTTTCTTACTAGATACTGTAACATATCTGATGGGGTCTGATCTTGTGGCACTCTATGTGTGAGTCTGTACACTTGCTCAAATTTAGAAGCAAACACCCATAACAGAATGCACAAACAGAGTGCACCTATATGTGACAGCTCAATTCTATATTAGAGCTGATAATTCTGTAATCCATAATCCTTGACGCCAGGCCTCTATTACAAGGAGGTACAATAAGAAAAAATACCAGAAGTCCTGAGGTATTGGTGCATTAAAAATGAATAAGCTATGATTTAATAAGGTTAGCACACGGACAAAATTAATAGTATAAAAACTGTAGTCATAACAGTGAAAATTGTTGCCTACAATGCAAAAAGTACACAACATATTAAAGGACCACTCTAGTGCATTTACAAGTAAAGCTAATATATGTGTTTGCTGGTAATAGACTTTTAAAAACAGTATGCAGTTTTAAAGTTGTAAATAAATAAAAGTAAATATGTTTCTTAGCTTTTAAACTGTCTGTTTCTCCTCAAGCAGAGCTGCATACTTCATCTTACCTGTGTCTATCAGTGGGCGTGGCCAGCTCTGTGTTTGTACTGGTCTATCTATGGAGCTTGGGAGCAGGCTGTGTTGATGTCACTGGCCCTGCCCCATAACATCATTCTCTCTGCCCCAACTGCCTACACAGAGGTAATAGCTCTATTGCAACATGCTTGCAGCTGCCCTATAGGGCATCAAATGACAGTGCATGAGCCATCAAAGCAACAGCCCTCTTTATTGCATATGCTCAGACTGAACCTACAGAACCGACATTGGTTAGACTTTATCTTTAGTCCAGCACACAGGCAGAGCTGGCCACGTCCCCTGACATAGGAAGGAGGAGACACACAGCTCTGCTTGAGGAGAAAAAAAAAGACTAATGTTAACTATCATTAATTTTATACTGCCTACTGTTTTTAATAGTCCGTGTGCAGCAAACAAACATATGAGCTTTACTTGTAAATGCTCTACATTGGGCCTTTAAGGAAATATTCTGCAATATAGAGCTTTATTTTTTAGATCAGTTTGCTGTACAGTATAAACATGTGTTTCATATAAAATATTTAAGTAACAAAGATAAAGTTTAATACTATGACTTTCAAAGCCTTACTATATAGTAGGATTGTAATAACATAGTGACCCACTATACATTTACAGTGAGTCATAAAATCAGTACAGTATATACAAACTTACAAAATTACAATTAGCAAGACATAGACCAGCATCAGTAGTTGCCAGTCAAAGATCGGTGTAATAAAAATATTAAGAAAGAACTCTTTTCAACAAAAGTTAAAAAGCTAGACGAATGCACATGAATACATTAACATAAGCATTTTTTTTAAAGCCTATCAAATTTACTTTACATTTTCACCCTTTTAACCAAAATGTGTGTTTGTAAAATGTGTCAAGTCTCGTTTTTTTAATTATATTCAAAAACATGTCAAAAGTGCTGCACATTAATTTGAAAATAAATATATGGATCAAAACATGCTTATGTAAATGAGGAAAATATCTAAAACCAAAAACAATTCATTGAGGGAAATATCCCCCAAGATGTCCCTGGCCAACTTTAGTATTTTTTTATTATTTTTTCTAGTTGAATAGGACAGATTTTTTTTTTTACTCCTGGGCCTGTCAGTGTTAATACACATAGTCCAGGCTTAATACGTTTAGAAGCATGTATATTTTGCACAAAAAAAAACAGGTGTGACTGGTGTGTTTCACATTTCATTCATGGAGATACAGTATAATAGCTGGTCTTTTTTCAACACGTCAAACAATTATTGGAACAATGTTTATAATATGAGTAGGGGACAATCTTAATACAATTACAAAAATACTCTTTAGGTGAACTTTCCTATTTGGTATTGTAATGAGTGCATTAGTGCAACTCCTTTTTAAAACAACAATATATGCTTAAATGTGATAATGATGCCAATATGGAGCTGCAAATATGATAATGTACACTGTCAAAATCTGCTACTTCTTTGGTAAGAACCTAGTTCAAACCTATGCAGCAGAATCGTTCAGTCCTTTTACACCTCTGATAGCAGAAGATGGACCAAACATAGGTACCACACCCATGCTCTTGCTTCAAGGATATCAGGGACACCAGGATGACAGGAACACCATATAATCCCTTAGAATTAGGATTAATGCACAGAATGAAATTTACACCTTGTTTTATGTAGGTTCAGACGCTACTGTCATACCTTTATTAATTGTCCCATTTTATAAAATGTTCTGGCACACAGGCTGGCCAATCACAGCATGCCCCATCCCTAAATAATAGGTTGCCCCCCTGCTTCCTGGGAAACCCTGTACATCTGATGAACTCAGGGTTTAATCTCATCCTGGTAATTATGTTTAGGTGGGGCTGAGTGAGTTATCACGAGACAACAACACTGCAACATAATAGGCTGCCCCTGCCCACTAGGAAACCCTGCACATTTGATGAGTTCAGGCTCCTAATCTCATCCTGGTGATTGTATTAATGATAACCCTTTGCTTTAATCTGGAAGTCTGTGTAATACATAAACCAACATACATATAGTATAACAGTGTAATCATATTTTAACCGTAAGCACTAAGAAATACATAACCATAATAATAAAAACAGGGTAACTCTGGCCAGTCAGGCCCAGGCCATAGTGTAAAATAGTCCAGTGAGGCCCTGGGCATGACATACATTAAGGGGTGTTTTCTGGGTGCATTTACAGATACTATGTAAGTGACTTATTTTTCATATGGCCTTCATAGTGTACCAAGAAGGAAATAAGGAAGAAAAACAAATCAACAGAGAAGCTGGAGGAAATGAATGACCTTCAAATAATGAAGTGCACCTATGACGCTGGTCTTTAGCCCTCCTGGCCGCACTGTGGCTTTTACTTCTTTTCGTCTTTGGGTGCACCCGTGCTGTGTGTTGCTTGTATCAGCATATAGGCTTGCAGCTGGTGTGCAGTGCCTTCCGGCACTAAAGTTGCAGACTGGGAAAAGTGAGATCCATGGTACTGTGATCCAGCCCAGATTTTATATTCACAGACTCCATTCCAGTTGTTGCACTGATCCATTCCACTAACTGCTTCTTGCTAGAATGAGGAAGTGTAACTGGGGCCTATGTAAGGCTGCAGCAACTTAGCAACATTGCACAGTTGTTTTGGGTTGTGTTAGTAGTTGAGCAAACTTTGTATTTTGCTTGATTTCTTTGTTCTGACCTCTTGGCCGTTTTTTGGATTCTGCATATGTGCCTGTGTCCCTGACTTTGGCATATGAACCTGATTTGCTGGGTCTGGATATGCTTTGTCTGACTACAAATTTGCCTTTGGCCACTTGGGCATTGGCGTCCTGATACCTCCTCACCATTGGGTTTCCACTTGTGGTCTCCTGGCTAATCCTGATATAACCATGGAGCCTTACTATGGAAAGCTCAGGAGGTTTGCCTCAGGAGCCTGCACTGAACCAGCAGATTGAGAAGCTGGCCCTGAATGTCCACAATCTACAGGCTCGCTTATTCAAATGCAGTTTCAGAGTTTCTGTAATGCTTGCCAGCTCTTATTCCTACTGACACCCTTAGCATATTCCTCTAACTTTGTAAGGGTTTGAATGGTAATTTGCCTATCTTTTTGCAGCGACAAGAGGCTAAAGAAATACTCCAACCAATAAATTGTCTACAGTTGAGAGGAACAATGATGTGTGAAACAGAGAACAACTGGCTCTTGAAGAGTGTTTACAACTGTTAGAAGGAGCAACACATCATGTGGTGGTGAATACCGACCATTGCAACCTTGAATACTTGTGTACAGTTAAATGGCTTAATCCCAGGCAAACACAGTGGGCTCTATTTTATATGAGATTCAAACTACAGGTCTGGATACAAGAATCTAAAAGCATATGGCTTGTCTTGCATGTATGATACTCCTGATCAGGTATATACAACTGGTACCAATCCTGCCTTCTTATTATTTTTTAGCCGACAGCTTCTTAAAAAGATTAAGAGGATTCCTCGAACCCAAATGACTTTATTTGAAAGACAGTTGAATTCGAGGAATTCTTTTCAAGAATGGACTATACTACTTCGTTCAAAAATTTTACATACCTCCATCTATGTGCCTAGCTGCTCTACAGAATTGCCAAGATGTATGCATAGCTGGTCATCCTGGAATCCACAAAACATATTCTCTTCCGCAAATGCAATTTTGGTGGCCTGCCATGCAACGATCTGTCATTGCTTTTGTCTCTTCCTGTGAAACCTGTACTAGATCTAGGATACCACACAGTAGACTGTCAGACGTCCTCTAAGACTATCTCAGCTCGTCACTGGGGTTCTACAGTGCCTTGCAAAAGTATTCACCCCTCTTGGCATTTTTCGTGTTTTCTTGACTCATAACCTGGAATTAACATGGATTGTTTGAAGATTTGCATCATTTAATTTACAGAACATGCCCACAACTTTGAAGATGTTTTTTTTTTTTTTTATTGTGAAGCAAACAACAAATAGGACAAAATAACAGAAAAAGTAAATGTGCATAACTATTCACCCCCCTAAAGTCAATACTTTGTAGAGCCAACTTTTTTAGCAATCACAACTCCAAATCACTTTGGATAAGTCTCTATGAGCTTGCCACATCTTACCACTAGGATTTTTGCCTATTCCTCCTTGCAAAACTGCTCCAGCTCCTTCAAGTTGGATGGTTTGCGCTTGTGAACAGCAATCTTTAAGTCTGACCACAGATTTTCTATTGGATTGAGATCTGGGCTTTGTCTAGTCTATTCCAACACATTTACATGTTTCTCCTGAAACCACTCAAGTGTTGCTTTAGTAGTGTCCTGCTGGAAGGTGAACCTCCATCCTAGCCACAAATCACGCACAGAGTGGTACAGGTTTTGCTCAAGAATATCCCTGTATTTAGCACCATCTATCTTTCCCTCTACTTTGACCAATTTCCCAGTCCCGGCGGTTCAAAAACATCCCCACAGCATGATGCTGCCACCACCATGGATGGTGTTCTTTGGGTGATGTGATGTGTTGGTTTTGTGCCAGACATAGCGTTTTCTTTGATGGCCGAAAAGTTCAATTTTAGTCTCATCAGACCAGAGCGCCTTCCTCCATACAGTTTGGGAGTCTCCCACATGCCTTTTCGCAAACTCAAAATGTTTTTTTGCTGAAAGTAATGGCATTCTTCTGGCCACTCTGCCATAAACCCTAACTCTATGGAGCTTAATTTCTCTGGATTTTTAGAGTGGACCTCCCATCAATGTACAATTATTATGGTAATAGTGGATATTTTCCCCAAGATGGCCGACTTCATACCACTAAAAAGACTGCCGACAGCCCAGAAGATGGCCAAAATGTTATTAGAGAAATCATCAGGCTATGTTTAATCCATTGTCTGCTCAATGGAAACCTGCCCCTCCTCCTGTCATGAAAAATGTTCATATGAATATGTAGAAGAAAGGATCTTGGACTCTCACATGAGGGGTACACAACTCCAGTACATTATTAAAGTGGAAGTGATCTGGTGTCTGAAAACTTTCCATACAGGTTTATGCTCCAAGATTGCTGCAGCAGTTCCATTTCTTAGACTGCAGGAAGGGGGGAGCAATGTTATGTTCTTCAAGGTCCTCCCGTCCACAATGTGGTTTTTATTTCTTCTTCCTTAGATCAGGGTACACATAAGCTGTGTGTGTCTCTTACATTAGCATATAGGCTTGCATAAGGTGTGCAGTGCCCTTCAGCACTAGAAGTACAAAATGGATAAAGTGAGATTCATGTTACTGTGGTCAGGCCCAGATTTTACATTCACCATTTACATTCTGGTTGTTGCACTGATACATTTCGGTAATAGTTTCTTGCGGGAATAAGGAAGTGCAAAAGGCCCTCTATAAGGCTGCAGCATTCTCGGTTATTTTGACTTCTGCAGCTTGGTGTACCATGTATTCTGCATGATTTCCTGGTTCTGACCCTCTGC
Source organism: Discoglossus pictus (assembly GCA_027410445.1). NCBI lineage: Eukaryota > Metazoa > Chordata > Amphibia > Anura > Alytidae > Discoglossus > Discoglossus pictus. Next base: position 203,194,470 of record CM050165.1, on the reverse strand, counting down.
CTATGCTCTTTGGATTCGGCATCTGCCCTGCTATTAAGCTTCAACTTGTGGTTTCCTAGTTAATCCTGACAACCTAACAGCAACACAGGAGACTGCATTATTGATCATGAAGGTTTGCAAGCACACATCCATTTATTGTTACTTTAATGAACACACAGTGTGCACTCAGATTCTAACTTACATTGCTGATTCAAATTTTTCTATCCTGTTTGTTCGTCTGTTTGACTTTTAGAGAATAGTGGTAGTCTATAAGGAAAAAAACTTTTGAATTAGTAGGTGAAGGGCAGGTTAAGCATTTTAAGATTTCCACCTATGTGTTGAATGATGCTACATATGAATCTGATAATAGTATACACTATGGACTGAATGTATTTTTTTCTAAAAACAGTTTCACAATTTTAAGTTAACTTAAAAAAAAAAAAACATAAAATAATTATGATATTTCAGTTGTTTTTTAGTATTTTCCTGTTTTACAGTGGTTAAGTATGGGATTGGGGTATAAAGGAATTTGCTGAGTCTACTTGTCTAGTGTAGTTGTATTAGTACAGTTGTGCTCAAAAGTTTGCATTCCCATGGCAGAAATTGTGACATTTTGGCATTTATTTTGAAAATATGACTGATCATGAAAAAATATATATTTTACTGAAGGCTAGTGATCATTTGAAGCCATCTATTATCACATAGTTGTTTGGCTCCTTTTTATGTCATAATGATAACAGAAGTCACCCAAATGACCCTGATCAAAAGTTTACATACCCTTGAATGTTTGACCTTGTTACAGACACACAAGATGACAAACACAGGTTAAAATGGCATTTAAAGGTTCATTTCCCACAACTGTGGCTTTTTAAATTGCAACTAGTGTCTGTGTATAAATAGTCAATGAGCTCAGAATGTTAGCTCTCATGTGGATGCACTGAGCAGGCTAGATACTGAACCATGTGGATCACGGAAAGAACTGTCAAAAGATCTGCGTAACAAGGTAATGGAAAACGATATAAAAAGATATCAAAAGCCTTGAAAATGCCAGTCAGTACTGTTCAATCACAGTAGAATTGTTTGGAATACAAAGAAAAACCCACAGGTAACCTCAGGAGAAATACAGGCTGCTTCAAAGAGCACGAAATGACGATACTTGAACAAAAATGAGCTGCATGGTTGAGTTGCCAGAAAGAAGCCTTTACTGCGCCAATGCCGCAAAAAAGCCTGGTTACAATATGCCCGATAACATCTTGACATGCCTGACAGCTTCTGGCACACTGTAATTTGGAGTGACAAGACCAAAATAGAGCTTTAGGGTCTCAACCATAAGCGCTATGTTTGGAGAGCGGTCAAGAAGGCCTATAGTAATAAAATAATACCATCCCCACTGTGAAGCATGGTGGTGGCTCACTGATGGAGGGTTGGTGAGCTCTAAAGGCCTGGGGGAATCTTGTGAAAATTGAAGATGAATGCAGCATGTTATCAGAAAATACTGGCAGACAATTTGCATTCTTCTGCATGAAGGCTGCGCATGGGACGCTCTTGGACTTACCAGCATGACAATGACCCTAAGCACAAGGACAAGTTGACCCTCCAGTGGTTACAGCAGAAAAAGATGAAGGTTCTGGAGTGGCAATCACAGTCTCTTGACCTAAATATCATCGAGCCACTCTAGGGAGATCTCAAATGTGCTCTTCATGCAAGACGATCAAAGACTTTGCATGGCCTGGAGGCATTTTGCCAAGACGAATGGGCAGCTATACTACCTGCAAGAATTAGGGGCCTCATAGACAACTATTACAAAAGACTGCACGCTGTCATTGATGCTAAAGGGGGCAATACACCGTGTTAAGAACTAAGGGTATGCAACATTTTGAACTGGGTAATTTCATTTTTTTCTTTCTTGCCATGTTTTTATCATTTTGCCATTTTGTTATAACCGACAGTTGAATATAAATCCTATAAGAAATAAAATAAATGTGTTCTGCCTGCTTACTCATGTATTGGTACATATATTACCAATTCGCCAAGGGTATGCAAACTTTTGAGCACAACTGTATAGCCCTAAACACACTTATAAGTTGTAACATACAGGGGAGATATATTTGTCTATATTTATCTTTTCTCATTTGAACTGCAGATTTGCTTTTTTTTTTTTTTTTTGCTTATTAAGGGGAATAAATAAAGAGAGTATATAGCCTAAAAAAAATATCCTGATGACCGTTTCGCCACTGTTGTGGCACTGTAAAAGGCTTTAATGAAAAGTGACTCTGATTTCAGGCCTTTTACAGTATGTGATCAGTGATGTCAACAATTGGTTCCCGGTCATGTGATCGAAGTCCAAGAATAAAATGCTTTTATATATGTTATTTATCTACATTTATTTGTTACAGATCAATTGGATCAATATATATATATATATATATATATATATATATATATATATATATATATATATATATATATATGTCTATATATATTTATATATATATATTTCAATTTTATAAATTTATATTTTATAATCGCAAAGCTGAAAATGGATCATCCCTTATTTATCAATATATATATAACTTGATACATTGAGTTTAACAATAAAGTGGCAACAAATCAATCTCAAATAATTTTCTGGTTTTATACTGCTTTCAGGTTCCGGGTCACAATTACATGGTTTCTAAGCAACCAGGTCACGTTTAAGGAAATGCTAGTATTCCATAAGTATGTTATCAAAATATTTAAATCTTATATATTATATGTTATAATCTCAAAGCCAAAATTTCCCTTTTAATCTGAGTTTTTAACCTATATTCTACTGTAATCTCACAAACAGTACCTCATAAACCATTCAGTATATTAATACATTTCCATTAAAATTACTAAATAGAGTATTTGCTCATGGGCAGGGCCCTCAATGTGGTTCTATCAATTCCATATTGATATAAAGTTTCTGCAATTATTGTACTCATTTATAGCACTATGGAATATGCTGCTTTTATGGATACAAATGGTTTTAACATGCAAAATTATTGCATCTTATTACGTTGCAAATCATTTATCAAATATGACATCTCCTCTGATGGATCTCAGGCAATTTTTAAATATACAGTCTTTTCAGTATGTTGATGCACTGAAGTCACCATTCATCCACACCCTCTTTACTAAATCACCAGTCGAATTGATTGTCCACTTCAATTACAACTTTATTCTTTACTGAGTCATTTGGTACATTCACTTTCGATACTTTGTGTCTTATACAGCACTATTTTTAACTAGAAAATTGCCAGTCAAAAATGAGGGGAATAAAATTGTAAGGCTAGCAACGCTGTTTGCCACACAATGTAAAGCTTTTGCTTCTCTGAGCACCTTCGGCGCTCATCACAAACCCCGCGCTGAGAGCCTTTGGCTCTCTTTGCAAGCCTCTCCCCCTTGTACTTCAACTTTCCTGCTTTTCAATGATCACCTTTGGCGCTCATCACGAGCCTCTCCCACTCGCGGTGCTCATCGTGAGCCTCGCAATGAGCGCCGAAGGCCTTTCCTCCCACCTACAGTAAGGGGTGCTCATTGCAGGGTTCATTAACCTGCAAGTTTTGTGCTTGGGAATGCCATGTGTCTCTTTCCACCATCTCCCCCTTGTCTCTTCCCTGTTTCTTTCTCCTCTGTGTGTCTGCTGAATGTTTGCGTGTTACACGCTGAATGCAGTTCGTGCCGTTATTCATGTGTGTTACTGTCTTTGTCGTTGGGTATTTTCTAAGTCCTTCATGCCTGGCATCGGTCAGCCTCGTTTTCATCCTGTTTCCGATTTTTTAAGTTTTTCGTTTACCATTTTTTTTCTCGTTTAGCCGATTTGCGATTGACGAAACATATGGCTCAAAGTCGCTTGCAACCTCAATCCCAGGCTTCATTGCTCTCCCCCTGTGCTGTGTGTGTGTTTTTTTTTTAATTTTTTTTATTATTTTGCATTTTTTGAAGGTTTTTTGAGTTAAGAGCTGGAACTAATTTTGACTGTTAAATTAGCAAACTGCGTTCCTCGCAGTCAGCAGCAAAGTGCTACATGCTTCAACTGCTCCTTCAGGGGTCATTGCAGCCTAAGTCATGTGTGCACGGTCGAAATTGCCCATCATAAATAAAGGGAGTAAAATTTTAAGGCTAGCAATGCTGTTTGTCACACAATGCGAGGCTAAGGGCCCTCTGAGCACCTTCAGCGCTCGTCACGAGCCTAGCGCTGAGCGCCTTCATTGTTGTATTCCATCATGGCTGTATAGGGTACAATTGAATCTTACTAACGTTAATGCTTCAGTATATTCTATGCCAACATATTAACAAACCAAGGTTTCTGGGAAAAACAGGATTTTTAGTAAGAGGAATAAATAAATAATACATGCTGGGAATAGAGTAAAAAAAACCTTATGAACATATTCATATGCTACTTGATTCTAAATTGGCAGGCCTTATACAATCAGCTATTCCCCTGAATAGCTAGGTAGTTTATTTATTCTCTCTTCTGTAGGAAATTAGAAAACCTTAGCACTAAAGTAATTCACTATTTTTTACTCAGTATAATTACTTGGGATGGTTTACAGTAAGGTTTAGAACTGTGGCATGAAAAACATTGAGTTGATTAATTCAACGAACAGTCCCAAAATGTGTGTACTTTAATTGGAAACCAGCTGTCTCTAACTGACTATTTTTTGCATGCCTTTTCAAACATATTTTCCAGGTGATTTAGAAAAAGGCATTCCTCGTTCAGCTCTAATGTAGCTCTAATCATGTAGTTTTGACATTCAGTGCTGATTATTCTGGCAGCGAAAAGCACTAAGACAGCACAGGGAATTTTAGTCCAAAATTAATATATGTGTATAATGTTTTACATAATCAGTTTCAAATAAAATACTTTCAAGTATGAACTAAATATTTCCTTCCTTTGCAGACTACACCTTGGCCATTTTGCCTGGCTATTTCTGATAAGCTTTCCATACACTAAACAAGGTATTCAAGGTCTATGAATAGACATGTCTGCATATTAATGAAAATAGTTGATATATGGTAAAATATAAACTATTAAATTACACAATACTGAAATAATGGAGCTGCAGATAGCATTGGACCATGTGGTTACGTGTAACAGACCCATTGCTTGTGAGGGGTTGTTGCTTGGGAGGCCTTATTTGAGTTATAGTTAATAAGACAGCACTAGATAACATAATGGGATTTTTTGTTGTGTCTTGTATTGTGGTGTATTTTGTAAATGTGAAACTGGTATATTCTGCAGAAAAGCAAGATCGCACATTAATACAGTATGCCTTACCCTTTCTCTTGAAACAAATGCTCTGTCTAATCAAACAAGGCTTTGCTGAACAATTATAAATTAATATTGCCACATTTTTGGCAACTACACTTCAATCAAGTTGGTGACTGGTAAACTTTCTTCATGGAGTAGCTTCAAGGCTATGAGTCGCAGCCCAGGTTTTCATTACCAACCAGACTACTGTACATCAAATCACAATTTCTCATATTCCACAGTTCAAGCCTATTGGGTGAAAACATAGACTTCTGATTTAATGTGAATGTGTTCATGTAGATTCATGTATGTCTATGATACATGTATGTAATGAATGTGTTTATATGTGTGATGTACATGAAGTAAGAAAGTATGATTTGTGTATATGGTGCATTTATGTTTCACAATGCACTCACTGGACAGTGTTATTTACCACATAGTCAAAGAACATTATAATGTCATGGGCCACATGGACAAGACAAATATCTGAACCTAATAATCATGCATTGGAAAAGGTTCAAACTACATGGCATTATGTACAAACTGCACATGCCTCCCCTTCTTTATCTACTTCTTTACAAACCAGCCCATCCCATAGACACACAGGTGTTTGTTCGGAGTAGTTTCAATGTACACACATATCAGTCAGGGAGAGCTATTGAAATATGGGGTAATACTTCACAGGTTTTCCTTTTAGTTACATTTTGCCTTGCAGTGTAATATACAACTCATGTAGCTGGTATATTGAGGCATATAGTGTGTATAAGTTGTTTACAATATGCTTGCTTATGGTTGTTTACGTTCAGTTCAAAATCCTGTAAAAATGTGTCTGTATGATGTGTGTGGCCAACTGTTGGCAACTGGGTTAATATTTGCAAGCCAACTTAAGGCTTGCCAGCCAGACAGTATTCTTCAATACAGAAGGCTTTAAAACCCCATTTGATACATATGTAACTTCCCATCTTATATATTTTAGTTCTTTTCATCTAATTTTCTCTGTTTTTCTACTAGCAAAACATATACGATTTTGAACTAAGTGCAACTGTTTGCAATAATACTATAAAAAGCAAAACAAGTTTTTAGTAACCCAAGGAGTGTCCTGTTTTTTCATTAAAGTTACATATTTTTGCCAGCTAAAACACTTTCAACCATTTCATTTACTATTTTAATTGGCCTGACTTGCTTGCAAGATTGGCTTCTAATCTGTGAAAGAATGTTGTTTGGAAAACCTGAAGTGTGCCCAACATGTAGGCAGCATTCATCACTCCAGCACTTTATGGTCACATTGTGCTGTCATTGGCAGCTATAGAAGGAACTCACTCCATAGATCATATAAAAGGCTAATTCACCTTCATCTTACTAAGAAGTCTGAAAATGAAGGTGTGGCTCATAGCAAAAGTATCTGAGAGAGAGAGAAAACAGCCTAGTTAAGGCAGAAAATCGAAATTGAATTTAATATATGGGGTCATTTGATTATCCAGTCCTTTTGAATGTAAACTTTGAACTAAATGATAATGGTGAATAAATACAGGAGTGGTTAAATGAAAGGGTTTCTGTGTGAACTTAAAGATTGATGTGGAATGTTTTTCCAACACTACATATGGCAATTAAAGAAAGCCTTGTTTATTTTGGCAAGGATATTTGTAAATTTTGTGAAGCGGTGTCTTCTGTGGAAAATTCAGCGCTCCCTTGCATGTGGTTATATAAATATTAACTCAACTTCCTATGTAATATTACATTCAGAAATGTTCAACTATAAAAGAGCCATTCCTAATATATTTACTCAAATCATACCTAGTAGTCCCTCTGTCAAATAGGTTAGAATCAGTGGGATGGAATGTTATGAAAAGGGACACACAATCCTTTCATCCGCTTCTTTTTTCTACAAAGTTTGGTCACATCAGAGGATTGCTTTAAAAATGTAGGTTCCTTACAGCATGAGAGCTTCATTTTTAAATTGTAACATATAATTTGTTAATTTGTGAAAGCCACTCAGTTCCAGAGAGGAAACCAAGTATTTGTTGTTCTCAACAAAACAAGTAATCAAAGAGGATACAGAGGATACATTTACTGGGGTAATGGAGCAAAGACCAAACATCTTTACTGTACGAACCAGGAATGATTAGTTTAAATTAGCAAAAAAAATATTAGAAAACTTATAGCAACTTAATAGACATATTTATATATGTATTATATTCCCAGTGAAAGTAACAGACTACGCACTAACAGCCTTATTAAATTGCAATTCGGTAAATTCTAAAGGGCTTTATATAAGCACAGAGCATATTTTTTTACAGAAGTTTTTAGTGAGTGACCTTCTATCCAAAAAAAAAATGCTATGTGCTTATATAGAGCCCTTTAGAATTTACCGAATTGCAATTTAATAAGGCTGTTAATGCCCACTATTTCCTTCTCTGCTTTTCTTTCTCTCACTAAACTTTCTTGTTCTCTCTCGCCCTCTCTGCTGCCCTCTTAGTTTTATTTCCTTTGTCATGGTCTCTGAGGCCTTCCTTTCACACCTACCCATATTTCTTGTTTTCCTCTAATCTTCCTCTCAGTATCTACCCCTCTGCCTCAGTTGTTTGTCATCTTCCTCTCTTTCTCAGTTGTTTATCTCTGTCCCTCTATGTCTCTTTCCCCTCTTTTTCTTTCTTTCTTTCTCTCCTCTCCTACTCCCTTTCCTCTCTCCCCTACTCTCCTTTGTTTTTCTACTTAATATTAAGGCTAACACCCAGTCTTCACTCCCAACGAGACATGTGTGTAACAAGTGAATAGTGTGGTCTCTGTATAGAGAGGAATGGAAATCCCAGCATGGAAATTTCTTTAATTTTAAATAGGACATTCCTGGGGAATCCCTAAAAGCCCATAATCAACAGAATCTTGTATAAATAAATATCTAAAATTCCACTCTTACTATTGATTAAACACTAAAAGTATTTCATGAATTTCCCATGTTTACACATGTGATGAATTTTCCATTTTAATTATAATATTAGTAACAATCCAACATCAATGCAATGATAAGGTTACATGATCAATTCTATATATTTTTAAACCACTTTAAATGAAATATATTCTCACGCATCAATGACACACAACAAATGCAGCAAATGCAAAATGCTAAAAATATCATTCATGCAATTCCTAGCATTGGATTAAATTAGTGGAAGTAATTAATTACATGCAAATTATATGTGGGTGGTGATTGGATAAATAGAAATTTGAAATGTCAAAGTATGGACCAAGCAAGAAGTGACAGGATTCACTACTTCAGTATTGTATAAGAAAGAAGTGGATGAAAAAACTCTGTTAGATTACACTTATGTTTAGATAAAAGTGACTTTAAAACGGAACAAAACATGTTTAAGGACTGAAGAGAACAGAAGTGACACATGCTAAGTAAGAAGTGAAATAAAAACAACGTTCATTTTGTTCTCATTTTAATTCAGAAAAGGGTAGTTTTAGTTACACCACATACTTGGCTTCTTTCTATAGAGCATGGTTTTGTGAATAGCATGCATTATTTTACACACACCTGTATTTTTCTACTCTTCATATTTATTGGTTAAGTTTCATTAACAGTAATGTGACTTTAATTAAAGAGATATTTGAAGCTTGTATGTTTCCACCTCAGATAAGGGGTTTTGAGCCTTAAAGTGCACCTGGAAGTGTACTTTGAGGTTATTTGAAGGAGAAAGAGGTAAAATCTCCCAGCTGCAATATGGTAGCATTATACATGGATATGTGCACTTACATTTTTTTTGTTTTTGTTTTTTAACCTTAACACTTTTGGAAAGTGAGAAATAAAAAAATGATGTGGACTAGCATAAAATGCCTGAATCTAATTAGGCATAGGAATGTGCTAGACCTGAGATAGTAAATTCATGTTTATAAAATTCCCCAATGTCCAAATGTAGAGGTCTGGAACAAGTATTAAATATAATGGCAATAAAAATTGCACAGTACGCTGGGTAAAGGAACCCTGGAATAGAATGACACTAGTAGTATATTAAGGATTTGAAAACTTCAAGAAGGATTTATAGTGAATTTAAGAATGCAACGGAGGTCCAGAAGAAAGGTTTTGAAGGTCCAAGTTTGTACCCAGGTACACTTATTGATTGCTAGATGCTTTATATACTTTAAACACATTATTGTTGCCATTCCTTGCATACCAGGTAAAAAGAAAGCTACTTGAATCAGTTAATAGCTAAGACTTACAGAAAAATAGAAATTATCTATTTTCAATTTTTTTTAGAACATATACTTGAGACACTGGAATAGTGAGTGGTTCACGAAGAAGCATAAATAAAGCTAAAATTGTATAACATATTTTTTTTAATTCCATGATATTGATACCTCTTAATTAAGCCTTAATAAGTCCTCACGATAATGTCCCTTTAGTACAGCTGCTTTACTGAAAACCCTTGAGTGTGCTGGAATGCATATATAGTCTACAAATTTCCAGACAGACATACAGTGGTTACAAACCTCAGACTTGCCATGCAGCACTATCACGTGGCATTTCAATGTTTTTTCAAATATCTGGCAAACGCAGCCTGGCACTACAGACTGAAACCACTGCAGAATGTCAACGTCATAAGGATAGAAACAGCTTTGTAAAAAAAAATTCTGCTACCAATGAAAATGCTAACATATTAATGTTACAGATAGATAATAATGACATAAACGAGAAATATCTACCAAAAATATATACTAAAAGCACAATAGTAACAATTTCACATTTTCCGGATATACTTATTTCCAGGGGCGTAGGAACCCCCACAAAACCTGGGGGAGATAGAGTTAATACACAAACATATATATACTAGCGACTTGCCCGTCAAAAGATGGCGGCAATAGAATTGTAAGGCAGGTAATGCTGTTTGCTACACAAAGTAAATCTTTTGGTTGTGTAAGTACCTTCGGTGCTCATTGCGAGCCTCTTGGTTGGTGTATTTTTGGTTATCAGAGCTCCTTTGGTGCTCATTGCAAGGTTTGTGCTGATCGGCTTTTGGCACGCATTGAGAGCTTCTCCCCTGGTGTAGTTTTGCTCCTCTAAACACCGTTGACGCTCCTTGTGAGGCACGCGCTGAGCGCCTTTAGAGTTTATTGTGATCCTGATTTTTTTCTGTCTATATATTTTGTAATGATAATTAATTAATAAATAAAATTATAAATTAATACACTTTGCCTATTTGTAATTAATATATGCAGGAAGCAATATGCTGAAGAGCTTACAATGTGTTTTGATGTACATTTGTGTGCAGTGTAAATAGGCTGCGTGCGCGAGGGGAAACCGTTTGTTTAGCCTTGTTTTCGTTTTTTTGAGTTGGCCATTTTTTTCTCTCGCTTAGGGGATTTTGGAGAGGCGAAAATCTTGAAATTGGAGGTAAATATCCTGTATAACCTCAGTCCCAGACGTCCTGGCTGTCCCCCCTTGCTGAGTGTTTTTTTTATTTTTTATTTTAGTTTGTATTTTGTGTGTTGTTCGAATTTTTCGCTGTGCGTAGTTCGGCTGTTAAGTTCGTATTTTTTGAGGCTCGTATTTTTTTTTTCTAAGTGGTGGTTTCCTTTTGTAAGTGTTACGGGCCGTAATAATTTAGAGGCAATTTTTTCAAAGTGCTAAGGGTCTGGGAATTGTGTATTTGAGTTTTCTGTTGATGTGTAGTTCCGCGAGTTGTAGGTATGATGCGCAAGTCATACACGGTCGTTGGGATGAGTGCCTACAGCGCTCATCTCCACCAGCGGAAGGAGCGCCTTTGGCACTCGCTTCAGTTTTAACGTTGCATTACCAACAGATTTTGGCAAGGTCAAGAACTATATATGTGATGTGATATATATATATATATATATATATATATATACATATATATATACTGTGAGAGGTTGAGTAAAATGTGGGGGAATATGTCCCCCTCTGCCCCCCACCCCCGCTTCCTACACCATTGCTTATTTTACATAAGGTTTACACAACTGTTTACAAGAGTAATAAACTACTAAAATGTGATAATGACAAATTTACTTAGTGATTCTACTTTTCACTACTCCTTAAGAAATAAACTGAATGGAGCAATAACATTACATGAGAGATTTTCTTAAATACAATGTTTTGAAATGAATACTTTAAAACCAAACAATGTTATTTTTTAAATGTACTTTAAATACAGTTTGAATACAATAATAGTAGAAGTAACTTACTTCTAACATACAAAGGGGTTGAAAATGTAATAGGATGGAAGCTTGGGTCAAATCTATTTACCTTGTTTTTTTACATTATTGTTATCATTATTACCATTTTTTATAACGCACCAAGATATTCCATAGCACAATACAGGGGTTAAATACAATATAAACACATAGCAAAACATGGAGGGCCCTGTCTTTGAGTTTAAAATCTCACATACATGGTACTTTTTACAAAGCACCTTATAAGATTGAAAACTCGCAAACTTACAATCTAAAGGGACAAATAAAACAAAAGATTAAGTAATTAAAAGTAAAAAACAAGTGCATGGCAAGTGATTAAAAATAAAGTAGAGGGTTGCAGAGTGAATCTGCTGAGTGGATGGTATGAGGCCCAATACATTGGTTAAACCTCTTCAGAAATGACTGCTCAGTTCTGAAAGTAGATGGAAGTATAAAATAACAATTGAAGAGTGAATGTGCTGAGTGGATGTTGTGAGGGCCCAATGGCATTGGTTGAGCATCTCCAAAAATTACTGTTCAGTCCAGATGGTAGATGCAACTGAGAAAATTAGTTAGAGAGTTAATCTGCTGACTGGATGGTATGAGGCCCAGTGGCATTGGTTGAGCCTCTGCAGAAATGATTGCTCAGTCCTGATGATATATGCAACCGAGACAATGACAGTTGAAGAGTGAATCTGCTGAGTGGATGGTATGAGGCCCAGTGGCATTGTTTGAGCCTCTGTAGAAATTATTGCTCAGTTCTGATGGTAAATGCAAGTGAGAAAATGGCAATTGGAGAGTGAATTTGATGAGTGGATGGTATCAGGTCCGGTGGCATTGCTTGAGCCTCTGCAGAAATGACTGCTCAGTCCTGATGTGTATTGTGATTATGATCACCAGATCCTGCATTAATGTTTTTTTACTAGTGAGATGTATTTAAATGCTATTTGGTTCATCTTTAAATGATGTTGTTACAATGTGAGGGACCAGTGGAGTGTCATATTTATAGTAATCTAATTTAATGATCTCTATTTAATAATGCATACAATAATTTTACACTTTTAAAATACATAGATACAGCCTTTACTTTTTAACTGCTGTTAATAACAGGATTAGATTAATGGGAGGAACAATTGATTCAGATACAATCTTTATTCAGTTGTGATGAAAGACTTCCTCTTCAATAGAACTCAATGGAATAATAGACCACCATATGATAAACCTCACCCTCCTCAAGCTATAACAATTAGAGATTAGATACTCAATAAGCTTGAATAGTGTTATCATGATATAGTGAACACTGCCACATCTCAATATACTCTCCAGGGTCTGGCCACTCATTAACACATACTCTTATTAAAAAATACAGTTATGTACAGTATTGGTGTTATAAACTAATTCTCTTTATTAAATGCATGGCATTAAATTATTAGAATAGAAAATGTATCAGACATGCAGCCCCATTAAATTTGAAGCCTGTAGCGGCATTGGCACACCCGAAAAGGCTGCGGGCTTGAAATTCGTTTGCGTTACAGAGCTATTAAATTGAACCATGCAGCGAGTTACGGGCCATGGATGCAAACCAGTAAACTATTCTTGCGAACGGTGAATGTGGCGCTGTGAACATGATCAATTAGTCAAACCCGGATTTAGGGGTTTAGATGGAGCTAATAGCAAATGAGATCGTCATCATTACGTCACTGAAATATGGAAGTTAGGTTAGGTTTCAAAAACCCTTAGGGGTTTCAAGTATGAGTTTCGATCAGACCCGCATTCCAGAAGTAATGCAATATTAATAAATCAGTAAATATTATATTCTAATCCATGCAAGTTCCATTATATGTATAAACACATTGATTGCTGGGATCGATATAACACGGAAATTAAACAGAAATAAAAGTATTTCATATTGCAGATTTGCGAGCTTGAAAATGTTCTGCTATTAATTTTAATACCTAACATCACTTTCCCTTTATTTGAAAATACAGTATTGTCTTTATATTTGCATTTACAGTGCTACGGGTAGGACTTTAACCCCCTTGTGGATCCTCTCTAGTACCCATTGGCTTTTTTGCTCCATTTGCGGGTTGAACACCAGTGGATTCATAGCAATTTAATAGTGATTTCTGAACTTAACAGTTACGCACTTGACAGATCAAAGGATTTGAAGCTGCAGAGTTCAAATTTTGACATCCCAAAGTTTTTATACGCCCTAAACCCGCAAGTCATTTGCGGGTAGCTTTGAGAGGCCAATTTAATAGCCGTTAGTCATGCGGGCTACATTACGTGCTACGTTTTTACACATTCAGGGAATTTAATAGGGCTGATGGACTAACAATAGAAATAATTATTCCATCAAATATTTGATAACCTCCTGACCACTTCCAAAATGTCAATCGAAATATAATGTGCTAGATTATACTAGATTAAAATTATAGAGGCTTCTGATTATCGATTACTCATTTCTGTACTGCAAATTATCTTTAGGTAAGTGTGTTGTGGCTTTTAATTTCATACCTAAGCACTGGAGGCCAATGTAAAATACGGCACCCTGTCCTTTGCGCTCAGGTCAATTGCCCGCCAACAATTGCGCACTGTTGAAGAACGTCTGACAAATGTGTGCCATTAAAGGCACGCAAGCCTCTAATGTCTGAGTTCCCTAACGCCATGAACTTCCCTAACCTTAACCCTAAGACCCTTGTGCCTAACCCTATCCCAAACACCCCTAAACCTAAGAGCCTTGAGCCTAAACCTAACCCTAAGACCTCTAAATCTAACCCCAACCCTAAAACCTGTAAGCCTAACCCTAAGACCCCTAAACCTAATCCTAACCCTAAAACCCCTAAGCCTAACTCTAACCCTAAAACCCCTAAGTCTAACCCTAAAACCTCTAAGCCTAACCCTAACCCTAAGACCCATAAGCCTAAACCTAACCCTAAGACACCTATGCCTAATCCTAACCATGAAACCCCTTAAGCCTAACCCTAAAACTTCTAAGCCTAACTCTAACCCTAAGACCCCCATGCCTGACCCTAAGCCTAAAACCTCTAAGCCTAACATCCCTAAGCCCACCTTACCTGCAGTCCGGTGTGCAGTTGTCGGGCGCGCTATTGTCGGGCACGCAGTTGTCTGTGCATGCATCGGTCGGCGCACTGATGATGGTCTTGGGGAGGAGTTCTATTATGGGAAGGATTCATAGGGATGCTAGCTGTTATAGTAAGGGGTCTTGGGGAGGGGCATTGAGGGACTTGGTATCAAGGGACCCTGGGGGGGGTCAAAGTTTTTTTTTACACCGGGGCCCTACATTATCTATCGATGCCACGGTTGTTGGAACATTTAAGACAATTTATACAATGTTGACCTCCTAGAGTTTCATAAAGTGCTGTGTAACCTTATTCTCCACTGTGGTGGATATATTACAACACAACACTAAACTATCTTTCTAACCTGTTAACAGATACACAAATAACATCACAGTCTTGCCAATGAGATGGTTATGTGCAATCTTGTATCTTCTTTATATTTGGTATATATATTTTTTACATTATGTTTATTATCTTAATTTCCCTTGGGATAACAGGCAACATGTTTTCAAATGTAATTATAATGGACTAATTCACCAGACTGGATACATTTTCAAACTACTACCTCTGGCTAAAACATTTGGTTCCTTTCATTGTTAATATCCTCTATTATTATGATGAAGACTGCCCTAATCACATTTAACTGAGGTATTGGTAGTTCAAATCCTACTGAACATGGATTTAACAAAGCACTTAATTATTTCAATAAATGTTTATTCTTGGCTGATTTCTGTATAGCAGCATCCAGAGGGTACATTCACCTGGATTGCCCTTGGCTGGTTACCATGGTTTAGAATATATACATTTGTGTGTTTCATCTTCATGTTCTTAATCTCAGTTTAATTTAAATGATTTCCTCTAAGGGTGAAGTATCTTTTTTCTGCTAAGTGCATATCTTTTGTGGTATACTAGGATGTGCTTATTGTTTTATGTAAGTATGTTTAATACTAGACATATGATATTTGCTAGCACATTGACTTTTTGCTTGTAGATCTAAGAAACTAATTTAGGCACCTAGGCCACAAGGAGATAATATGATTCTGGGATCTAAGCTAGGTTAAACCTACTTCACAGACACAGACATGCTGGCTCAGAGCTTTTTAAAATTTGATATAGTCTAAAAATAATATAATATCAATACTTGAATAAAGCAGTGTTCTGTTTTTATGAATCCAAAGATTACGAGAATACAGGTTAACATTTTTTTTAATGATTTCAGTTTTTATGAAAATATTGGACAATCCTTTTACCTCTTAGTCCGTGCTTTGTGGTATTCCCCACTGTCTAAATATATAGACTTCCTCTACTGTAATAATAATTTAAAAACTATTTTCATACTGTTCTGAATTAGTTCATTATTCCCTGAACTTTCTCAAATAACAGCTAAATTACATCAAAATATACACATCAAAGCAATCATTTGGATTGAAAATACCTACACTCTTTTGGTATGGATACTCCATATGTGCTGGAAAGTTCATGCACTTTCCCACCTCCAAAAATAGAAGAGATCATAGAAAAAAATAACTCAGTGGCACCTTGTTATTTCAAAAGTTTCCATTAACTGAAATCCTCTTGTTGGACAAGAAATTTACAGTAATGCTGCATAATATAGTCAGAGTTAAGTCAGAGATTGTGTTCCTTTGGGATTGGAAAATAATTAAGTATATTTATAAAATTTGCTTACAACATACTATATATATATATAAATATATATAAATATATATATATATATATATATATATATATATATGTATGTATCATAACTATTTTAATATATTAATATAATGAATTACTTAAGGTTTTCTTCATCAAATATTGTTATATCTTAGCATTGTGGGTTTTTTCAACTCTTAAAATTTACAAGAGTTTTGTAAAGGATTAAGTATTGATTTTATATGTGCGTCAAACCAGGTAATATTGTTCCTCCCCTGCCAATATAAGCTACTGAGTTTTCCAAAGTTCCTCTACCATATAGGCATTTATGTATGTATTTTTATTTGTATAGTGCCATCAATGTACACAGCTCTTTACAGAGACAAGGTACAAAACAATTACATGGCAATAAAAGTATGTTTAACATAAACATCATTGTCGAATTCCTGACAACTAAAGATCACCTTTAAAGATAAAAAAATGAATCTCATTGACAATTTGAGAAAATGTAAAAAATGCAAATGGGGCAGAACATTTTTAACTAAGAAAATATGTACGCTAATTACAGTGGTATGTAGTATGGTGGCTGCGCTGATATAATCTCAAAGGAGCATTTTTTTACAAGAACAATGCTATTTACTATATCTACTAGAAGCAGTAGTCCAGCAGTGCATGGTAGAATGCATCTATCTCTCAAGTCTCATACTCAAAAAGTTATACTCAAATATATTGTTGAGACTAAGGCTTCTATGTAATTAGCCTTGTAAAATATTAGCTTTAGCATGTGTTAAAGGGCATAGACAAGTTTTAATAAGGGAGAGACAGAAAGAACACCTTTAAATCTGACCAAACATTCCCATACTTCAATCCCATAAAGTGAGGAGATAAGGACCAGTAAACGGAAAATATATAAAAAATAACTTTTATTAATAAATATTAAAATAAGTACACAATACAATAAAAATGCATGAATAAAAAAGTGATATAGCAGCTGTCCCACAGTGTTTGTCAAAAGATGATGGTATTACACCATCTATAATATGGATGCAGGGTCCAATATCTAAGATATAGTAGTCACCACTAGAACACTGCCACGGTATGTAATTATTGATACCAATAACTCATCTATACATTATATGTGTCAAGTTAACAGTGTTGCAATAATGTTCTTAAGTCACACTGGACAAAAACCTGCTGTATATTGACAGATACAGTCTGAGCAGTGAACATAAGAAACCTAAAGATATAACAATATAATGTGGCGTCCACAGGGGATCAATTAGAACAGACTAAGCTGTGGCCCTCTCTATCTATGTTGTAGTGGCGGTAGGGACCCACTACTTACCCCTTTCCCTAAAGGATATATAGTCTGGCCCTATACTGTCCTAATTGTGACTAGTCCCCTTATTGACCCACTTACCCTACACACAATGCCACTGAGTATCAGCAAATAAAACAAAATCATCCGGAGTGTAGCAGATGCCTGTTGTGTCTAATGGCCATCTGGAACCGATGATGGCGTCACTGAAGCATGATTTGTTTCAGCTGTTAAAAACCATTTGTTGTTTCTATCACAGGTGCGATGACTGAAGATAATAATTAGTGTATTGTCATATAACTAAAGGATTGTAATGAGACCAATTTGATTCACCAATAAAGATATTTCATGGCACAAATCACTTGTCATCAATGTGATTGAAGTATGGGAATTTTTGGTCAGATTTAAAGGTGTTCTTTCTATCTCTCCCTTATTCAATTTGTCTATTACACGGCTGACCACTAATCTGCCTTGGAGTAATATCTGTAGAGTATTTAACCCTATATTGTAGACTTTTCCCACTAGTACTGTCACTATTTCTTTTTTCTATGAATTGCCAGCTATTTATGATAGCATTCTTGGTGTATCAGTTCTTAGTATAACTCTCCCAGCCTATAGATGCAGACAATTGACCTAGAGTTGGATTATCGTATAAGGACCAGTAAATGTTGTAAAGAGGTGGATGAGCATTTGATCAATGTAATTTGAATGACATAAATGGAGATTGGCAATTGGGTTTAAAGGATTTGGAAGGTCTGTTAAATCCACTTACAAAGACCGGTGGGAACAAGCACTCGCCGCCTGTTGGAGACCCTTTTGGCAAATTTATCAGATTATGAGAACGACATTCATATAGAATTAGATAAATAGATTAGTGACCTTAACAAAAATCTCCAACAGTTTGAGTCCATAGAGGACTTCAAAAAGGCTTATCATTAGATCCAATTGGACTTAGAAAAGAGCACAATATCATTAATTTGAAAAGACATTTGTGACTTTAAAGCTGGTGATATTTTTGATTGGACACATAAATCCAATAGAAGATGTCTTAGACCAAGACTGGACTAAACCAGACCCATGAATGTATTATTCTCTGAATTAGACTCTTCAATAACTGATGATGAAGAAGTAAGACTCAACAGTACAGAGTCAAGTAAACCCCCCCTTTTTTTTTAGATCAACATTGAGAACCGAGAGACAACAAACATTGACACAGGAAATCATGCCAGATCCCTCTTCTGCACGCAACCTTAGGGACCGGAAGAGGTGGAGATACAGGACTGTGGAGGAATCACAGGGAAGGAGAAATTGTCAACGAATGGTAGCATCTGAGAACATGCAGATCATAAATCTATCTACCAGACAACTGAATGATGCATAAATATCTCTTCTTCAGAAAGGCCTCTCATTATCTGCCTGTGTCAACTTCAACTTCTTTGAAATATTAAAAGATATTCATTTATTTGCACTAAAACTCCTGATTAGAGATTTTTCAACAGCAAAGATAATATTGCTAATAGATCTCCCTCTACACAATTGGACTCAAACACTCAGAATGAGGTGGATGACTCAGGAGAGGATACCAACAAATTGAGAGTTAAATCAAATTTCAACCCTCCATTGTCCAGTTGTCCTACTATAGAAGTATACGTGAAGACAGTCACACAAGACTTGGAGAAACTCATAGCAGTGAAGAAACATAACATCACAATTGATGAACACAAGTCTCTTGCAGAAATTAGTGATTGGGACGATATAATAATCAAACCTTCCGACAAAGGCGCCAATGTAGTCATATGGCCAATTGATATGTACTTGGGAGAAGCTGAACGTCAATTAAAAGACAAGGATTTCTATAAGCTTCTATTTAATCATGCAACAAATGATTATGTCAGATTATATGACAATATAATCAACCAGGAGAAGAATGACCTTTTGATCACACAGAAGGAATTTACCTTCTAATCTGTAAAAACCCAAAGAACATGAACTTTATACCTACTACCAAAGGTGCACAAGAACAAAACTATACAACCAAGCCGACCAATTATATCTGGCAATGGTAGTCTGGGAGAAAAAGCCAGTCAATTTCTGGACCACAAATTAAGATCCTTCGTACAAAGTCTGCCATCATATGTAAGGGATACAATGGATATCCTCAACAGACTGGAGGGCATCACACTCAGAACTGAGAAATTGTTCCGATTTAACATCTTTTAAACAAAGATCGGATGAATTGAGATCCCAACTTAAGAATAGAGGGTACAGCAACATGCGGGTGAAAAGAGCTTATCAACAAGCATTAAATACGCCCAGAGAGAAACTACTATCTCCTAAACAGAAGGCTAACTTAGAAGGTGTAGTAAGATTTATCGTAACCTTCAATGAAGACTGGAATGCTATCACTGACATATTGAACAAACATATCGACATCTTAAAAACTGATGAGGTGGTGAGAAAGTTCATTGGTGATCAGATACAATCAGGATGGCGGAGATCCAAAAACATTAAAGATCACCTAATAAGGAGTCACTTCTCAAGACGCAAACATGATACCAGATCATTACCAGATGGCACATTCAGCAGTGGGCATTGCAAATTCTGCATATATATGTCTAAGGTACCTCAAATGGAGGACAGAACTGGCAGAAACATAGCCCTGAAAGGCTTATTCAGTCGTGGTACAAATGGTGTTGTCTATTGTCTGGAGTATCTCTGTCCTTTGAAATATGTTGGGATCACGACCAGAGAGTTGAGAAGAAGACTAGGTGAACAACATACTAAACTGCACCAAAGACCTTGAAAAAGGCAAAAAACTGACATTGGTCGCCAGACATTTCAGAGATCATCATAATTCAAAACCCATGGTCAAACTTGATCTTTTAAAAGCAGAGACAAGATGGATAGCTATGTTAAACACGCTAGTACCATATGGCATGAATGAATACAACAATTTCAGTGTTTTTCTATAGCTACTGATCTAATTTCTTAGTCACGTGTGTTCTCTTCTCTTTATTTCCAGTGCTCGCATACTTTTCTAAAGGACCCAGATTGTCAGTATCTTTCAGTTTGCTTCAGGCTACTTTTTAATATTCAGTATCACATACTCAGCACAGTTGATACATCACTCTCTGTCATCTCCTTTTTTCTTGTGGTGACTATGATGGAGGAGCTACAAATGTCAATAATCTCTGTCATAATAATGACTGTCATACATTGGATTACTTAACGAATTCTATAAATTATCTACATGTTACAAATTTGATTAAAATCTGGTACCTGAACATAATGGTTTTCAGCGTGCTATATATAATTCCATACAGACTATGGTTAGTAACCACTTACAATTGACCCTCGATCCACAAATGATCAGTATGATAATTCATCATGTAATTACTGTTTATGTATTTTATTTAATACTTATTGCTCTTTCTTGATAACAAACAATCATAAGATCATCATATGAGTACCATTTTTTTCTCCATTTATATGATCTACATGTTTTATAGTGTGTTTTGACAATATTACTCTGTACTCCTTTATATTTGGTACTCTTCTGTTTGTTGTCATGCTCAGGATCGAACCACTAAATGACAGGTACTTTTGGCTGCATTTAACTAGAGACACACTATATTCGTTTGTCCAATTAAAAGCTATTATTTCATACATATTATCCCCCCTGTAACACTATATATATGAGCCTTCAAACTTAATGATCATGTATTTTATCTAATACCCATTGCTTTTTCTTGACAACAAATAAGCCCAAGATCAAAATATGAGTACCATTTTTATGATCTACAGGTTAATAGTGTGTTTTGACATCAATATTGTTCGGTTCGCTTCCATATTTGATACTATTCTGTTTTTTGTTGTTTGTTTTTGTCATGCTTAGATGATCTGATGGAAGACTTATGTGTCTCTTAAACCTTATATATGTGCTCCATAAATGTTAGAGATGCCATTTACACATTGAGGACAAGTGATTTGTGCCATTAAATATGCTTGATAGCAATCACATTGGTCTCATTGCAATCCTTTAGTTATATTACAATGCACTAATTATTATCTTCATTCAATCTACAGTCATTGCACCTGTAATAGAAACCACAAATGGTTAACAGCTGAAATACATCATGATTACTCACCCTACTAAAGATGTATGCTGATCTCACGTCAGATCGAGTGGAAGCTCTGTCCTGCTTCAGTGACGCCATCATCGGTTCCAGATGGCCATTAGACACAACAGGCATTTGCTACACTCCGGATGATTTTGTTTTGTTTTCTGATACTCAGTGGCATTGTGTGTAAGGTAAGTGGGTCAATAAGGGGACTAGTCACAATTAGGACAGTATAGGGCCAGACTATATATCCTTTAGAGAAGGGGGTAAGTAGTGGATCCCTACTGCCGCTACAACATAGATAGAGAGGGCCACAGTTTAGTCTGTTCTAATTGATCCCCTGTGGACGCCACATTATATTCTCTTATCTATTGGTTTCTTATGTTCACTGCTCAGACTGTATCTGTCAATATACAGCAGATTTTTTGTTCATTGTGACTTAAGCACATTAACTTGACACATATAATGTATAGATGAGTTATTGGTATCAATAATTACATACCGTCCTATGTGTGGCAGTGTTCTAGTGGTGACTACTATCTCTTAGATATTGGACCCTGCATCCATACTATAGATGGTGTAATACCATCATCTTTTGACAAACACTGCGGGACAGCTGCAATATCACTTTTTAATTAAATGTATTTTTATTGTATTGTGTACTTATTTTAATATTTAATATTAAAAGTTATTTTTTATATATTTTCAGGTAACTGGTCCTTATCTCCTCACTTGAGACGCCGCTTTATGGTATTGAAGTATTGGAATTTTTGGTCAGATTTAAAAGGTGTTCTTTCCCTTATTTAACTTGTCTATTACACTGCTGACTACTAATCTGCCTTGGAGTAATATCTGTTGAGTATTTCACTTTACATTGTACACTATTCTAATAGGCTTTTTACACTAGTACTGTCACTATTTCTTTTTTCTATAAAGGGCATAGACAACCTGAAGGCAAGTCTAAAAATAATGGATAAGACTTCATTAAAATTAATAACCATATCTTTCACTAAATAAATACGTTTTCCCAGTTGGGGTGGTCAGACTTACTACCCAAGGAGGCAGCAGATTCAATAGCTAATTTAAAAAGTGTGTTGGCTACACTTTCAGATTTAAAAGGCCTATGGGTTTCTGAAAATTAACATGAAATCAATATGTTATCTAGACTCAATTTGATTGCTAATTTTTGAGGTCAAGAGAGTTTTTGTCAAAATAAATCAATTGACAATTTTCTTCTGTGGAGTTCAAAAGTTGATCTTGATGACCTTAAGTCTTTTTAAACCACAACTATGCAGATATATATGTATGTATTCCTGGAGCTACAGGTACAGTTTATCCATGTGGAAGTAATGTTGAGCTTCCAAAGGGCCAATTGATGACAGTGAAAGAAGAGAGTGTAAAGCCGGCCTGCTGCTCAACGTTAAAAAGACAAAGATTTTGGCAAACTGCAATCTCAGTTTCTGGCAAATAAATGGGTAAGAAGGCTGAGCACCATAGAATAGACTCTTTCAAATTGGAGTATTGGAGTAAACTGCATAGAGTCCCTTGGACTGCAAGAAGGGACTACAGGAAATCAATCCAAACTATTCACTAGAAGGTTTGATCATGAGGCTGAAGCTTAAATATTTTGGCCATATTATGAGAAGATGGGATTCCCTATATAATACTGATGCTGGGAAAGATTGAAGACAAACAAAGAAGGGGATGACAGAGGCAAAGATTGAGAGATGATATAATTGAAGTGATGAACATGAGCTTGTGGTAGCTCAAGGGGCAGTGGCTGACATATGTGCCTGGCATGCTGCGGTCCATAGGGTTACTCAGAGTCAGACCCGACTGAATGGTTAAACAACAAAAAGCCAACATAAACCAGACATAGACAAACTGTGTACATGCCTGTGGAGACACAGTCTATCTTAGGCACAATCTTAAATCCATAAAGGCAGCTTAAGTGAAGAATTCTGTCAGTAACTGATTATTGCCAGCTGCTCCCTAATTATATTCAGCAACAATTCCTCAGCTAGTGCTTGATAGCAATCAGCACCAAATCCTCTCTACTGCCATACAAGCAAAGGACAAGGAACCCCAGAACCTAAATGATTGACATGTAACCTCCATGTTTTACTGCCGTAATAATGACAGTCTCATTTTCTATTGTCTAATTCGAAATGAGCGGTAACGGGCTTGATGAATTGATCATGCTCCCGCCCTGAACTGCTCCGAACCAGTGCATGGTTTACGGTTTTGGCTTTGGGCCCCTAACTTGCCGGCTTGATCAAATGAATAGCATAGCAATCGGAGACGAACGGGAGCCCGCAACACACTCGCAGACATTCGGCTGTCTGCGATCAACTTCCGGGCTTCAAATTGAATATGACCCCCTGTCAGCTGTTTGATAATGTTGATTTTTGCTTTTTATAAGGATTTTTTGGGTGGGATGAACATTATTGTTAATATGCTTAAATCTTTGAGGGCCCAGGGTTTGGGGACTTTTTAAAAAAAACACTTTTTTAATTTCCTAGCAAAATATTTAATCCAAACTGATTGTAAGAAAAATGATGAATACGAAATGGTAATAAGCACTCTCCAAAGGGTGTGGGTACTGTGAGAGCAGTAGATCATTTATTTCCAGTGCTAAATATTAATGAGGGCAATAACTTTTTCTAAATTCTAAAAATAACTCTCCTTTGTGTGTTTGGGAGGGCTCTAATGTTTATGGATTGTAATGGCATTGGAGGCGAATATTTGAGAAAAAACCATACCCACAAACCACAATTTACTCCGAAACCCAGTTATGATACCCAAAACACAGAGGCCTCTGATAATTTTCTTATTATTAGAGTTTATTTAGACAAACATCTGGGTCAGCAGCAAAAACATCCAGGTCAGCAGTAAAAACATCCAAAATGGCTGCTACTGGCTGGCTGACTGGACAGAAATATAAACAAACGCAGCTTTTATAGAAATTACATACAGAGAATGGTGCTATCCATTATCACCCATCTAGGAAAATGATACATTCAACAGCCAATAAATTATTATTTACATTATGATATCCAATAAAAATAAGATGCATGCAGTTTGCACATTTCCTAATCATATCTGGCACGTCACTATATGTGCACAAAAAACTATTATTGGTTATCTCTTGCACATAGGTCAAGTGTTGGCATTGTAAGCTTACTGAAATACATATTTGTTTAGACTAAAATAATTGTTTATGGCTTTTACTGAAACTGCAAAATCATGGGACACATCCAGATTTAACTGTTTCATACCTTATATCTTACAATAGAAAATTACTGGTTCACAGCTTACATCTTACCCAAATATCACACTTGCAGCAAAAGTGATAAATTCTATATATATATATATATATATATATATATATATATATATATATATATACACAGAGTTGCCTCCCATTTCTTCCACTTGACCCTGGCAAGATCCAATGGGCTTTAAAATAAACACACTGAAACAGTATATCTTGGGAAAATTACGGACCACAGCTTTATTAAAGCAACCATAAACCAGTAACCAATTAACATAATTAACATTGTTAAATCACAGCTCAAATAACATCCAGGAGGAGGAGCCCGGCCCGGTCAGTAACCTCAGGCCCTGGGCCCGCGCCCAGAGCCTCCCAGTGCTTTCCTAAGCATGCCCATGAGGCAGGGCAACGCCCACGTAAGCCCGTGGGCCGGTTGCCTCACCTCCCTCCAACCAAAGACATTCCTATTTTTATCCTAACTTAGAATTCACAGAATCCTAACCCACAACTCTTTTCCACCCCCTTTTTTTTTTTTTTTTTCAGTTTAAGCTTCTTGAACTTAGCTCAACCAACCTCGCCCACAAGACGAACCCTACTTCCCATCTGCTACCTTCCTATCTAACCACCATTTTAGGGGAGGGAGGGAGGGAATCAGAACAATGGCCGGCGCGGAGTGAGGAGGAAGCCCGCGAAAGGGGCTTAAGTCCCTCCTCCTCCTCCCAGCCAATCCGGAGCGCCAAGGCTCCGCCGGGTCACGCAGCTCTGCGTCAGACCCGGCGTGCCTGGGCTGCCTCCGCGCTGGCCATGACCCTGGCAAGATCCAATGGGCTTTAAAATAAATAAACACACTGAAACAGTATATCTTGGGAAAATTACGGGCCACAGCTTTATTAAAGCAACCATAAACCAATACCAATTAACATAATTAACATTGTTAAATCACAGCTCAAATAACATCCCGGAGGAGGAGCCCGGCCCGGTCAGTAACCTCAGGCCCTGGGCCCGAGCCCAGAGCCTCCCAGTGCTTTTCTAAGCATGCCCATGAGGCAGGGCAATGCCCACTTAAGCCCGTGGGCCGGGTGCCTCACCTCCCGCCACAGAGCAGGCGATGGATACCTCCTGAGACTGTGATACCCCCTCCTGCTCTCTTAATAAAGCCAAAGCCCGGCTAGCCCCATCCTTAAGCTCCAGGATAAAAAGCTCTAATCCTATCTCCATTAAATGGACCTTATCTGGGCGAAAGAAGTCATCGGCGCCTACGCCTTCAAATTCTTGGTGTCTAATGGTAATAAAACCCAAACTCCTTACAAAACTAGCCATCTGCTTGTTTATCTTTTGCCTTGCTCTATCCACCGAAACCGGATCCCTTGCGTTCCGCCAAGATCTCCTTTTTATCATTTCGGACCACACTATGAACAAGTCTGGGAACCGTTCTAGCCAACACTTCACATCCCTCTTCGTCTCTTTCAGCATTTTTCTCATAAGCATTACCCCCAAATCGTTGCCCCCGGCATGTATAATTAAAATGTGTGGGCTACCGTGATGCTGAGCGTTGCTCTCCAACAGGCCATTCACCTGTGTCCATCTCAAGCCGCGAAACCCGAACGATCTTACTTGCATGCTCGTCTCCAGAAAGCCCAGTTGGACCTTGTCACCAGTGACTGCGACTAACCGGTGAGCCCAATACATGTAGGAATGGCCGACGATCCACAGCTGTTTAACTTCTGCAACACATAAAACAAATTCCAATTAGACAACCCTTTCTGGCCGTATGTATGACCTAAAACGATGCGACTCCCATCTCCCAATCCTTTTAACCATACTCTCGGGGAGACCTAGCCTTGCCGCCTCCGTAGCAGCTCCGATCCGAAACGAATGTGTGCCAAAGTCCGCCGGGTCCAAGCCTAACTGCCGTAAGGACTTCTTCAGCATCCTTTCGAATTGAAATTGTGACAAGGCCTGGCCATTGGCATGCAATAGCAGTGTGCCTGGCCCCGTTGGCCTTTTTTCCAAGTACAACCTCACACTTGCCTGGGGGCAACACTCCGTTCCAGTTTTGTATATGACCACTTCCAATCCTTTTCCAGCCTGATCCGTTTTTGACCTCCTCAGCCATACCAACAATCTGTCACCCTCCAGACAGATGTCCTCCGCCAGCAGCCCCCCCCGAACCGTGCCTGTTTTCCGAGACCAGTTCCCCGATCCTGAAAGCACCAAAGAACGCTAAGGAAAAGGCCATACGGAAAAGCAGGGATTCGAAGGAGTCCCTGCATAGCACACCCAACGCCTCCCCCAGGCATAGTAACAGGGAGAAAGTGATCGGGCGCCTCCTATCCGTCTGGTGCTTCCCTTTGAACATGCCTTTTACCACCCGGCAAACCACAAACTCCTTTGTTAAGTCCTTCCGTCCGGCCAACCTAAACATAAATGCTAGGGCCGTCAACTGCCGAGCCACCCTTGCCCTGGAAGCACCTCTCTCTGCGCTCTGAAGCAAAAACCACAGCAAAATTCCTATGGCTTTTTCTTCTGAACCCTCGCCACCGGCCTCCTCAACCATGTCGCTCCACATGTTCCACACCTTCCTGTAGGCCACCCACATCTTTGGCGCTACCGACTACCTGATGTAACCAGTTACCGTACCGCTCCAAGCTTCCAGAGTTCTGAAGCTATGTCCTCTCCTTGGTCCTTCGCTGCCGGTGCCAGTGTGCGAAACTGGGTTCCCTGTAACCGAGAAAGGGCATCAACCATCCCTACGTTAAGGCCAGGAAAACACTCCGCCCTCACCCAGATATTAGCCCGCAAACAACAAAGAACTAAGTGCTGTATGACCCTTATCAACGGCCCAGATGCCGCCGTCAGGCTATTAACTACCCGGACCGTTTTCGGGCTGCCTGATTGAAAAAGGACCTGCAGGTTCCTGAAGTCCCTGCTCCACAGATGAACCGCTGTGGTGATGGCGAACGTCTCCAGAACCGTAGGATCTTCTGTAAGCCTTCCTTTGACCCATGATTCGGGCCATGGTGCTGCGCACCATGCGCCTCTAAAATAGGCTCCCATTCCGACCATACATGAACCCGCATAGAGGTCTAGCTGCCCATTCGCCTCCCTGCTCGGCTGGATCAGGGTGCTCCCATTGAAGTTCCGTAGAAACGCCGTCCACACTCGTGCATCTTCCCTCATGGCCCCGGACACCTTTATAAAATGATGCAGCTGAGATATCCCGGCTGTAGCCAACGACATTCTTCTGCTGAATATACAGCCCATAGGAACGATCCTGCACGCAAAATTCAGCTTTCCCAAGATGGATTGCAGCCGCCGCAGTGACACTCGCCTTGCGCCTTCCAGGGCCGCCAGTTCTGCAGACAGGTCCAACACTTTCTCCATTGGCAAGCTGCATTCCATCTTGTCCGAATTGATCTGAATCCCCAGGAAAGTCAGATCCGTGGTTGGTCCTTCTGTCTTCTTTTCTGCCAGTGGAACCCCAAAATCTTGACATATCCTTGCGAAGGTCCGCAGTATGAAGTTGCATGTGTCTAAGCCCGCCGGTCCCACGAAAAGTAAATCATCGAGGAAATGGGTAATCCCTTGGCAGTCCGACTCGGTTTGTGCTACCCATTGCAGGAACGTACTGAAGGCTTCGAAGTAGGAACAAGAAATATAACATCCCATGGGGAGACACATATCCACAAAGTACTGCCCGTCCACGAAGCACCCAAGGAACCGATGACACGGAGGATGTACCGGAAGCAAACGAAACGCAGATTCGATATCCACCTTCGCCATCTTAGCCCCGACACCTGCCCGCCTAACCAGGTCCGTGGCCCTATCGAAAGGGGCATACGACACTGACGAGTACTGCTTGTCAATCCCGTCGTTGATGGAACCACCTGGAGGATAGGATAGATGCTGGATGATGCAGAATTTTCCTGCTTCCTTCTTCGGCACTACGCCCAGAGGGGAAATCACCAGACCCTGGAAGGGGATGAAGGGAAAGGAACTAGCCATCCTACCCAGTTCTACCTCAGTCCGGATATTTTCCGCCTCTACCCCAGGAAACTCCTTTACCGATTTCAGGTTTCTTAGATGTGACTCGAGCGGGACGAGAGAGCATGGAATCTTGAACCCTTCCTGAAAAGTTGTATGGGGGTCCGCCCCTTTTTTTTTCCAGCCCTGTATCCATCCTTTTGTCTGGTGCATCTTGAGGCTGCATGGTCCCCTCCACAACTCGCACAGACGTGCTTGAACCGGCAGTTTGGTGCCCACTTGCAGTTGCCTTCGTTGAATGAGTGACAGATGCCTCGACCAGCTGTGCTCGTAGCGGCAGGGCCTCTAGCCCCGCCTGGGTTCCCGCGAAAGGGCGGCACTGCCCGCATTGGTGTCAGTATGTTCAGCCAATAGGCCACCGCCTTGTCGCTCCATGCCATCTCCGGACGGGAGGACATGTATTGCCGGAATTCCTCGTCATATCGACACCACGCCATTCCACCATACGTCCGATATGCGTTCCTGATTTCCTCCATATACACGAACAGCCCGGAGCATTGTTCCGGGTGTCTTTCTCCCATGACGCAGGCCATGATGGCAAATGCCTGTAACCAGTTGTCAAACGTTCTTGGCATGCGCCTGAAAGTGTGCCTCCGGTCATCTCCTTACCTGTGAAACCTCTCTGGATTCTCGTTCATCCGAGACATTGGCAACAGGGAAAATATCTCTATGTACTCCCGTCGCCAGATTTTTTCTTTGACGTCCAAGGCTAAATGCGTCCCCAGATTGTCCTGGGCGCAAATGATGGATGGCCTTGCGGCCGCATCCGGCACATTTCCTCTGCCCCGGTCCTGTTCTGCTCCTCCCGTGTGCGGCGCCACCATCGGCGTGTTTGGAGTGAGGGTTGGTAAGCTCCGCTCGGGGTGACCTAGCGGGAAGGGATGGCTCTGCCCAGGCCTTTCCAGCCAAGCCCCCCACCCATGTACCAACTTCCGCATCGGAGACGGCAATGTTAGGGGTTTCTATAAGGGCTTTTAGGGACGACAAGAATTGAGATTCCCTGGAAGAGGCTCCATGTACTGCCACCCCCGGCTCCCTGAAATTTGACAGCTTCTCACCTGATTCTCCTTGCCCTGGTGCGGCTGCCATCCTGGGTGTGACCTGCCTGTCTGGACGAGCGGGCGTCCCTGCACCTCTCGACCACTGTGGGCTCCTTTTTACCCCCTCTTGTGCAAGCACAGCTGCAGCCGCAAGACCGTCTGCTCCGAGACCTGGATCTCCCTCTGGCTCTGGGGAAGCATGAAGAACAATCACTAGCTCTCCTGCATCTATCCCTCGTTATGGAAAGCGCAGCCCGCTCCCCCCCAAAGGAGTACTCAGACTCAGCGGCTACGCTAGGGCGTAAGGATTACCTCCGGCTCGGTGGCCTATGGCGATCAATGCTATCCCTACCCCGGTCCTGCCCCTGAGTCACTATGGGCGTCCCTGTATCCGTAATGATGTCAGGGATGGGTGAGTTGCGCTGTGGCCTAGCTCTCCTGTCAGGGGATTTCTGTCTCCTGGCTGGTGTTGAGGTGAAAATCAAGGGACTGTACCTGCTCGTTGACTTCCGGACCCTGGTGGGGCGCGACTGCTGGACCACCTTGGCCGCTACCGGAACCTCGTCGATGACCACCAAGCTGTCATCTGCAGCCATCTCCTCCATCACCTGATCCCTTCTTCCTCTAGTCGTTTCTCTTTTCTTCTCAGCCTCTTCCTTGGCATTGCGTCGTCCCTGCGAAACACCTGCAGCGCTGGCAGTGGGTGCGGCAGTGGGGACCGCAGGGGCCAACCGGTGAGAACCTGTAGGAGCTTTTTTAGAGCTCCTTGTATTTTTGCTGTTCCCCTTGGAGCCTCGAGGCTGATTAGGGGTGTCGCCTGAACCTCGGTTCTGCTGTGGGCCATGGGACAAGACACTGGGTGGTGACCGGATGTCTAGGCCCACGCCCGCGCTACCCGCTGGCACCACGCTCTCTGCGGTGGGGGGGATAAGCTCTTGACTCTCCAGAACCATATCCGTGCCCTCCCCGCTGCTCCTAGCCCTATTGCTCCGCTCAGAGGTAGCACGCTGCTCCGTCAGGCTATCTCGGCTATGAGGCCTGTCCACCTGGCCTAGGCCACCTGTCCCTGCAGGCCGGGCCTGGGCCTCAGTGGCGTCAACCTCCACCCTGAGACGGCCTGAGTCCATTCTGTCCTGGACCCACCTAACCCCATGGCTCAAAGCCCTAGTTCTGACCATGGTCAGTAAGGCCTCCAACTCCCCAGGGTCCATAATAAGCTGCCACCCCACTTGAGACAAAAGTGACACACTCCCCAGGGACCTATAGAGCAGGAATGCTGCAGGGAATAAAAGGCAAGAAAAGAGCCAGGGGCCCTAAAAACTGACCAAGTGACAGGGGGAGAGAGAAGGGGGGCTACTAAGGGTACCCAGGGCAACTAAAAGGGTGAGGGTAGGTAGGAGAGGGATCGGGGGGCCACTTATATACTGAGGCCCCCTTATTTTACTTTAATACCTTAAATTGCAGAGAGCGCAGCGTGCAAACCTAAGATCAGAACAATGGCCGGCGCGGAGTGAGGAAACGGGCTTAAGTCCCTCCTCCTCCTCCCAGCCAATCCGGAGCACCCAGGCTCCGCCGGGTCACGCAGCGCTGCTTCAGACCCTGCGTGCCTGGGCTGCCTCCGCGCCGGCCAGTCTATCAAATCAAAATAATCACCTGCTAAACTATGAGCTAGATTCCCGCAATATCTCAGGAATTACAATATTAATTCTAAAAAAATATTTATAGTTCGAAACAAGTTGAAATCTCACATTTAACTTAGTCAATATTAAAGAACTGCTGTGGTCAAAAAATTAAAATATGCTCTTTTGAAGAATTGTACTTTAAGATAAGCAACATGCTTTTATACAATATAAAGAAGAAAAAAAATCAATAATCATCTATTACTTGTAAGTGTATTTATTCTGCTGTGGAATCTAACTTTTTTGTTTCCAGTGATCTACTTCCTGATGAGGAAGCAGATTTTGAATTTACAGGAATATATCTGCGTAATGGTAATATAGCATCTAAAACTGTTAGGGTGTTTATTAGGTCTAATGGAAAATTCATTCGTTTACAAGAGTACATCCTGTTAAAACAGAAGCTGCAAGAAACAGCTTCAGTAAAGAAAAAGGAAGCCTAAAAAGAATAATTGCTCATAAAAGTGAAAAATGTAAAGGCTGTATTTATTTTTTAGTTTATAAAAATATTTTATACATTATAAAGTTTTCAAGTGGATATATAGAAAAAAGTAACCACAGTGGACCTTTGAATATAGCATTGATTACATTTTCATTTTATCTTCCTTAATGAAAAATATATTTTTCGAAAAATATTGAGTATTTATGTTTATTAAAACATACATACAATTAAAGAAAAAATAATGATAAAAACAAACAAAAAGCTATATTGATTTGTTGCATGAACAAAGTAAATGCACTGTGGTTGAAAATGTTCTAATGTTTTAATATCATAAATCATGGGCAGTCTGACAAATTGAAGTATAAGATACTCTCTGAAAGTCAGTTTTTCCCTTTTTACAGAGTAACCTGAAAGCGATAAATATAATGCTAAGCCATAACAAATTATTGTACTGCAACAATCTCACATAAGGTAATTTGGTCTAGAGGACAGAAGGACAAAGGGACCTCTTAACATAAAATACTCATCTGGTTGCCACTTCACAAATACAAATGTCAGCCTCCTGTTTTGTTAACCTAACAATACTTCACGACAAGCATGTTAGAAAGCAAAATAACTCAAATGCTGGTTATTTTGGTAAATGTATTGCTGCAGTTTCTAATTCAAACCAGGAAATACAAACAAAGCTTGGAGACAGCTTGTTCACTGACCCTAAATTCATTCCTTGTTGCTATAGCATTAGCCCTGAGAAAATGTGACTGTTTCTTTTTCTGCCTTACACCCACTCAATAGTCCTTTGTCAGCTGTTGAATTATAGCATTATAATTTAAATACTGAGGGTTTAATAGTGGATTATTATGACACCCCAGTGCATTCCTTGTGTTTCTATTGGCAACTCACTCAAGAACTAAGGAACACAATTAAGTTTCTTTCATAGTACATAGGTTTACATTCAGCAAGGTGACTAGAAAGCTACCATATTATATTATCATACACCATTGCCAATTTTTTTACTCTGCATCAAAGCTGATGATTTTCACATTTTCTTTTGGGAGCGGTAAATGTAGATTAATGCATAATTATTTTATGTAGTAGTTTTCCTGGCCAATGTTATCTAATAATGTTTATGTCTTTCGATTTCCAGGTACCAAGACTATAATATTTTATGATTTGGTAATGCCTGTGGTAGTAACATATATTGTACTTCATGACGTGTAGGAAGCATTAGGGCTTAGTAAGCCCTTTTCTTAAGCCATTAAACTCTTGAACTTCCAAAGATGGAAATAAGTCTACATTATACTACAGTTTCTTTCACCAAAACATAACAACTGAAAATGATATAGTAAAAAATGTGTTGTGGTAAACGACATAATTACAATTGAGAGTCCTACCACAACTGCGCCTCATTCAATTGGTCACACAAAAATACTTTTGAAGGGGTTTTCAAATGAAATAAATGCAAAAGCTAAACTTATTGATGTTCAGTTACTTGGCATATTTTGGGCCAGTGGTGGGCAACACAGTCCTATGAGGTTCCCCAATAGTCCAGCATTTCTGGATCACTCTGCTTGTGTATTCAGGCTCTCTTTGCTTTAGCACAGCAGAATTACTCAGATGCATTCATTCTTGTTAATTTACCTCCACTCGGGCTAATAGAAAGTGAAATCCTAGACCGTTGGCAGCATTTGTAGGATTATTAAATGAATAAATAAGATATATTTCTTTTAAGAACATAAGAGTACTAATATAAAATAAGAATTCATTGAGAAAAAAATGCAATTTAGATAAGTTAATTTCTTAAGGTAAGTATTCTGTCAAAGAAATCTGAAATGACAGCATACATATTGTCTTTCTTGCTTCCTGTGCTTAGTTGTATGAATACCTTGTATTATATCACCAAGTGTATTTACATTTATCTAGATGCACGATCCCAAATGTAGTTATTTTCCTCTTCTGATACCACATGATCATTGCTGACCCCCCAGAATTCTTCAGGGCTTCTATAAAACTCCTTCTACTCTACATATGGATCACCAAATCGCTAGACTCGCCTTATGAGGTAATGCTGAGCTACTACTAATCTCTGCTAGGGTTATCAGACTGCTGTGCTCCACTTGTTGTGTGGCCATTGTTGTTACATGCTGCACTAACCATATATTCTATTTGGCTCTATATGTGTGCTCCTGTTGTTTTATGCTATGATCACTGGTGTGATGGGATCAGCAACACTCTTTACAGTATTTGCTGGGTAGTTTTGAACAATGCTGAAACCTTCTTTCCAGAATGCATCCTCATCTCGTTCCTGCTCAGGTCCCTCTACAGCTACTGACTTAAAGGCATATCTAAGTTCCTTGTTTTTACCTTTTTCTAATCTAACACAAGCTGCTTATATCACATACTCAGATTTTATTGATCAATTCTATGTACAAAAAGATTTATTTTATTTAAAAATAAAACATCTGTCCCACACCCCAGAGCTGCTTACATGGGCACAGTGATCCTCCCAATAGAAACAATTCATTCAAATTCGGGTGTTATCCCTTTACTAACCTTCAAAACAGCAGCAGCTCAATGCAGAGAACTACAGATCAGTTTCTGACTCCTCCTACATCCTTCTACAGGGGGACTACACATCCCATGAGTCCTTCCTTTACAAAGTGCCATCATTGATTGTTACATTGCATTAAAATATATTAGCTCCCTTTAACTGGCCAAAACAAATTATGACTTTTACTCTAATTATAGTAGGGATTTTGCTGCTTGCAAACTCAAGAGATTTAGAAAACATTAGGGTGAGTTTGTTAATGTTTATTTTGGTATTTTTTCATGCAAAAAAATGTTTGCACACATTACTGATTCTCCTCTATCTGATGCATTCCTAATCCAGGAAACTTATATATGCCTTTAAAAGACATCTACTGTATGGGCATTTGTATAGTAGCCATACACTCACTCTCTGTTAAAATGACTGACCAACATGCCAATATCATAAATATTCCCTGGATTTCTTTAATGGGATATTCCTGAATTTTGTAGTAAACAAAGATATTTTTTAGCATTGGAGTAGCCTTATCAAGCTATTAGACGAAAGTTTAAGCCCTGTCAGTTACATATTTATGATTGTCTCATGCTTTAATACTTAGAATATCAACTTAATAAAACTTAAATTTTGAAAAAAAAATTTTTATGCAAATAAGATATATATATATATATATATATATATATATATATATATATATATATATATATATACTCACCCTCTCTCCCCAGCTCTCTCTCTCCCCACTACTCACTCTGTCTCTCCCCCGGTACCCACCCTCTAACCCCTGGTCTCTCTCCCCCAGTGCTGGTGTGGGTGCGTGCATTTGTCGGCGAGCACATGACGTCGCGAACGTCTCCTTCATCCAAAAGTCGGTGTGCCGCAGAATGTATCTCTGGGCATAACAGGTAGCAATTTTGGAAGGGACTCTTTTAAATGTAGAAAGTCATTGAATTTGCCTGCTAGACGCAGTTATGCCCAAGGGAATGAATGAAAATAATAACTATACAGTGTTCACCTGATAATGATATCCTTGTAAGTCTTTATATTTTTCAGCATAGTTACCATACGTGTTTTCTCAAATGTAAACTTTGTCTACAATTATATATATTTAAATTGTATCTCACACTTGTATGAGATACAAAGATATCTATTTTGTCACTACATAGACACATTTGTTTTGTCAAAATTAATCAATAATAATTTTCTCTTTTTGTGTGAAAATTCTAATTGTTATGTATATGTATACATATCAGATCCTTATTTAAAACAATTCAAGTTATAATATTTATTTAGTATGGAACAGCATGTCCTTTAAGTGATTAAGGTACAATTTTCAGGATATACTTATAATAACTATACATGCTTACAAAACATGAGCACTATACACTTTTTGTATTTATAGTAATGACTGTTATGAAATACTATTTTACACTATAAGATACATATAATCGTATCTTTTCGTGACTGACTGTCTATATTTCATACACCAATTAGATTTACATTTATGGGATACACACACTAAATATTTTTTGCATTTGTGTTCATGGTTTACATTATGGAACATGGTTGTCACTAGAGGACATACATAACTTTGCCTTGAGTTGACTAATTGTCCTCATTTTCACAAATGTTATACAATTTTCATACTTACACATATGGTTAACATAATATGATTTAGTTGATCACATAAAGGCATATCTACGTTTCCTGGAATATGAATGCATTTGATAGCAGAGAATCAGTAGTGTATGAAAACCTTTCTTTTGACATAAACTCCCAAAATAAACATTAAGAAACTCACCCTATCTTCTATTTTTTGCCAGTTGAAAATGAGAGTAAACGCCCCCTACAAACTCAAGCTAAATTAGCATAAATTCATATTTTGTTTTGGCCTATCAGGATCAAGCAGAGACAGCTGCAACATTGTAGTAATGACTCAGCAGCAAATAATCAAGGGATTTGTAGTCTGGTACATATCCATATAAGATTCTCTCCATGCAGCAGATTCCATCTCAATTTTCTGCAGCTCATTTCAACTCTCACATTCACTCTAAAGTTTATTCCACCTCAGTATCTTCATGTTTGTTTCACTTCATTTCACTGATTGAATTTGCTCACTGGCCCATCCTGCAAGAAATAGATCCTGTATTGCCCTTATAAGTTTGGATAGGCCTAGTATACACCTACATCACCTCTGTGCATTCAGTAGCCCAAAAAATCATGATAGGCAGTAAAATAAAAACTAAATCAGCATATTTAGGTACAAAACTCAATAGTAGTAGAGACACATTACATTTTATACAACCAGAGACAAGAAGAAAGCAAACACAACATGAATAAGCATATACACACACACAGGACAGAGACATACTTCCTCCACATCCAACCATTGAGTTTCTCCTCTGGGCCCACCCACATTCATCCTAAACATGTACAACAGTCAACAATGATGGGTAAATCTGTCAAGACCTTAACGTGTACTGCCAAGGGGGGCAACTAAAACCTCTCATTAGCCCACTATCACAACCTCTTTGCCTAACCCTCATCCCTATAAATCTCTCATATTCCTCTCTTGCTTCAGGAACAAGGCAACGTAAGTGAAGTTGGCATACAGACAAAATGGGTACTATTATAATAGAGGTTCCATTGTTTTCTTTTCAATGTCATGTATTATATAAACATGATGCACTTGCGATTAGTCACTGGAAATGCCATAATATATTATTACCATTTCAGATAGACATCCCCAGGAGCATAAAATGGAACAGTACTTGATTTATACTTAATACTGTCCCCAAGTAATAAATGACCCAAGTTGTTCACAGGTCAGCAGATTCCCTTTGGTCTTCTTTTCCTTATAACAAATGGTCTTATTCATTAGTTTTCCATGCACCTGTTTTCTAATCACTTCATTATTGTTTTCTACATGGCATACAGCAAATAAAATACATAACAGGTGCACAGGGTGGCGATAGACAAAGCCCAGATGATACCTAAGCTGGCAATCATAAATGGGAGCTGTATTTTACATGCTTGGCAGAACCGCTGCTAAATTAGCCAGTGGTCATGATTATGTGAGGTTTGTGGAACACATTCTTCTTTAACAACTCCTAACCAGAAAATATCCCAAAATTATAAACATTGTAAAAAGATGAATAAGTAGTGGGAACTTAATTTAATATATTATTTCTGATTTTAATTGCAGGACAGACCAGGCACGTTTTTGTTCACTGTGTTTATTCATGGTAAAATATATTAGTAGTAATAAATACAACTAGTTGTTAGACACAAATGAAAAAGAGAAGTGTAAGATCAATAGATCTATTTACTTTCACATTTAGGCATATGCAACTCATTGATTTTTTTTAAATGAAACTTGTTTCAGAAAATAATTTAAGTACATCTTACTGCTTATGTCAAAGTGATGACATAAATAGAAAATTCTATATGATTTCAAAACAGTCTAACCTATAGAAGAAAATAATCTGTACCTGTTTTTGTTTTGAAAAAAACATGTGTTGAGAAGTTTCCATTGTTCATAGAGAGTAGTATCTTAAGAAACTACCATGGGGGTCCCTGTGGACTCCCATGGCACCTAATATTAACCTCCATACCACAGGTGTTCTCAACCAACCCCATGGCAGCTAATATTAAACCTTTGTCCCCCATGGCAACCTTCATGACACCTAATATTAACCACATAACATGGGGGTCCTCAATGGACACCTATGGCACCTAATATTAACCCACATACCACAGGATCCTCAACAGAACCCCCATGGAACCTAACATATGTTTATATCTTCCAGATATATGTGCAGAATTAGTTGTCAGATCTTATATAATAGATTTGAGAAATTCAGCAAGAATATCTGTTCCGATATCATGCCACCAGTATCCACACAAAGTAGCAAGTGCCTTCAGCCAACAACCAGATCCTCTCTCCATCAGACCCTGTAGCAAGCAAATAATAAATTAACTTTAAACCTTACAAACTAACCCATCTTCTAGTGATAATATGAAATAAATATGAACTAAATATTTTGCTTACTATATCCTCATGATGCCTTACAAGGCTTAGATTACTTAACCAAAGCATAATTATCCATCCATGTTATTTGTTGAAAACATATATTCATTTTATCTTGTGTGTGTTGCAATGAATGGTTCCAATGTTGTAAAGGATTTCTTTTCTGATAACTCTTTGTCACCTATGCTAATTTCCAATCACACATTAAAAAGTATAAGACTTTGTTTCTCCAAGCTTTATGTTGTGGCGTTTATGTTTTAACTATTTAGTTAACACTTTTTATATATATACTAGCGACTTGCCTGTCAAAAATGACGGAGCAATAACATTTTAAGCCATGGCAATGCTGTTTGCCACACAATGTCAAGCTTTTTGTAGTGTGAGGACCTTTGGTGCTCAGTGCAAACCTCTCCTCTGGTGTACTTTTGCTCCTCTGAGCACCTTCCGCGCTCATCACAAAGACAGATACATATGTCTATATTTTTTTAAATAAGAATTAATATACTTTACCTATTTGTAATTAATATATCCAGCAATCAATAGCCTGAAGAGGTAACAAATTTCTTTGTATTGTCCTGCAGCATATAATGTCCAGTTGGACTGTTGCTGGCCTGAGGAGAAAGTGTTATGAATGTGCCAACTCTGTATTAGAAATAGGCTGCGTGTGCAAGGGCAAACCGTTGGTTTCTTTGTGTAAAGCGCTACTGTAGATGCGTAATGTTGTTATTTGGAAGTTAGGACTGTAAAATAGCGTGTTTTGTCTATGTGCTACATAATACAGCCCCCCATAAGCACTTAATTAACCCCCTCACTGATGGGGGTCAATACAGACCCCCATAAACCCTTAATTAACCCTGTCACTCATGGGGGTCAATATAGACCCCCATAAGCCCTTAATTAACCCTGTCACTCATGGGGGTCATTAACTCTGTCACTCATGGGGGTCAATATAAACCCCCATAAGCACTTAATTAACACCCTCACTCATGGGGGTCAATACAGACCTCCATACACCCCTAATTAACCCTGTCACTCATGGGCACTTAATTAACCCCCTCACTGATGGGGGTCAATACAGACCCCCATACACCCATAATTAACCCTGTCACTCATGGGGGTCAATAGAGACCCTCATAAGCCTCTATTTAACCCCATCAGTCCCATAAGAGTATATTATGACCATTATGGGCCTGTTATAACCCAACATTAACCACATAAGTGCCATGACGGTCCTCAAGGACCATCATGACCCTAAGTATAAACACTACACCGTACTATACCCTCCCATAAGAAATTAAATAACAACTAAACACCCTCTACACTAACCTATTAACACCTACACTACCTACCTACACTACCTACCCCCTAATAACCCCCCACCACTCTAATTACAGAAAACAAAAAAAATAAAGTCACCAAAAATAAAAAATCTACATTACATAAAATAAAAAAACCTAAATCACAAAAAATAAAAAATGTACATTACAGAAAATAAAAAACCTAATTCACAAAAATAAAAAAAGGAACATTACAGAAAATAAAAAAATACATTACAACCACCCCGCCCCCCACTACAGAAGAAAAAATGCACACCTGAAAAGGAAATGCATGTAATACATACAATACAATACATACAATACAAATAGAATGAAATAAAATACAATACCGCCCTATGTAATATACATTATGTCCTATCCTATACCTATATATACTGTATATCACTCAATCTATCTAATATAAAATAAATACTATCTATCTAAAATACATCCTATCTATCAAATATACATCCCCCAATCTATCTAAATAAATAAATAACACAATCTAATATACTTCCTATCTATCTAATATACATCCCCAATCTATCTAATATACAATAGATACGATGGGCCTCATTCAATTGCAATTTTACCAATTGAATAGGGCTCTAAATAAGCACATAGCATAATTTTTTTAAAGACGTTTTTAGTTAGTGAGGAACTTGCTTTTGGATAGATGATTACTGACTAAAAACTTATTTAAATAAAATATGCTATGTGCTTATTTAGACCCCAATTCAATTGGCCAAATTGCAATTGAATGAGGGCCTATCTATCTAATATACATCCTATCTATCTAATATACATCCCCCAATCTATCTAATATACAATAAATACTATCTATCTAATATATATCCTATCTATCTAATATACATCACCCTATCTATCTAAATAAATGCCACAATCTAATATACAATACATCCTATCAAAATAAAACACATACCCCTAGCTAACATACAATAAATGCTATCTATATATAAAATAATCTAATTCTAAGCTAAAATAAAATAATTAAGACCACTTACCTTTGCAGATGTCCCTTCAGATCAGCAACCTCGGGGGAAAAAGTAAAACAATTAGTGCAACACATTTACATAAAACAAATAAACATCATAAACATTTGAAATATTCTACTCACCTTTCCAGCATGTCCCGTCCTTCTTTTCTTCTTCTCCGGTGCGGCCCCTGTTAAAAAAAAACATAACATAAGTACACATACATAAAC
Organism: Discoglossus pictus; assembly: GCA_027410445.1. Classification (NCBI taxonomy): domain Eukaryota; kingdom Metazoa; phylum Chordata; class Amphibia; order Anura; family Alytidae; genus Discoglossus; species Discoglossus pictus. Next base: position 203,153,260 of record CM050165.1, on the reverse strand, counting down.
ATAAAACAAAATAAAATAAAGATAATCTACATTGTACTTACCTCCCCACGATGTCTCCGGCCTCCTCCTCTTCTGCCCCACCCTGGAACCGCACTCTAAAAAAAAATATATATATAACGGAGATCTGCACTCGCGGACATCCCCGACGCTAATGAGCCTCCCGGAGCCTTTTCCGTAAGAAAATAGCCAATGGCACCTTCTGATTGGTTGAAAACGCTGTCTATCAAATTCACCCAATCAGGAGGCGTCAATGTGTGAACCAATCAGAAAGGGATACACCCTAAAATCCCTCTCTGATTGGATAATGCACCTGTCAATCTTTATTTAAACCAATCACAAGGCGCAGGTGCCTTCAGCCAATCACAATGGAATACACCCTCACAGGGTGATTGGCTGGAGGCATCTGCGCATTCTGATTGGTTGCACTGACAATAGCCAATCACAATGGGATACACCCCCACGTACTGATTGGCTGAAGGCATTTGCGCCTTCTCATTGGCTGTTGTCAATGTCAATCAGTATTACAGCCAATGGGAAGGCGCAGATGTCTTCAGCCAATCACCAAGGGGGGGTGTATCCCATTGTGATTCGCTGATGGCAATAAAGCCTTCTGATTGGTTCAAATAAAGATTGACAGGTGCATTATCCAATCAATGTGGGATTTTGGGGTGTATCCCTTTCTCATTGGCTCACATTTGGCGTCTTCTGATTGGCTGAATTTGATAGACAGCGTTTTCAGCCAATCAGAAGCCGCCATCTTCTAGAAAACTCCGTAGGAGGCTCATTAGCGTCGGGGACATCCGCGAGTGCGGATCTCTGTTATTTTTTTTTTCTATTTTTTCTTCTACAGCGCGGAGGGTTCCAGGGCCCAGCCGGGGCAGAAGAGGAGGAGGCCGTGGCTATCGCGGGGAGGTAAGTACAATGTAGATTATGTTTATTTTATTTTGTTTTATGTTTATGTATGTGTACTAATGTAATGTTTTTTTTTTTAACAGGGGCCGCACCGGAGAAGAAGAAAAGAAGAAGGATGGGACACACTGGAAAGGTGAGTAGAATATTTAGAATATGTACTATGTTTATTTATTTTATGTAAACGTGTTGTAGTAATTTTTTAAATCTTTTTTACCTTAGGTTGCTGATCTGAAGGGACATCTGCAAAGGTAAGTGGTCTTAATTATTTTATTTTAGCTTAGAATTAGGGTTGCTATATAGAGATAGCATGTATTGTATATTAGATAGATTGGGGGATGTATATTACATAGATAGTATTTATTGTATATTAGATAGATAGGGGGGTGTATATTACATAGATAGTATTTATTGTATATTAGATAGATAGGGGGATGTATATTACATAGATAGTATTTATTGTATATTAGATAGATATGGGGATGTATATTACATACATAGGTTATATTGTATAGTAGATAGTTTGGGTGATGTATTTTAGATAGATAGTATTTATTGTATATTACATAGATTGGGGTATGTATATTAGATAGATAGGATGTATTGTATATTACATAAGGGGTGTATTGTCATTTTATTTGTATTGTATATATTGTATTGTATTGTATGTATTATATGTATTTCCTTTTCAGGTGTGTATTTTTTTGTTTTTTCTGTAGTGGGGAGGGGTTGTACTGTATTTTGTTATTTTCTGTAATGTTACTTTTTTATTTTTTGTGACTTAGTTTTTTTTATTTTCTGTAATGTAAATTTTTTATTTTTTGTGATTTCGTTTTTTTTTTATTTTATGTAATGTAGATATTTTATTTCTGATGACTTTAGTTTTTTGTTTTCTGTAATTAGAGTGGTGGGGGGTTATTAGGGGGTAGGTAGGCAGTGTAGGTGTTAATAGGTTAGTGTAGAGGGTGTTTAGTTAGTATTTAATGTTTTATTGGGGGGATATAGTGCAGTGTAGTGTTTATACTTAGTGTCATGATGTTCCTTGAGGGCCGTCATGGCACTTATGTGGTAAATGTTGGGTTGTTACAGGCCCATAATGGTCATAATATACCCTTATGGGACTGATGGGGTTAAATAGAGGCTTATGAGGGTCTGGATAGACCCCCATAAGAGACCGGGTTTAAATGGTGTAGTGCTTACACTTTGGATCATGAGGGTCCTGGATGACCCTCATGGCACTTATAGTGTTATTACATGCGTTCATTAGTGTGTTAGAGGGGTCTATTTAGTTGAGGCACCAAGTACACTCACATTGTGTGACAAACAGCATTTCAAAACTTTCTTTTATTGACCGTCATTTTTTTACGAGCAAGTCGCTAGTTTTATAATATGCTACTTATATATTCACCCATACTTACTCTGTTCTTGCCAGCATAGACTGATTATGCAGCTTTATGAACTCTGCATTGTCTTGCGATGTGAACTAGATGTGCTACAGCACATCATCTGAATTAATTATGTCTACAATTCTGTAAAACCATGGAAGACATGCCAGCCTACATCAGAATAGTCAATGGTGTCTCTGGCATTCTCCTATTCTTTGCTATAACAAAACTCTCACTTTCACTTCTTTCTATGCTAAACAACAACAATTGCTGATTCTATCTAATCACTGGAGCAGACTTTCTATTCACTTAAGGTTATTTCTGAGTGAAAACCAGCAAAATTCCAATTTTGCTCAGACGAAAGATACAAGATATACTGGCTGAAACTGAATGCAGGTGCATTTCTTTTCTCAAAAATGTCTTGACGTCAAGCATTGGCAAAATCAGAGTTAATGGGGTTCTTTGGTAATACATATGGGTAAATAGTAATTATGCAAGCAATCCAAGATCAACAATCCACTTGTCCGGCTATACAACTGGGATATTTTTATATGTGTTCAGATCATGCCATAAAATTAGAAACAACTGCTAGATCCTGGCTGCCTCAGTTTGGCTTGAAGCTCTATACAGAGAGAAGCTATATGCCAGATAGGAGAAAAATAAAAAGTGGGTTGTCCTGGAGTGCCACAGACAGGCTGATTTTTTATATATATATGGAAGAGCATCAATAACTTGGGCGTGTGCTCGTCGAAAAAATGCTGTTATCTTGACCTGCCATTCAACTATCAACTTGTTTCAAGAGGAATCCATCTATTCTAAAAAATTATGGCAAAATTATTTTCCTAGGTGCAGACTGAAATGTACTTTTAATGGTAATCAATAAAGTGTATGTATACTTACATTTCTATCTCTGCTTAATACATTTGAAAGGCTGTGGTAAGAAAGGACTGTCCCCAAAATAAATGGGCATAATTAGCCCATTATTCTGTTAATTAATACAAATCCTTTCTGCCAAATAGTCCTTATAAATGGACACCTCGCCAGGTGTGAATTGCATTTGCAGGGGTAATATTTGAAGACATTGAGAGGGTACAAAATACCACTAACACACCAGCTTCTCTATTTATTCCTAATAGTTAACACAATAGTTTTTGTTGTTGAAGACATGTTGAGTTTTGCTGACAAAATTTAAGTTTTTAAATTATTTTACGCGTGCTTTGCATTTGTGAAAATGTCAACTTTCAAAAACATCCTCAAAACATTAGTATGTATTTTTAGATAGATCTAAAAACTAAATGTGTATAAATTAATAGCACATAACTGCCACAAGCAAAAACATGAAAAACTATGAAACATTATTGTTTGTATATAACACTTGTTTGCTTAAGCAACACTGGCTTAAATTAGATTGTGGTATTAAGTCAGTAAGTTGTTTTCCACATTCTCTAAATCAGTAAAAAAATGGAAACAAAACACCACAAATGTGAAGTGTTTTTTGACTACAGCAACTCAATAATATCCTCAGTTCAAGCCGGTAAAGCCACATATCCCTATGAATACCAAACTCCTGTATTCCAAGCTTTAGACTCAGACAGAGTCAGAACACACTGCTACTTTTCCAGGAAGGTAGCCACTGACTAATCTGTTAGGTCTAAAGCAAATGACTTTTTGGAGACAGTTAGTGATGTACTGTACATGGAGCATATTTATAAATATTGCCTCTATGGAAGTTCTTGCTTACTCTCTAAATAAAGATCAATGTTTTATTAATAGTGCTTCAAGGTTTGCGATTTTGTCCATCATTACTCAAACCCACTGGAAATTGAAAATGATCGAACACGGGGTTGGGCCAGTTTATTACAGTACAAATGAGCTAATGGTTTCCATAATACCAATACCGCTGGCAAGTGTTCCATCTCTCAATGCCATTGCTAGTTGTGCTGACTTAGTTGTGGTTGTAGTTACAAGGACCGGCTGCTATAAACAATTTAATAATACAATGTAAGCATTAAGCTCATTGTTATTACTGTCTTTGGAAAATAATTCACAGTGCCAAAAAAACAGAAAGTGGTCCTTGAATAAAAATAATAATAATAATATTAATAATAATATTGATAATAATAATAATTATAATAAAATAGATGAAAATTACAATAGCAGTTAATATTCAGTGATATACGTGAAGAATATGATTACTGCAATATATATTAATACCTTTTTTTACTTGATAAACTTTCAATTTGGAGTGATACATTTTCAATGCAACTCTCTTTTTCAAGTCAAAACAATACTGATTATGTTACAAATTATGGCCCCTTTTCAAGTGAGCAATTGTTAGATACTGGAGCCCGTAGTGGAGCCTGTAAACGAATTTGCTATTCAACTGGCGTGTTTTAGTAAGCCGTAAATGATCTGGGTAACATGCTGGAAATCCTTGCGGTTGTCAAAATCGTAACTTACAGCCCATCTAAGCCTTTGATCCTTCAAGCCTGCAAATATTATAATCGCTAAAATGGCAAATAGCTATTCTATTGCTACAATTCTTCAAGCCCGCAGATGTTTTCACACCGATAAACGGCAAATGTAGAAGAAAATCCTACCGGTACCAGATAGGACTTGCAAGGGGGTTTAAAAACCTGTTTGTAGCACTGTAAATGCAAATAAAGAATCAATATTCACTTTAAAAGACGGGGAAAGTGATGAAAGACATTATAATTAATTGCACAGCAGTCTCAAGCTCGCAAAGCTACTTAAAAAAAATATTTGTTTTTACGTGTCATTTTGTCATCAATCTCGGGAATCAATAAGTTAATACATATCAGGTCACAAACATGGACTAAAACAGTATCACCATTCATTTCTACTATTTTGTACATGAATAGTTTATCAGCATTGTGATTGCAGTGTTATAATGCCAGTATTAGCCGTATCTGTGTATATATAACAATCTGTAAAACTAATTGTACTTAGTAGCTGGATTTATAGAGTTCCTATACTTAAGGTTTATTTATTATTTATTATTATTATTATTACTGTTATGTATATCAAGAAAATGTTTTAGTTTTTAAAAAGAGACCAGAATAGACTGCAGACCACCTGCTGCTATCCGGGTAGCATAGAAGAGTCATAAAAGCTGTACTCTGTATTACTATATAGACTTTTGACTGTTTCATATGTACCCACAGAACTATATTATCACTGAGGAAGCTGTGTACACAGGGAAACGCGTTTGATCAGCCATTTATTCATGCATTTCGGTATATATTATATATCAGCATTTTTTATTGCTTTGGATTTTATTGCTTCATCATTGTTTTTACATGACCTAAATTCTGACCCAAGGGGCGGAGAATTCTGTAAAAAAAAATAAACTGGAATTTTTATATACGATCGTGTATGTTCTTTGTATAAAGAGAACTACCATATTGGTCCGAATATAAGCCGCACCTGTATATAAGCCGCACCCGTAAAGTTCAAGGGGAAAAAATAGAAAAAAGATAGTACTCAAATATAAGCCGCACCCGTAAAATTATAGAGAAAAAAAGACTCTCAAAGTGATCAGCCATTGCAAGAAACAGGCTTTCTAATTAGCAATGTAGCTTTTTTTGCAGGTTACAGGCTTTACAGGATGGTAGAATCACTAAAACCGTAAATCGCTATTCAATACCGCAGTCTAAAGCACGAAAATCGGCACCCTTAACTCGCAATCGCGCAAATCGGCAGTAATTTAGCGTTTGCGAATATAAGCCGCACATGTAACAAGCAAAGTTCGCAAATCGGCAATGATTTTTTTTACGGTCACGAATATAAGCCGCACCCATAACTCGCAAGCTCAAAAATCGGAAAAAAGGTGCGGCTTATATTCGGACCAATACGGTATATCAATACATCATCTCACACATAAGATTGGAAAGATCATATACCAATGGTATAACTAAACTCCACTCAGCCTAACAGAGTCACCGAACATCTAGGTACTGGTCAGGAGCATTTGCGCTTCTCCAATCACAACTCTGCGACTTCTACACTCTAATATTGGGCATCTATATGAACGGTGCCCCCAGAGAAGCAGCAGTGTCCTTTGGTTTACCAGAATGGTACAACAGCAGCAACACATAGCCTGCATATATAGAATCGTATTGACCAAACAAGGAAGTGCGGGCATTTGACAGACTTAGCGCTCAGCATCTATATTGGACTAAAGATCCAATACCAATCATATTTTTTTGTTCACTTGAATTGCTCTGTAATTGTAGCAAATTTCAAGACTGCAGACATACGGCCTGTATAATGCAATCTGCGGGCTTGCTATTGAATAGGGGCCTATATCTTTATACAAGTGAGGAAGGTCACATAAATGTCATTAGTCAATATATTTGTTTGTTGTTGTGACCCTTTGCACCGCAGTACACAAGGCACATCTTGTGTTTGGCTGTGCTAATCCATAAGGTTTTCATGGCAAAGATTATCTGCTATGACCTGGGTGATCTTAAATAATATAGCTTAAAGATTCATTGAAGTACACAAGTCAGTTCTCCACGACAAGGCTATCCAGAAGGGGTGTCAATATATAGGGCCTCATTCTATTAGCGGCCGCAGCCATTGCGGGGCCGCAAGGACCGGCCGCAAGCTATTCTGCTATTCTATTCCCTTACGACCGGAGGCTCCGGCAGGCTTGCGGCCGGTGCCATGCTATCTCTTGCGGCCGCTCGCACCAGAGGAAAGCCTTTGATCTAAAACGGCCGCAAGAGTTTTGCAATTCAATTGCTCCGGGAAACCTCTCTGCAAGGCTAAAAACGAGCCGCTGCTTACTTGCAGGAAAAAGGTCTCGCTAGCACCAATTAAGCACATAAAATAGCTCAAATAAAGCCATCCTGCACTTTGAGAAGACTATAAAGGGATTTTAGGTGTTAGAAAAAATAGCACATAATTATCCTGTACTCAAATCCGTAAAATATTTTATTTTTAATATCCGTAAAATATCCATGTAAAAAGTCCAGAGTGCTTGGAGCACCTCAGACACACCCACGCCGCAGCCGGAAAATAAACAGTTAATTTGAACTCGGGTTTGGGCAGATGTGCAAGCTTGAGAGGGGGTTACTTTTAATCCTCATGTCCCCCAATATGATCCCTAGCATTTACAGAGCTGTACAGTGCAGGCTTGAATTTATTTTTGAGTTTTTACATTTCTGAGATTACGGCCGGTTCCAAGATATGCGGCCGGCCGTAAAAGGAGATCCTTGCGGGGCCGTATAATAGAATCGCGAGTTAACTGAACCCACGCAAGGAATCGCAGCCTTACAGCCGATTTACGGCCGATAATAGAATGAGGCCCATAGTGTGGTATAGATATATCTACCAATGAACTTCTCTCATTTTCCTGTTGTATCTCTCTCTATGCCAGACTATCCACTAGATCTCATATCTGTAAGCACTTTATGTAAACATATATTGTAATAATAATCAGTTACAGAAAATATTATGCTATTTATTTTAATTCAAACAAACAGAACATAAAAACAAACTCATACTAACAGCCTTGAGAGCCCGTTCTTATGTATGGGTCGTCTGTACGTCAGGTAACCCGGGGACCACCTGTACAGTTTTCACAGGTCTCGCTGATAGTAAGTACCAAATCAGTATAGTATTCCAAGTAAACTCTTGGCACAAATCACACCTCAAGCTGTGTATAAACTTAAGAAATATGTATCTGACCTATGATTTACATTATACTGCAATGCATATGAAGGCTAGTGTTTGTTACTATTACCAGTGTGTATTGAATAGCTTAGTAAAGCAGAAAGTGGAGAACATAGATATCGGCCTTTGATACCCTTTAGTGAATCTAACAAAACTAAATCATTAACAATGTGCTTACCTGCTAGACTATTTTGAGATCTTTCACATACAAACATTGAACAAGACGAATTCAATCTCCCATACATATTATGTGTACAGCTGTATATTTGTTTATATTAATTTTATTTGTGTAACATGTCAAAAAGCCTTATGAATATTCATAATAGGAAAATATGTCTCAGTTTTGGCTTGATGTGTTGATGTTTATATAGATTTGTTTATTAGTATTACATAATAATTATGAAATCAAAAGAGAGAGTGTTCTTGATTACATTGATCATTTCGGATTCCTCAAGGAATGTGTGAACGTCTAAAATGTTAATTAGATAATAAACTAAATAATTAAATCTCATCACGTAAAACTGACACACTAATTACAAGTGGAAATACTAAAAACTTGTGTAAATATCAAATTTACAAATAATTCTATGTACAGTAAATTAATTTAATTGCTGACTTATAACTACATCCTGCATGGTTAAGAGAAACATATTTCCATATTTTAATGTTAAAACTGAAATATTACTTTGAAAGAATGTAGTCATGGTATTTAACATATCTTATTACAAATCCTTTCCATAAGTAAAACCCTAGAAACTACTAAATTGCAATATTTGTACCATTACACAGTCCCATCATTAAACCTAATTATTAGTTTTAGTTGTGGCGGTTGTAATACCCGTTTCTGTGTTCGTGAAAATATGTTGCTGCAGTCATGAACCCAGCTGCCACCACAGGATTAAAATAAATTCAGTACAGCCAGTACCAACCGAACGAGACAAAAATGTATTCCTGTATCTCATGTTGCCACTAGGCATGTATTCAAAATTACCCAGTACCTGTAATATGGTTAAAAAAACAGCCATGTCATAAGCTTTAGGTTTATGTTGGTATGTGTCGATAATGCCAAAGAATTTAGAGCTAATGAGACTTTCTTTAGAATTAAGGATCATAATAGCAAATAGCATTGTATTTATTTAACATTCACAAAAGAGCTCTGTAGTTTGGGAACAACTGCACATGGTTTTGCAGTATCTAACACAGTAATCACATTAGGATCTATGTAAGTAACCAGTATATAAACATTTTAAAGAAAATCTTACAAGTAGCCGACTCCGCTTGTGTCATGGGTGATCCCATCTTCGTTTGCAAGATTGCCTGTACCTTGTGGGGTTAGATATCCTACTGGAGCTATATCTTACAAGTAGCCAACTTTGCTTGTGTCATGGGTGATCCCATCTTGGTTTGCAAGATTGCCTGTATCTTGTGGGGTTAGATATCCTACTGGAGCTAAATTTACAAGTAGCCGACTGCTTGTGTCATGGGTGATCCCATCTTGGTTTGCAAGATTACCTGTATCTTGTGGGGTTAGATATCCTACTGGAGCTAAATTTACAAGTAGCCGACTGCTTGTGTCATGGGTGATCCCATCTTGGTTTGCAAGATTGTGTATCTTGTGGGGTTAGATATCATACTGGAGCTAAATCTTACAAGTAGCCAACTCTGCTTGTGTCATAGGTGATCCCATCATGGTTTGCAAGATTGCCTGTATCTTGTGGGGTTAGATATCCTACTGGAGCTAAATCTTACAAGTAGCCGACAGCTTGTGTCATGGGTTACCCAATCTTGGTTTGCAAGATTACCTGTATATTGTGGGGTTAGATATCCTACTGGAGCTAAATTTTACAAGTAGCTGACTCTGCTTGTGTCATGGGTGATCCCATCTTCGTTTGCAAGATTGCCTGTATCTTGTGGGGTTAGATAACCTACTGGAGCTAAATCTTACAAGTAGCCAACTCCGCTTGTGTCATGCGTGATCCCATCTTGGTTTGCAAGATTGCCTGTATCTTGTTGGGTTAGATATCCTATTTAATTTTAATGTCAAGTGGCAATTTCAAAATGTCAGTATTTCAACACAACCAAACTGACATCTTATCTGGGTCCACTATTTCTCCCAGGTTTCTAATGCTGTTAGAAACAAAAGCAATATTGTAGTCCATACAAAGCTTAGGGAATTTTGACCATAGTCTCAATCAGGTGTATTACAGAATAACTAAAAACATATTAAGCTTTATAAAAAAAATATTACAATACAATGGTTCTTAGCTTTGTACATTTTGCGAAAAGTCACCAAATGATTTAGTTAATTTAGAAGCAAAGAATGATGAAGTCTTAGACCAAGATTTACATAAAGCCAATTTGAGCATATTTACATACCTAACATGAAATTGTTTGTACTGCAGCTAAGGATTCTGGATATTGGGATTCAAAGGAGGCTCATAATGTATCATTTTAAGTTGCTAATATTTACCAATTAGTATTAAGCCATAACGTACATGAATAATATAAATAATACAAATAATATCAGATGACTCATGACTTGACAATGTATAAACATTTGATCTACTTTTTGGAAAATAACATATTACATTGTTTTTAACCAGTAAATGCCAATGACTAAAAAAATGTATATGTTATTTTCCACAAAGAATGCTTAATCTCCCAACACATTCCCTTTTAAATGCAGGGAAAGATGGAAAATACAAAATATTTTCTTCTTTGTTGAAAAATGATTGTGTGGGTGCGCTTTTATTATTGCTATTATTAGCATTTTTATAACTCCACAATGCATTTTCTACATAGAAAATAGAAATGACTGTTGACAATGACTCTGACAGATGCAAAAGATTGAGCTGAATATTTATATTACATACTATAGTGTAACTGAAAAGACCAAAGCAGTGTTACACATTTAAAAGAGGAAATGGAAGTACAGAAGTTATTTTTGTGTATATATAGTCCATTTTAATAGATGGTGGAGAAAGAACTAAGGGATACAGTAAATAATAGGGGGGGAAACTGATCTAAATGGTTATTGCAGTTTGTATTCTACCTTGAAAAAATATGGTGTGTTAAAATGTGTAAGGATAAGGTGAGAAACTGGTTGATCTGAAACTTATGGAGAATATTTCCAGATATAGGGCCCTATTAAATTGTCAAAATTGCAATTACCAAAGCCAGTAATGTAGATCACAAAAGTTACTGATATTCAATTGGCCTCCTCTAGCTACCCGCAATCTATTTGCAAGCTACAGGCTGAAAATTCCTACGAGTTGTAAAAACCAGCACTCCGACAAATCTAAGCCTTTGATCTTTCAAGCCCGCAAATGCTACAATCTCTAAAATTGCAAATCAAAATTTAATTGCAGCAATTCCACAAGCCAGCATTTGCCTTCAAACCCGTAAATAGCAAATGTAGCAAAAAATTCCACGAGTACTAGATAGGACTCGCAAGGGGGTTAAACACATTTTCATAACACTACAAAAGCAAATAAAAACACAATACTGGACTTTAAAATATGGGAAAAGTGATGAAAGCCATTACAGTAGAATTAATTGGACAACAGTCTCAAGCTCGCAAATCAGCAATAAAAAAAAAAAAATTTACCTTTAATTTCCGTGTTATATCAATCTCGGGAATCAAGGAGTTAATACATATCAGGCCACCCACATGGACTATAACATTTTCTTCATTTTTATTGATTTTTACATTGCTGGATTGCGAGACCGATCGCATATCGAATGTCTAAGCACTAATTGATTGATGTTTAAACGGCATGTTTTACTGATGTCATGATCACGGTCTCAATTACTATTGGCTGTTTTTAAATCATAACTTACGGGCTTGTTTAATTGATCATGATTGTGCACTGAAATGCTATGTATGGTTACATGGTTTACGTTTTTAAACTTTGGCCCTGTAATTGCCGGCTTGTTCAATAAAATTGATCTGTAACTGTTGCAATTTTCAAGCCTGCAGATTTACGGCCTGTATGAAAGAATTAAATGAGGTTCATAGAGTGTGGCACATGGGAAATTCTGACTGTGAACCCTATTCTTTTAGAAGCCCGGAAATGCCTCTAGCCTGTTATTTTGGCTGCGGGTGCGTTTTTCTCTAAATGTTTTCTATTGAATTAAGTTCGCAATTTACCTTCTTAAGCCTAAACTCGTAAACCTTGCCTTTTTAAGTAGGATTTCAGAGGGCGTGATCATATATCTAACATTATTTAAGCAAGACATATTTACTTCTTAGACACAGCCAATAGTAAATGAGACTGTCATCATGACATCAGTAAAACATGGAAGTTATACATAATCTGCAATTGGAGGCTACAAATGAATTAGTGCCAATAAGTAATATTTGCAGATTGGGCTTCCAATCAAGCAATCTAGCAATCTATAAAATGCATTAGATCATCTGTTTCAGTCCATGTGGGTTTCATGATATGTATTAACCCCTTCAGTCCCAGGATTGATATTACTCAGAAATAACCTTTTAAAAAAAATACTTTTTAATTGCATATTTGTGGGTTTGAGACTGTTGTGCAATTAATTGTTTCCATGCCTTTCCATGCTTTTAAAGTACAGTATTGTACTTTTAACTTGATACTTTTTTCATTTGCGGGTTAGACTTTGTTTGCAAGCTAGCACTACGGATCTAATATAATATTGACTTTGTGTAATTTAATTATTTAGAGCTCGTAATATTTGGCTGTGCTAAAACCAACAGAGATTTAAACTAGAATCTGCGGGTTTGGCTGGCCCGTAGTGATTGTTGGCGGGTAACTCGTAATGTGATTGCGAGTAACTAATAGAAAATGTGGCAATATTAAGAGCAGTTTTAAGTGTGTACAAATATACTAGTTGGCCAATAGAATAGGGTCCTGTATTAGTAGTTCATGAGACAAATGTAATTTATAGAAATAATTATGGAGAGGTACTATTTAAATATGAGGACTGAGATGTAGTTATTTTAAAGTGTTATAGGGTGGAACAGCATGCCATCGTAGATGTTTAAGAAAGATAAATCTGGCAATGGAATAAAGAGTGGGTTGAGCTTGGGGAAACTGGGTGACTACCTAGATGTACAATTTTGGAGTAGTTATGTGGACAAGGAACTGAGTTTCCCTTTTTTCCCCATTGAATACATATACTCCATAGAATATGCAGAGAATGTGGGTATTTTTTATTTTGAATGCTTTTTAAATATCCCCAATATATTTAGTTTCCATATTTTCAATTTTCTTATTTAACAAGTGTTTATCCTGTTTGATAGAAGTAAGAGTAGGAGTTTAACCCTCTTTTCAGTCTAATGAACCTGAATATAGGGTCATATTAAATTCCAGCCTCGTAAGTCCAATGTGACGCACGGAACGGCTGCGGGGTCGAAATTTGCTTTACTTACATTGCTATTAAATTAAAAAAGGGCTGCGAGTTACGAGCGAGAGCGGCTATTTCGGAAAACAGTTTGAGGCCATTGGACTTGCGTGCTCAAATGCAAACAATTAAGCAATTACGTAGTTACAGGATCAGGTAGAGCCAACGAAAAAAAAGAACATAAGTATTGCGTAACTGAAAAAGGGGGGGCGGTTAGATTTCAAAGTCCTACGTGCTTCAAATCCAGTTTGCGATCAGACCCACAGGCCAGATATAATGCAATATCAAAAAAGCAGTAAATATGATATTTTATTACATGCGAGTTTATGTCGTAACACATTGATTGCAGGGAAAGATATAACACAAAATAAGAACATGAAATAAAGAATTTTTTAGGGCTTGAGAATGTTGTGCTATTAATTCTAAGACCTAGCCTCACTTTCCCTGTTAATAAATGTACAGTAGTGTGTTTTTACTTGATTAAGAAGTGCTACGTATTGTACTTTACCCACCTTTGCGGATGCTCTAGAGCACACGTTGGCCTCTGTGTTTGGTCGCGAGTGACCACATTGCAATTTAATAGCTAAATTAAACAATTAGCAGTTACGAGCATGACAGATCAAAGGATTTACGTGTGCAAAGTTCAACGTTGGTCAGCGCGTAGTCTATTCTCGGCCATCCTGTATGTTAACTCGCAAAGGCGGCTGCGAGCAATATTACAGGTCTAATTTAATACCCGTAACCCGTAAATCCGAATTTACGGGCTACGTTTTAAAACATAGCCCCAATTTAATAGAGCTGATAATAATTAAAAACTAAAGGCTGTAAACATTTATTGTAAGTTTGTAAAATCATTTTACACAATATCAGTTGTTAATCATAAAAGCATATTAAAAATATGACACCTTAATGGTCCTTTAAAGAATGGAAACTAACTAGAGCTTATTAATTTTCATGATAAATACTGTGCAAAATGTTATACATGTTTGCAATGTCATGAAATATCTGCTGAAACAATTTGAAATGTTTCACTCATCACAGTATTTATGATGTGTCTCTAAATAGATATCCTGAGATGTAGTCATCTACACGTAAAAGGCACTGACAGTATCTCTGATGCTATTATTACATACATCAAAGAAGCTCTAATGTTACATAGTGTTAAAACCAAACTTCCTCCAAATGACTACAGATAGATATTATTTTTCAGGATATTTGAGGGCCTGAGTGAGTGGAAGGATGCACTAGTGCTAAACTTTTTTTTCTGATAAAGAGAAATGGTTTAAAAAAAAAGTTTTGAGTAAAGGCAGGAAATGTACTCTCTAGCCTCAATACTTATTTTACTGTATCTATTGGCATGTCATTTTTTATACTTTCCAAAAGTGTGTATCATACAGTATCTGTTAAACAGACTGCGCAAAAAATACCACACTACAAATGCTACATTTCCCATTCAAGATTAAAAGTACAGTACGATTCCTGGAAGTGGAACATTTTTTAGGGGACATCATCCAAGGGCGTAAAAAATTGGCTCTGTAGTTTATGCTGTGGGATGTGGCTGAAACATGCTCTTCCATATATTGGGCTCGTGTGCATTCACTTTCCATTCCTTCAGAACTCGAACATACAAAACAAGTCTGCTATTAAGTTTTATGGAGTCACAATAGAAATATGGAGTTAGGAAATATAATATGCTAAAAAGCATACACCCAGTCAAGGTACAAAAATATGAGGTTAATAGCCTACAAAATGTTCTCTTGCAATATAATGGAATATATGACTCACTTGTCTTAAACAACCAAAGCCATAAATATTTTACTGCAAAAGGAGGAAAAAACTAACCATTTCTTTCTAAATATACCAGTACCGTGAATACTATTTTAGAATTGCTGAATGACACAGAAGCCAAAATTACTGTAAATTAGAGGAAGAGAGCATTATGAGGACAGAGTCCCAAAAGAGAGATTAATACAACAGGTGTAAATCGTTTTTCACAAATCACATCAGTGGCATAATACTGTTCCTATAAAGGGAAAGCTCAGCATTTTAATATATAAATGGCAAGCACACAATGGTCAAAGTGATGTATTAACTTCTAGGGTGGTGTTTCTCAACATCAAATCAGGTTATCTTCATAAACTGCTTCTGAGACTCACACCATTTTAATGCATATGATTCATGCAATTCTTAGGAATTTCTATTGGTTTTAATAAATGATTTATTTTAGACCAGTACTTCACTGACTTATATACAGTGCCGACATACATACTAAAGAGTTAGACTTTTCTCAACATTACTTTCTCAGTCACTCCATATCCATCTTTCTTCCTGATGACAGTCAGCTAAATGTAAGGTAATATCACTGCTTCTTGGGCCAGCTGTTCAATATAATGTGGCCATTCTCATACCTTTTTTTATATTTGTTAACACTTATACTATATTTCTTTCCCTATCGACCAATAGGGCCAACACATTGCTGGTTGATTCAATACAATTACTGCTGTGTTACACAGCTTTATGCTAAGCCCATGATGGATTATGAACAAGCCAGGATATCTACCCACACACAGCTGTTTTGAGGTTACTGCCTTTCATCAGCATGGAGCCGGTTCCTAGCTTGTGTAGTTGATTTTGTGGGGAGGCGTTTACCACAACAATCATTTAATTTATGGTGGGCAAAAGAGCGATAGAAGCCCTCCACAGTACAGTATTACAGAATATAAATAGTACACTTGTGTTCATATTTGAACATCTAAAACAAGTAAAAAAAACTGTTATCTGGTCAGAATTCAGAGAAATACAGTTACTGCACTGCATTCTGGGGACCCAGACAGGGACATATATATTCATAATAGGTTGGCATATATATATATATATATATATATATATATATATATATATACATTTCTATTATAGTTATATTTTATAGAAAATATACCAAATTTTTAATTATATGGGAGGGGGGCAGGGGCATTGAGAATTTAAACAAAGAAATTAAATAAAAAGTTTTTGAGGTTCAGGGCCCCAGTGCATTGCACCGGTTGCACCAGCGGTAGATCCCTACCTGCTTCCTGCCCTGGGAGTAGAGTTTAATTATCCCCCCAGATTTTTTTGTTCTCCTATGCCCATGGCTACAAGTTTGTTCCTTTTCATTTTTCATTAAGCAATTAGATAGTAAATAAAGCCCTGTCTTTGTATGATTTTGAAGCAGTAGCAGAGATCTAGCTTTCACCGTGATTGATTACCAGTGTTTGATTTCAACCTGTTCTCTTTCTTTATTGTATTTCCCTTTTGTGTGATGTATTATGGATTTATGCTGTATGTCCATTCAAGAAACCCTCATGCTTTGCTTTGTATTTGTCACACTGTAACAATTCACATACACTTTTACTATCCCATTGATTTATGTGAGAATCCATGGTTGATGCAGGGCCTGTTAGAATCAGGTTCCAATAGTCAAGTGTGTTAGAATGTTTGTAGAGTCTACTACCACTTCCAGTGGCGGAAGGAGAGAACAGTAGCAGTTGAGTTTTTGAGATATTGAGCTAATTACCTTGAGGACATCTAGGAAACAAGTTAGTGTTTCAGGTGGTCCAGTGATTAGGATTCAGTGCTTTCACTGCTGCAACCGGGGTTCAATTCCAGTTAGGGAACCAAGAGATTACACCACCCTGAAGCCATGCAGGTTTGCGTGTGCTCAGTACTTAGATGGGAGACCACCTAGGAATACCAGGAGCTGTATGATGTGGCCCACTGGAGAAGAAACTGGTAACCCATTCCAGTATCTCTGCCATGAAAACCAAGTGGATCAGCATGACCATGGACATACAGATGTGCCTGGTGTGTTACGGGTCCATGAGGCCACAAAGAGTCAGAAATAATTGAATGATGCAAATTAAAAATAAAATAAAATAACTTAGTTATAGCAAGCAGGTGAAGACTCGGGCTATTATAGAAGTTGAGGAGAGATACATTTGAGTGTTACTTCCAAAGATGTACCATACTATGGTAAATGGTTACTTATAGGATGCCATTAGAAAGTCCAAAAAAAACACTCAAATTTATGAAATAATATAGCACATCATTATTTTGTAGGGGAAGCCACAAGCTTTGTTTGTGTTTATCTAATTCATCAAGTGCCATTGTCTTACAGAAACACTGTAATTGATTTTTTTCTTGGTGGTCATCTAAATATATTTCAAATAGAAGGATTATTGCATGTATTAGAAAACAATCTGACAAAAAAATGATGACCTGATGACTTTCTATAAAGTTCCCTAACTCTGTGTCATGGCTGCAATGCTTTACCCTACTCCAGCAATTCCTAATTTTCACCCCTATTCGCATAGTCTACCAGTCATCCAATCAATGCAATCAGAGATAAACCTCTCTGGATATTTTTGCCTGTTCCCTGTGATGCCACTTCTTGCCACTGTCTTTCTCCATCAGGGGAAACTATCTCCCTAATCACATGATTTGTTCATCCAATCACAGCTGAGAGAGAGCAGTACTTATTGGAGGGGGGGAGCAGGGGAATTATGAGACAATGTAAGACAACTGAAAAATAAGTTAACACACTTTTGCAAGCACTTTACACCGGTATATGCAGCAATACTATTTTTAAAAATATACTTAGAGGACTGTGTCCTTTAATTAGAACCAATGTAAATGTAATCATTTTACAAATCCCATCCCTTTTGGCAAATCTGTGAAATCAAACTGCTCAGAGACTATGGCCACGCACAATGAAGTCTAAATTAACAAATCTTCTCTACACTACTGACAAGTTTTCAGCAATATTATCGTGAAAATTATATTTTACATTAGATTCTCTTTATTTTATTTAAATTTCCAAGTGCTAAACATTAAATATTTTTATAGCAACCAATAACTTAAAATATATATTTTTTTATGCATAGCATATTTACAAATTTCTCATATTTACAAGCGGGAATGTTAGGACCTGTTTGTATTTTGCAATATTAATAACATTTCATTTCAACTAAGATAATATTTATGATACTGTTCAAATAAACAGATTTCTGCCATCTGATGCTATAAGACACTTTGCAGTGCATCAATGGGGCTTTATATAGTCTGCCAAAGCAGATTTGTGACAAAAGCTTGTTCACTAAGTCTGGACTATTGTCTCCCTCTAGTGTTCAGTATTGTACAAATGCTAACACTCAACATGTTTAGGTTCTCAGTAGTTAGATGGAAGGCTTTTTACAGCCTTATTAAATTGCAATCCGGCCAGTTGTGCTCTATATAAGCACATAGCATATATTTTCTTTACAGAAGTTTTTAGTTAGTGAAGACCTTGCTTTTGGATAGAAGTTCACTAACTAAAAACTTCTGTAACAAAATATGCTGTGTGGTTATATAGAGCCCTATTCAATTGGCCGAAATCTAATAAGGCTGATAATGTCTGGATTGTAATGGATTCCAATGTAACTGGATGGGCCACATACATTATGCAGACCATGAGACCACAAAAAGGCAGAACCATAGGTTTATCTTTTGTTTTGGTTACATTACAGAAATAGTGCGTCTCTAGTCATCTACTGAGAAAGTCTCAGAGGGATCTCCAATGAGCATAGAAGAGGATTCTTGTGCTATTTCCACTAAGGGTGATATAACATTGAATTGGATTTGTTTTGTCAACAGACTTATCTATAAGGAAATCCAGTTGCCTATGGAGAGTCTATTTACGTAAAGGTATTGATATTTGTATCTAGGACAGTGTGATCTGGTGATCTGGTTGTATGCTTGATAGATAATTACTATCAAGCACACAACCGCTTAATTAGAACTTTGTGCTTTTACTTTATGATGTATTACATACCCGCAATTGGATCTTTCCTGTTTGGTGGCCTGAAGCAGTGTTGGTGGCAGTGAGGCGACGGGCAGCTACATGTCGCTGTCAACATTTTACAGAGTTTCTAACCTTAAACTGTTACCCTAACTCCTTATCCTACCCCTTTACTCTTTAGCCTAATCCCTTACCCTAAACCCTTACCCCTTACCCTAACTCTAATCCCTAACCTCCATCTAACAGTCACTCCCTGCCACTGATAGCGGCCACCCAATATGAAATGTCCCCCAATTGTCCCTATTTAAAAATTCAGATTTTTCAAATGCCAGTTTGTTTATGTTTTTTTTTTACATGTTGTCCCTCAATTTTCTAGCAGCCTGGCTTACATGTGTTGAAAGCATCAGTGTATATTCATTTGTTGCCATTTGCATATGTAACATTTTACTGAAATTGATGGAATGAAATAAATGAATGATGGGACATTAGATAATACTGTGAGGTTGCCCCTAAACCTCAGCAAATATGTTATTTATATTTTAAAAAAGTAACACATCATGTACAATATAAGGTTAATTTCACAAAAGTGAAATGTTTCTATTGAGTGAGGTGAGACTAGTTTCCTAACAGCCTTATTAAATTGCGATTCTGCAAATTTAAAAGGGCTCTATTTAAGCACATAAAATATTTTTTAGAGAAGTTTTTAGTTAGTGAACTTCTATCCAAAAGCAAGGTATTCTCTAACTAAAAACTTCTGTAAAGAAAATATGCTCTGTGCTTATATAGAGCACTATTCAATTGGCCGAATCGCAATTTAATAAGGCTGTTAGCCTGTTATCCCACTGAGTCTTTTATTGAAAGTGCGGTTTACTACATATTGTATTAATTAGTACCAATACAATAAGAAATTGTACAGATCTTATCCACTAGTACAAGACATTTTTAACTTGGGACGCAGCCATATTAGTTGCTAGAATGAACTTGCAGAGAAAAATCCCTTTTCTTCACTTTTCTGCTAACATTCAGTACATTAACCCCTCCCCCCCTGCATAAAAAATAATACTTGTTAAAGGCATATTTGTGTTTTATGGTTTGTGAATGCATCTGATCAGTAGTTTATGAAAACCCTTTTGCATGAACAAAAAAAAACATTAATAAGTTTACCCTAAAGTTTGCAGATTTCAAAACCTTAGCTGAATTAGCATAAAATTCACAATTTGTTTTGGCCAATCACAGGCAGCTATTCAAGTCTGCAAAGCCAGTTTTGCAGCAAAGCATCATGGGATCTGTAGTCCCCATCACAAGGAAAAAAGGAGGAGCTCAGACATTGCTATGTGGACTTCTGCATTGTCCTGTTGGCTTGAATGTTAATATAAAGTTACAAAACATACTAGAATGCAGTGTTTCTATTGGTTAGTAAAGGGTACCAATGTAGGCACCTCTGGGGGTAAGGAAATCTTAAAAAAAAAAAATAGAAAACATTTGTATGTGTAAAGAATGAATCATTGTAATGTATTTTTCTGAGATAAGCAACATGTTTTACCTTTACCAGCTACATATTGCTCTAACTTTTACAACAGAAACTCTCATTAGGCTTGAATACCTCCATCACGTGCAAACTACTAAGAATTTGCCACATTCAATTCAAAGCTCGCAACTCGCTCACCGACGGACGCATGTCTGTGATTGAGTTGCAGGCTTCGGTTCACTTGCCTTTGCAATGCTATTCAATTGCCAGAGGTCGCGAGTTACAGGCTTGAAATCAGCTTCCTAAACCATGTACTGTTTTGGAGCAGTTGTGGGCAGTACCCGGATCAATTCAGCAAGCCCGTAACCGCCCATTTCGGTTCGGCCAATAGAAAATGAGACTGTCATAGTTACGGCAGTAAAACATGGTGGCTCCAAGTCAATCAGTCCGATATGCGAT
This sequence comes from Discoglossus pictus, assembly GCA_027410445.1. Lineage (NCBI taxonomy): Eukaryota > Metazoa > Chordata > Amphibia > Anura > Alytidae > Discoglossus > Discoglossus pictus. The sequence continues at coordinate 203,132,151 of CM050165.1, read as the reverse complement.
CAGACTCGCAAGACTTTGAAAATGAAGAAGTATTAAAATTAATGCCAATACTGTTCTAGTCCATATGGGTGGCCTGATATGTATTAACTCATTGATACCGAAGATCATTTAACCCCGAAATGACACATTACATTAAAACTTATTTCCTGCAGTTTTGCGGGCTTGAGACTGTTGTGCAATTAATTCTAATGTCTTTATTTACTTTCTCCATAATTTACAGTGCAGTATTACATTTGTATTTGCATTTACAGTGCTATGAATTGGTTGTTAACCCCTTTGAGGATTTTTACTTAGATTTGCGGTTTACGAGTATGTATACGTTTGCGAGCTTGGGGATTCTCAGCAATTGAATAGCGATTTTAGCCCTGCTAAAGTGACAGATCAAAGGATTCTGGATGGTGTAAGTTATGAGTTTGACGGCTGACATGTTTTCGAGCTCGTAACTTGTAACCCAATCCTAGCCCGCAAAAAGACGCCAATTGAATAGCAAATTTGCTTGTGAGCTTGCTTACGGGCCTCCGGATCTCAAATTCGCACAAGTGAATGGGGCTATAAAGTTGTATCTAATTGTATTTGTGAACAGTAGTGATCCTTTGTTAATATATAATGTTATCTCTGTTTTCAACCATAGTCTAGTCCAGTTTTCATTCTATGCAACAATGTGTTTCTGGTTCTAAATTAGTTTGTTCATGGAAGCTGAAGCTTATTTTGGAGAAATATTTGGCATCCAGTGACTGTGATGAGAGCCAACCAAATATGGCATTGGTGGTATGATACTGATTACACATTTTAAATGTCATAGACACTCAAAATTGTTGACCGATATGAGAGCAGCATGGGTATCTGTATTCATATGAGGTAATTTAATTCTTCCATATTTTGTGCATGCTAACATCTAGTAATACTGTTTTATATTTCACCTAAATAGTTTACCCTGAAATTGTGTTTCTCCAGGCCCTCCTTATTTTATTTGTTAGTAGTATTTCATGTCTTCTATTATGGCAATTAAAGGCATATTTAAGTTTCCTGGATTATGAATACGACTGATAGAGGAGAACCAGTAGTGTATGCAAGCCTTTTTTACATTAAAAATACCAAAAAAAACATTAATAAACTCACCTTGATGCTTCCTAATTCTCTTGAGTTTGCAAGCAGCAGCTTTCGTGAGTTAGCACCCAGGTAAATCCCTGCTAAAATTAACATAAAATTCATAATTTGTTTTGTCCAATCACAGGCAGCTAATACATTTTAATACAATGTTACAATCAAAGATGGTAGTTTGTGCAGGAAAGAATTATGGGATGTGTAGTCCCAGTCAGAAGGAAGCAGGACGAGCCAGACACTGATCTGTAGATCTCTGCATTGAGCTTCTGCTGGTTTGCAGGGTAGTAAAGGGTTAAAGTCTGTACCCATATGCAGTATTTTTATTGGGAGGCTCACTGTGCCTGTGTAAACAGCTTAGGGGTGTGGAAAACAAGTTTTATTTAAAAGAAATAAGTTTGTATGTGTATAGAATGACTTAGATTAGAGAAAAGGAAAAACAGGAAAACTTATATATGCCTTTAATGTTTTTGTTATTCAACAAACATTTACATCTGTAGGTGTCCACAAAACAATTTTGCCACTTAGATTTGTCTTTTTTATTTAATAGATAATAATAATTTAATAGAATATATTTTATGTTGTCAGCTTAGAATTTGATATTTCTTTTTTTTTGCATATACTTTTTTATATTTTGCAGCTGTCCTAATTATTAAGTAATAAAGATTTGTGTAAACAGATCACAATATATTGTGATCAAGTGGGTGGGGAAACTTATGCTTAAAATAGTCAATGTGCATCTTGCTGGCGCTCCTGCACTGTTCAGTGCTTAGATACGCTGCAGTTTGTAAAGTATGGGAGCAGCTACAACTAAAATATAATTGAAACAATTTTCTCACAAAATATAATTTTTGTATATAAAAATAAATTGATAAATTTGTTTATTCTGAATTCTACTATGTAAATGTATTGAATTCTGGACAATTACAGTGGCCCTGCAGCTAAGCTTCCCAGCTAGTTTCATAAATCTTATGGTACCAAATTACTTTTTATCCTGTCTTCTCGTAATTCTAGGATCATACTTTACTCCCTCTCCTGTGCCCTCAGAAGTCCTATATGGTGGCATCTGTTTGAATGTGAGTCTACAGAACTGTCCAGGACCATGAACTATAGCAGAGACCCTAAGTAACTTATTTGTCTTCTTTTAGTGGGAGGAAGCACTGTGTTGTCATACAAGTGGTCTCTAGGCACCTCCATACACACGTTTATAAATGGAAGTTATTTCAATTCATACAGTGCCTTGCATACATATTCAACTCCACATTTTCCACATTTTTTATTGTTACAACCTGGAATCACTTTGATTTAATTGCGATTTGATGTCACTAATCCACACAAACAATTCAATACTTTTAAAGTGCATATAATCTATATATTTCTAAACAATATTTACTGATTTGATTTAATTTCATAACCATTGCATAAACTCTGGTGCAACCAATTGTTTTCAGAAGTCACATCATTTGCTAAGTGGAAATTAAAAAAAAGTAATATGATCTCGGAATATAAACATCTGTTTTTTTTTAATATATTCACCTGTTTGTTAAGAAGCATACGTAAACAAACAGCATCGAAGACACATCAAAACACATCTGGGATAAAATTCTAGAGAAGCATCAACAAGGTTTGAGTTATATAAAAAAATATCCCAAACTTTGGGCATGGTTAGCAAAGTTAATTCCATTATTAAAAAGTTGAATGAGTTATGACATAATCATCACTCTGCCTAGAGTAGGCCATCAAACAAAACTCAATAACTAGGCAAGGAAGGGACCAATCAGAGAAGCAACCACAAGGCTAATGGTTACTATGAAGGAGCTGGAGAGATCCATAGCTGATATTGGCCAACTATAACAATGATGCTCCACAAAGCTGGGCTTTATGGAAGAGTTGCTAGAAGAAAAATAAAACATATCCAATCCTGTATTTGTGGATTTTGCTAAAAGGCATATGAGAGCCATAGCAAATGTAGAAAAATATTCCCTTGTCTGATAAAACCAAAACTGTAGTTTTTAGTCTCATCCGACTGCAGAGGTTCAAATTCCAGAAGGATATTGACACTAAACACACAGCCAAATCTATGCCGGAGTAGTTAAAAACCTAGAACCTGGATGTCTTAGAATGGCCCTGTCAAAGACTAGACCATCAAAAATCTGTGGCAAGAATTGAAAAATGCTGTTCACCAATAGTCCCTATCCAATCTGACAGAGCTTGAACAATTTTGCCAAGTATGAAGTATGAACCAAGAACCAAAATTAATACTTATGTACCCCACAAATGTCTGTTATTTTTTGTTGTTTAAATATATCTTGTGTCACAATAAATATATTTTGTGTCACAATAAAATACGTTTTGTATGGATGTGTTATTAACTTAGTCCAGCATTAAGATTACAGTGTGGTAGGTCACTGAAGTGAAAGATGCAACGTGCAGTGGATAACGACAAAGGGGGTGGTTCCAGAAGCTGACAAGTTGTTTTGTGGTCTTTTTTTAGCTAAATGACACTATAACAAGGGACATCATTATAAAACAACTCTACTTTTTAATCAACATGTGTAAATAAATGGTTCTAAATAATACTATACTAACAAAAGTTTCCTTCTTTTAGCTACCTGTATGCATCTTGGGACATAAGGAATTCCAACAGACCTAAAAAGGTCCTCTCTCGAGTTAAAGAAAGAACAAACCTGTATAGAATACAATGTCACAGTAATTTGATTATTGGCAAGGAAAGTGTTATAAACATTACTTATTTCAGACTTCCTAGGTGACATTGTCACATTCTTTCTTTTTCATATTTGACTTCTTGATATAGAGAAAACTAACTGATTAACCATCAAAGAGACTGTCAGAATATACACTAAAAGACTGTGTTCCAGCTGATGTTTGGTATATATTAAGTATACATATGCTGTTATTGTCTGATTATGTTCAGACAACCATTTGCTTCTTATTGAATAAAATAAACCTATGCAGAACATTTGTTAAAATAATAAAAAATTACAGAAGAGTCCCTTTAAGAACGATAAACTCCTTTGAGAATAAACAGAGAAATATCACATCAGAGATAAATCCTATGTAATCATCCATAAAAACTAGCTATACTCAAGGAAATTACTTGCTGTAAAAATGAAAATAATGTACATCAAATTAATTGCAAAAAAAGCAAATAAGACACATAAAAGTAAAAACAATGAGATCATGACATTCTTCCTATTAGATTCATAGAAGCTTACACAAACATCATAGCAGCTTTGCAGTGAACAAGAACGTAAATAAAGATTATCCATAGAACATTTTTTTTTATTTGTTAAAGAGAACAAAGACAATAAAAAGTGTGGCTGACGTAAAAGCACTTAATCAGTTTCTCATGCTGAAGATTAGGAAGGATCCCAGAGATCACATCATGTGGAAGTTATTCAGGCTGCTGTGAATGATCTCTACCTCTGAACAAAGTACTTTGAGCTCTACGTCATGCATCAGTAGGAAAATAATACTTTTCTTTTGATGCAAATAAAAATTAAACTTGTTTGGCTGCTTATATAACTTTGTAAATCTGATCTAGTGATCACTCATAATCTTGGAATTATTGTTTTCCGGATGACTGATAAAAGAATACAATATGATAAGGATCAAAATGGTACATTATTTGAAACACTAAAGGCCCCATTACAATCCCTAAAGTATCATCTCAAATGGGACTAGCTGTAACTGAAGCAGCTTTTTTGCTCACATAACGTACCCATCACAATCCCAAATACGCCAAACCCTATTGTTAACTGGCGACCATGCTTCTAGTGGTTTCTTTCTCCGCATGAGAGGAGGTAATCCTTGGGCTTCCCTTCACTGTGGGAGGGGGGAATCCCTGGGGGTTCTCCAATTTACTGTACTGTAAATGGGCGAATCCTGGGGATCCCTGGGCTTATAGGGGATAGGATTTCTAGATGGGGAGATCCATGGGATCCCCCAAATGTATATGGTGTTGGGTGCAGTTATTAACCCCTCAATTGTGTCAGATATAAGAAACCAAGCCTTGTGTCTGACTCAGTTCAGGGGTTGTGGTATTTTCAGCATCAGATCTGACCCTTGAATAATTTTCTCTGACTCTACTGGTGGTCTGGAGTACACATACATTTAGGTAGGAAAAAAAGGCTTAGGCATAGTAAGTATGTATGTATACAGCACCATTAAAAGTGATTGCAATGGCTTGGAGGGAAATTTCAATTGGACAGGTCACCATAACTTTATAGATCTGGTAATTTTTGCCTATTCAGCAGTACTTTCGTGCAGTGCTATAGAATCACTGTATGCAGGACCTTTGCTGTGACTGTTTAAAAGGTTGCAATGAATAGATACTAGATATATAAAAAAAATGTATGCAAATAAACACTTACAGAGCTTATTTTATTATTAAAAACACAAAACCATTTATGTTCCTTTAATCACAATAACATTAAAGTTTATTCAAACTTATCTTTACTATTTAAAGGCTAAGGAAGCTGGAACATTACTGTAGCTCTTTAAGAATTAGTTACACTTGTAAACCTATATATGGCATGGATGGCTGTCTGCTAAAATAATTGTATAGTTGTAGTGACTTTGCTGGGTTCTCTGTTGGTTCAGTGATTAGGATTCAGTGCTTTCACTGCTGCAACCTGGGCTCGATTCCAGTCAGGGAACCAAGAGGTCACACCACCCTGAAGCCATGCAGGGTTGGGCCTGGTTAGTACTTGGATGAGTGACCACCTAGGAATACCAGGAGCTGTATGCTGTGGCCCACTGGAGAAGGAGCTGGCAACCCAAGTGGATCAGCATGGTGTCCATGAGATCACGGAGAGTCAGGCACCACTGAGCGACGCAAACACAACACACAACAACAGGGACTTTGCCGTAAGGTTGAGACATCTAACTTGGTAAATTTCAGTGAGATTCGTAAACTGCAATGCAAGACAAGCAATGAAGATGATTATTAATTGTAACTTTGCTAGCACATCTTGTGATCCACTAAAACTAATGCCCTCCATTTTCTGCAGTTTGCCAATATTGTTTCCTTCCTTGTTCTTATACCCTGTACATCGCTACAGAATATGTTAGAGTGTTATAAATAAAAGTTAATAATAATAAATATGTCAATAGTGGCTCAATGTATACCATATAGGATCTAACTTACGATTGTTATGCAGTTCAGAACAAGAGAGCATTGTACATTAGGGGCATGACTTACAGGCTGTATGTGCAGAAAACACAATTTAAAACATATAACCCCTACATGTTATTTTACATGCAGATATTGTCCTAAATTATATACTTAAGCACTCAGCCAACATCACAGAAGCTTAGCAAGCCCTACTTTGCCAGTAAGAAAAACAAGTTTACCCACATTACTGATTAAGATCATTGACATTCTTTTTCAATGTTCTACAACATGAAACCACTTGCAAAATAACTCTTGGCATATGTAATCCTTTTTATCTTAATTTTTCCCTTATTATGCCCCTCTATAGGCATATGAAACTGAAATTAAGCTGAGGCCTGCATTCCCAAAGTTACACCTAAAAAGTTTCCATTCTGATCGTTACACATACATTTAAATAATACATTTTAAAATGAATTTATGGCTGATAACCTTCTCACACAATCCACAGCATGGGTTAGGAACCAGCCCCACACTGTGATTCAAAAGATTCATGCAAATCCATACTGTGCTGTGCTCAAAACCTGTGTTATAACAGCAGGAATATGATGTAAAGGAGCCATGTTTAAAATGGTACTGGATTAAATTAAAGATGTAAAATGTATTATGAGCTCATTTGCATGCCCCTGTCTGGTTTCCCAGAGTGCTGTGCAGAAATTGTATTTCTTGGGATTCTGAGCAGGAAATAAGTTTATTAAATTATTTGTAGGTATGCAAATGCACAAATAAACAATGCTGAAAATATTTAATAAATATTGCTTTATTTACCAATTAAAATTAATTGTTGTACAGTGGATTTATTTTAAGAAATAATCCCTTCTTTATTCTTAAATCTCACTGTTAGTTTTTTCCTAGATTTCTCTCTACCCTCCTTAAGCAATCTGTATCCACACGACCCTCTTTCTGCCTTCAAAACCCACCAAGTGTTTATCTTACACATGTGTATGTGTTTAAAGGGATGAATAATTAAAAGTGCAGGGAATATTTAAAAGCAACATTAGAAATATTATAAACATAACTGGTTATTCATATTGGTGAGCTAGCAGATATATGAACTAAAGAAATGTTTTGTTTTGATCCTGATTTGAGATCTTGATAATTCTACTGGTTGCCACCACCCTCTACTCTTTGCCTGTGATACTGATGATTTGATTGGCAGCAATATCTCTTGCTGTTTGGCCTATGACCACCAACAACTTGGCCAGACCCCCGGCACTGACATTATATTCTTTAAATACATCTGCCATTCATCTGCTGTCTCCAGTTTGCAGATTTCTCTCTTTTAATTTCTACCTTAGTTGCGCGGGTACATCTCCTGTGTAGTAGCAACCATGAGTATTTAAAATAATACATGCATAAATAATTGATATACATTCTGTAACATGAAACTGATCTGGAAATGTGTATTATGATCTATATTAAACATTCCATATTTGTTTGCATAAAAAAAACATGATTTTTAGAACTTTTTTCCACATTGTAACAAATGACAAAATGAAGTTCTAACAAGATTACAGGTTATTGACAGATGTTTCAAACAAATTACCTTGGGCTAGTTTTTGTGTACAATTTGAGCAATATATTAATGACATACATTTCACATATTGTACTCATAAATTATGTTATGGCATTCTTTTTGCAGAAGCACATATGAGCATTGTTCGTGTAGATGTTGTTACAGAAGCCGTGGATTGGCATGTATCATGAAAGACTAGACAGAGGGAAGGGTCCCCCACCAAAGAACACACTGTTCCAAACAATAGTGTAGGGTTTTCCTCTGGTTTTCTTTTTTTCCAAATTGTTTTCATTATTATTTGATTACATAATAACTTGATATGTTATGAAAGTAAACAGGAAGGAAGAACTTCCAGCAATAATAGTACCAAAAGAAGGCTCATAGAATAGAAGTAACTTAGACACAATAAAGAACCACAATCGTAACACAATGGGTGAAGAGCAAAAAATAAGCACAGTCTTTAAATATTTCACTTTTATGTGCATCTATTTTTTGTTTTGTGTTCTCAAAGCTGCTCTTTTAGGAGGGTGGGCCTTTGTAAATATATTGAACTTTCATTTAGTTGTAGCTGCCACATTCCCATTGTGCAAAGTCCTCTCCTATGAATGGAAGTAGAATGGCAAAAAACAAAAAGGTAGATTGCACTTCGTCATAACTGCATATAGAACCTAATGCATGTATTTTCTAATACTTTCTGCTTTTTATATTCCACTAGCAACTTGCCCATCAAAAATGACGGCATGATGGAGTTCTATATATTTTTTTTTCTCCCCCACCCCTCACTCCCCTATGTCTCCCTCGCTATGTCTCTCTTCCACTTGTCGCTTCCCCCTCTCCCTCCCCTGTGTGTCTCCCCGTCTCCCTCCCCTGTCTCTCTTTCCCTCCTCTCCCTTCTACTGTGTCTCTTTCCCCCTCCCCCCTGCCCTGTGTCTCTTTCCCCCCTCCTGTGTCTCTCTCCCCCTCCCCTGTGTCCCTTACCCATCACCCTCCCCTGTGTCTCTTCCCCCCTCGCCCTCCCCTGTGTCTCATACCACCCTCACCCTCCCCTGTGTGTCTCCCCCCTCTAGCTCCCCTGTTTCTCCCCCCTCTCCCTCCCCTGAGTCTCTTTCCTCTCTCTCCCTTCCCCTATGTCTCTTCCCCCCTCCCCTGTGTCTCTTCCCCCCTCCCCTGTGTCTCTTTCCCCCTCCCCTGTGTCTCTTCCCCCTCCCCTGTGTCTCTTCCTCACTCCCCTGTGTCTCTTCCTCCCTCCCCTGTGTCTCTTCCACCTTCTACTCCCCTGTGTCTCATGCCCCCTCTCCTGTGTCTCTTCCCCCTGTCCCTACCCTGTGTCTCTTCCCCCTCTCCCCCCCCTGTGTCTCATACACCCCCTCCCCTGTGCCTTATACCTCCCCTCCCCTGTGTCTCATACCTCCCTCGCCCTCCCCTGTGTCTCATAACCTTCCCCCCGCATCTCAAAATCCCCCTCGTGTCTCATACCCCCCCCCTCGCATCTCATACCCCCCTCGCATCTCATACCACCCCTTTTGATTGCCCTTACCTCCCCCTGCCCCCCAGATGCTCCCTCTGTCCTCCCGGATGCTCCCTCTGTCCCCCCGGATGCTCCCTCTGTCCCTCCTTACCTGCAGTTTCATTGGTGGTTCAGTGGAGTCCCACCCGCCATAGCTCTGAAGTTAATTTGGAGTCCCCCTATGCTGCAGACCGGACACGCTGGCAGGGACTCCACTGAAGCACCAATGAAACTGCAGGTAAGGGGGGGGGGGCGTGCTCCCCTGCACAGCTACCTCTCTCCAGCGGCGTGCACGCACAGCTCCCTCTCTCCAGCTGCGTGCATGCACAGCTCCCTCTCTCACACCATCCAGGGGCGTGCACGCACAGCTCCCTCTCTCACACAGTTCAGGGGCGTGCACGCACAGCTCCCTCTCTCACACAGTTCAGGGGCGTGCACGCACAGCTCCCTCTCTCACACAGTTCAGGGGCGTGCACGCACAGCTCCCTCTCTTCGCGAGGGCTGCAATTGCTGGCAAGGAGCGCGCTCCTTTGCCAGCAACTGCGACCCTCGCTTTGTGAGGGCCGCGGACTCGCTATGCGAGCCCGCAAGCGTGAGCAACAGCTCCCTCTCTTCGCGAGGGCCTCAGTTGCTGGCAAGGAGCGCCTTTGGCTCTCCTTGCCAGCAACTGCGTCCCTCGCTTTGCAAATTTTCCCCCCTTGTATAGATCTCTGACATTGGATATGCAGAAATGGAGGAGCTTTAAGATCTCATGGACAGGCCGCATTGCGGCTGTGAAAATGAATATCTTACCTAAATTACTATACTTATTTAGATCCCTTCCTATCCCTCTCTCCCTTAAAGATCTAGACAAATTCCAGAATAGCATTTCCCGGTTCATATGGGACGATAAACGTCCTCGCATTCCCAGGCAGGTGATGTTTCGCTCCAAGAATAGAGGTGGCCTCGCGACGCCGAATTTAAGACTTTATCTTAAAGCCGCAATTCTGGCCCCTTTGCCTAGAACTCACTCTATGAAACACCATCCATCTTGGGTGTTTATGGAAAATTATCAAATGTCTCCACATAGTTGGGATAAGTTGGTTTGGATTCCTGAGGATTCTGCCCCTTTTATAACTCATCAAAACCCCATGATCTCCTTAACGCTTCAGGCCTGGAGATGGGCTAACTCTAGGCATCGACTTAGCACGGAATTATCACCTCTTCTATCAGTTATGTCCTTTCCACAAATTCTAGCAGACTCAAGCTCTATGTCTAAATTCTGGTGGACCTCCAGACGCTTGGATCGCATAGGGAACTGGTTCGCCAATGACAAACTACTGACCTATGACCAATTTTGCACGACTCACGACTTGCCAACTACGGAACTTTATAATTACTTAAAAATTAGAAGTTGGGTTACCAAGATGGTTAAGGATTCCGGACCCCCCAGAGCCTCCTGGCTATCGGTTATCTGTAAGAATCTCCCACTTGCCAAGGGTAATCTGAGTTCTCTGTATAACATTTTTCTGGGCACTACGGGGGGCCAGAAACCCAAGTTTATGCTGCATTGGGAAAATGATCTGGGGGTAGAGTGGGACTGGAACAAATGGACTGAATCTTGCTCCAATCTTTCAAAAGGATCACTTAATTCGGCTTTATTAGAAACATCAATCAAAGTCTTACACAGGGCCTATTGTACTCCCGATAAAATGCAGAAGTTTAGGCCGCAGGAGAGTAACAAATGCTTTAGGGGATGCCAGGATGTGGGGGATCATATACATGTATGGTGGGCCTGTCCACGCGCCCAGAATCTCTGGGAACGATTGACCCGTTTAGCCTCCACACTTTTTCAAAAAGAAGTAGCTTCTTCAATTGAATCCTGTTTACTGGGGGTTCATATTAAAAACTTGTCGCAATCCCAGAACAAGTTGTTTCAAATAATGGCATTAGCTTCAAAGATTCACATAGCCAGTAGATGGAAGGACATGAATCTAAACTTTCAAGAGGTAATCAGGAAGATTAACTATTTACTCATTAATGAGAGGCTAACCCATATTGTTTTAGATAGGATGCCCCAATTCCAGATAGTTTGGGACCCTTGGATAACATCCTCCTTTAGCGTTCCCCTAGTATAATGTCTGTAATTGCTTGAAGCGATTCTGAGGAGTGTACTGGAGTGGGGGAGCTTTAGAGATCTCTCAGTGGTGCCAGATGGCAAGGAGGATTTGACGTAAGAGGGAGAAACCAGTCGGGATTGCTTCATGGCCGACATGAGGGGCCAATGATTATTTTTTTTAATTTTTTTTCTCTTTTTTTTTTTTTTTATTCTTTTGGGGGGATATGGTTTATGATAGTTTAGTTAACATAGATAGGTAATACATTTTATATTGTATTCTCCTATCAACGGTGTACTTTAGAATTTAATTGGCTCATTTTGCCTTGTATTTTTTATATGGTTGAAAAAACCAGCTTAGATACTAGAAAATTTTCTCACTAAAAATTAAAAAAACAAGAAGGTTTAGTCAGTTACATGCTGCAAAATGATAATTTTATGACTTGATAAAACTGATATTTATGACTGTTAAGAATGTTTTATTTATGTTTGGATTTTGCATACCTTCTAATAAAAGAATATTTATTCAAGAATATAAATTGCATGGCTATTTTTCCTTCCCAGATGCATAACTTTACAGTTATTCTTATTAAAACTCATCTGCCACTTAGATGTCCATTCCTCTAATTTATTCAAATCCCTTTGGAGGGAAAGTACATCATTTTCTAATTGAATTACCTTGCACAACTTTGTGTCATCAGCAGAAATGGAGACACCACACTCCAATCCCACTTCCAAGTCATTAATAAATATGTTAAAAAAGAGGGGACCTAATACTGAGCCCTGAGGAACCCCACTTACCACATTAGTCCAATAGGAGTATGTTCCATTTATAACAACCCTTTGCTTCCTGTCTTTTAGACAGCTCTCAATCCATGAGCAGATATTTACTGCAACTCCTGTATCTCTTAGTTTGCACAATACTCTCCCATGTGGCACTGTATCAAAAGCCTTTGCAAAATCCAAATAGTCTACATCCAGACTATCCAAGTTCCCACTAACTTCCTCATAGAAACTAATTAGGTTTGTTTGACATGACCTATCCTTCATAAATCCATGTTGGCTCCTACTTATAACCCTGTTTGAATATACATATTCCTGTTTATTATACCTTATTAACCCTTCTAAAAGCTTTCCCACTATCGAAGTGAGACTCACTGGTCTATAATTCCCAGGATTTGCTCGTGCTCCCTTCTTAAATATAGGTATCACCTCTGCCTTTCTCCAGTCATCTGGTAGAGACCCTGTGTTGAGTGAATCCTGAAAAATTAGATATAATGGTTTGGCTATTACAGAAACCAGTTCCCTCAGTACCCTTGGATGTATTCCATCAGGACCTGGGGCTTTATTAACATTTATTTTTTCCAACCTCTTTTGGATTTCTTCCTGCGGTAACCAGTTATTTGGTGAAGGTAGTGTAGCCCCATTATGTTGCAGTGACGCAACCACTGGTACCTCCCTTGTGTGAACCTATTTAGCTCATCTGCCTTTTCCTGGTCACTAATTATCAGACGGCCTGTGTCACATTGTAATGTTCCTATAGCTTCCTTCCTGGCCTTCTTCCCATTAATATATTTAAAAAATATTTTAGGGTTAGTCTTACTCTCCTTTGCAACTAACTTTTGATTTCCTTGTACTTGGTTAAATTTAAACGCTTGTTCTTTACTCCTTATCTTCATCTTTAATTCATTGCTAAGCCACATGGGTTGTCATTTACTCCTTCTACTTTTATTTCCACAGGGTATATGGTGATAAGTATGTTTATTTAGTAAGGATTTGAACTTTGTCCATTTATTGTTCAGTTTTTACCTGTCAATTTTCTGTCCCAGTCTATACTTTGTATTGCTGCCTTTAGACCGTTAAAATCTGCCCTTTAAAAATTAAGAGTTTTTGTTAGCCCCTTACAGTTATGTTTTTTTTATTTCATCTCAAATGAGACTGTGTTGTGACCACTGTTTCCCAAAGGTTGTCCTATTTCCACATTTGATACTATATCAATATTATTTATGACAACTAAATCTAAGATTGCCTCATTTCTAGTAGGCTCTCGTATAACCTGGGCCAGATAATGATCTCTGAGTGTACTCAAGAACCTGCTCCCCTTAGCTGAACTGCTGGTCTCATTTATCCAGTTTATGTCAGGGTAATTAAAATATCCCATTATTAGAACTTGACCATGCTTAGCGGCATTTCCAATCTGTAACAATAATTGCATTTCCTCACTTTCAATTGTATTTGGGGGTTTCTATATATATTATTATATATTCTTTTAGAATTTGCTCCTCCACTATTAAACTCTACCCACAAACATTCAACATCACCGTTAGTTCCAGCATAAATATCTTCTCTGACTATAGGCTTAAATTCAGGCTTAACATACAGACAAATCCCTCCTCCTCTTTTACCATTGCCTCTATCTTTCCTAAATAGGCTATAACCATCCAGATTAACAGTCTAGTCATGAGATTCATCCCACCATGTTTCAGTAATGCCTATTAAATCCCATTTCTCATTAACTGCTAATAATTCTAACTCTCCCATTTTTCCTGGCAAGCTTCTGGCATTAGCAAGCATACACCTTATGTTATGAGTCTGTAGTTCTGAAGTGCCTGCCACTGTACTTGAGTTACTTAGCAATATCTCCCTATTGACTGTACTCACCCTCCACCATCTCCTCCCCATGACTAGTTAATAAGTTCCTTACCCCCTCTAAACTTACTACCCCATTACTTCTATCTCATCCCCCCCCAACCTACTAGTTTAAAAACTCCCCTAGCCTTTCTACCATCCTATCACCTAGCACAAAAGCTCCCTCATCATTAAGGTGCAATCCATCCCTGCTATAGAGATTGCACCCAAGTGAGAAGTCAGCCCAGTATTCTAAAAACCAAAACCCTCCTTAATGCACCACGCCTTAACCTCCCTAAAGTGTACTGCTTCTGACCTGGGCATCAGGGGAAAATATTTATAAATAACATATATAGAATAAAAAATGTAAAAATTAAATATCTGAAATCTGGCTTACTATTTGGGATTGCAATGAAAGGGAGGTTAGTGCATTCACTTTGACAGGATTGGGCAGCTTAAAATCTAAATCCACCCTTGTTGATCATCATTTAATTAGGTTTGCAATTGTAGCACTATCATGTAAGTCTAATACTGTGCAGATGACTAAACTACCTCCTGAGAGGACTGACATCCTATGATCTAAAAGAGAAACTTGATCTCTCTGCTGTAATGAGTGCCTAACGCAACCCTTGTACACTACTATAATAAAGTTGTGACAGCATTGCCCCTGTCTGCCTATTTACTGCTATACCTGTAACCCTTAGTTTACACAATAGTATCCCATGTGGCACTGTATCAAAAGCCTTTGCAATTTTCTACTATTTTCTACTAACCTCCTCACAGAAACCAATTAGATTTGTTTGACATGACCTATCCCTCATAAATCCCTGTTGACTCCATTTATAATTTTGTTCATCTAAACATATTCTTGTATATTATCTCTTATTAAGCCATATAAAAGCTTTCTCACTAGAGAAGTGAGACTTGCAGGTCTGTAATTGCATATCTGCTTTTCTCCATTCATCTGGTAGCGAACCTGTATTGAATGAGTGTTGAAAATTTAGATATAATGGTTTGGGTTTACAGAACCCAGTTCCCTCATTACTATTGAATGTATTCAATCAGGACCTGGGGCTTTATTAAAATGGATCGATTTTCCCTGCGTTAGCCAATATCTTGGTGAAGGTAGTGTAGCACTATTTGGCAGTGTCCCAGTTACTGGTACCTCCCTTGTGGGCCATTTACCTCACTGTAAGTGCTCTTCATGATGTGAAAGAGCACAAGACTGTATTTTAAAATGATCTATTTTTTTTAATTACACTTATAACAGCTAACAAATATAAAAGTGTATTCTGCCTAATGGCTGTTGCACTAGTAATAACAAATAGCCAAGTCATGGTGAAGACATTGATTGAGAGCGTTTTTTCCCTGTATTCAGGACTGCACTGACCAGTTCACCGATAACTGGCCTGTTTAGGTGATGCCAGCATTCCATGCTTGCCACAGGTGTATTTTGTTAAGGGCCAACCATTTTTTTTTCATACAAAGCATGCTAGGTGCAACCTATACTTTAAAAGGACCATAACTACTTTTTTCACACTTCAGTGCTGCTTTTTTAAAGAAATTTAGGTTCCTCTAGTCTGTTTTTTTCTGATGGATATCATTTGGTGTGTATTTTGAGAGCTCTTTTTATATTTTGTACATTTGTATACAGTGAATATGTAAGGTAGGTTCGGTCTTCAACATGTATAATACATTCATTGTATATGAATATCCATCTATATTCTGAGTCAGTAGGATTTTTAGCATGTATTTTCAAAGTGTTTTATCGTCTGTAATTGCAGAACTTCCAGGTTGTCTTTCTCATCTGTCTAATGTGTATTACTTTATGAGACATGACCTCATATAAACAAATGTAATAACACTGTTAGTTTGATTAATTTGGTTCTCATTTTTTGTAATGTTGTTTGTCCTTCGAAATCTGAAAATTGTTTCAGAATATGACATTTGCCAATTCTTTATTTGTTTTCTTTTTGGCAGATCTGTGGTTATATAAAGTTCACAAATCAGTTAATTTACTAGAAATTTAAAAAATAAACACATCTTTCCATATTATCTTCCATGCCCTAATAGCGCAGTGCACATTTAAAGATTCCAGTTTCCCTTTAAGGATAAGCAGAGAGACCAACATAGCAGACTTCTCTAGCAATAAAAATAAGGATCAGTTTGATTTCATTTTAAACTACCTTATATACTGTATATACTTGAGTATAAACCGACTTATGCTGAAAAAGCCCCCCTCGGCTTATACTCGAGTAAAAAAACAATCCTCCACCTTACCCCCCTTATCTTCCTCTTTCCCCCGTTATCCTCCTCCTTCCCCCGTTATCCTCCTCCTTCCCCCTCGTTATCCTCCTCCTCCTCCCCACCTTATCATCATCCTCCTCCTTCCCCTCTCCCCCTTATCATCATCCTCCTCCTTCTCCTCCTTACCCCTCTTATCATCATCTTGTTTCCCTCATAACCTCCTCCTTACTACACCCTCTCCAATCCCTATCCCCCTTCCTCCTTACATGTACCGGCATATGCTAATGACGTGACGTCACATGCGCGTCACGTCATTATTATGTCAGTACGAAAGACGTGCTGCGGCGTCAGGATCAGCATCAGCTGATCGGAGCATAGTAGCAAGTAAGGAGGAAGGGGCATAGGGATTGGAGAGGGTGTAGTAAGGAGGAGGTTATGGGGGAAACAAGATGATGATAAGGAGTGGGGAAGGAGGAGGATGATGATGATAAAGAGGGGGGAAGGAGGAGAATGATGATAGGGGGGAGGATGATAAGGAGGAGGATGATGATAAGGAGGGGAGGAGGATAACGGGGGAAGAAGGAGCATTATGATAAAGGGGGGAAGGATGAGGATGATGATAAGGGGGGAGGAGGATGATAAGGGGGGAAGGAGGAGGTTGATCAGGGGGGAAGGAACCTCTTTTCCACCCTCGGCTTATACTCAAGTCAATACCTTTTTACCGTTTTTTATGGTAAAATGAGTTACCTCGGCTTATACTCGAGTATATACGGTAATTGGAATAAAAATTATTTAATTAATCTAGTTGCAACCTATACTATTCAAGTATCATAACATGAAAAAAAAAAAAAAAACAGTGTTGCTTTATTACTGCAGTTTTGTTACTTTTATAAGTGTTTATGATGGAATTTAGTGTCTTCAATATTGTGGAATCTTTATTGTGCACACCTGAGTGACACTAGGAATCATGTATGGCTACACACAGCCCTTACTCAAGCCAAGTGCTTAGACTAAATGAGACATATTACATACAGTTGCAAGCAAAAGTATGTGAACCCTTTGGAATGATATGGATTTCGGCACAAATTGGTCAAAAAGTTGATCTGATCTTCATCTAAGTCACAACAATAGACAATCACAGTCTGCTTAAACAAATAACACACAAAGTATTAAATGTTGCCATGTTTTAATTCAACACACCATGTAAACATTCACAGTGCAGGTGGAAAAAGTATGTGAACCCTTGGATTTAATAACTGGTTGAACCTCCTTTGGCAGCAATAACTACAACCAAACGTTTCCTGTAGTTGCAGATCAGATGTGCACAACGGTCAGGAGTAATTCTTGACCATTTCTCTTTACAGAACTGTTTCAGTTCAGCAATATTCTTGGGATGTCTGGTGTGAATCGCTTTCTTGAGGTCATGCCACAACATCTCAATCGGGTTGAGGTCAGGACTCTGACTGGGCCACTTCAGAAGGCGTATTTTCTTCTGTTTAACCCATTCTGTTGTTGATTTACTTCTATGCTTTGGGTCGTTGTCCTGTTGTAACACCCATCTTCTGTTGAGCTTCAGCTGGTGGACAGATGGCCTTAAGTTCTCCTGCAAAATGTCTTCATAACCTTGGGAATTCATTTTTCCTTCGATGATAGCAATCCGTCCAGGCCCTGACGCAGCAAAGCAGCCCCAAACCATGATGCCCCCACCACCGTACTTCACAGTTGGGATGAGGTTTTGATGTTGGTGTGCTGTGCCTCTTTTTCTCCACACATAGTGTTGTGTGTTTCTTCCAAACAACTCAACTTTAGTTTCATCTGTCCACAGAATATTTTGCCAGTACTGCAGTGGAACATCCAGGTGCTCTTGTGCAAACTGTAAACGTGCAGCAATGTTTTGCTTGGATAGCAGTGGCTTCTTCTGTGGTATCCTCCCATGTAATCCATTCTTGTTTAGTGTTTTACATATCGTAGATTCGCTAACAGGTATGTTAGCATATGCCAGAGACTTTTGTAAGTCTTTAGCTGACACTCTAGGATTCTTCTTCACCTCATTGAGCAGTCTGCGCTGTGCTCTTGCAGTCCTCTTTACAGGACGGCCACTCCTAGGGAGAGTAGCAGCAGTGATGAACTTTCTCTTTATAGACAATTTGTCTTACCGTAGACTGATGAACAGCAAGGCTTTTGGAGATACTTTTATAACCCTTTCAAGCTTTATGCAAGTCAACAATTCTTAATCGTAGGTCTTCTGAGAGCTCTTTTGTGTGAGGCATCATTTACATCAGGCAATGCTTCTTGTGAAAAGCAAACCCAGAACTGGTGTGTGTTTTTTATAGGACAGGGCAGCTGTAACCAACACCTCCAATCTCATCTCATTGATTGGACTCCAGTTGGCTGACACCTCACTCCAATTAGCTTTTGGAGATGTCATTAGTCTAGGGGTTCACATACTTTTTCCACCTGCATTGTGAATGTTTACATGTTGTGTTCAATAACAACATGGTAACATTTAATTCTTTGTGTGTTATTAGTTTAAGCAGAGTGTGATTGTCTATTGTTGTGACTTAGATGAAGATCAGATCACAATTTATGACCAATTTGTGCAGAAATCCATATCATTCCAAAGGTTTCACATACTTTTGCTTGCAACTGTATATAGTTGTGAGCATGCAGGCCATTGCTAACGCTTGCGTGCTCGCGTAGCAAGCCCGCAGCCCTTACTCCTTGCCAGCAACTGCGGACCTCGCATAATTTACGTAGTTACGAAAGCAAAATACGAGACACGTTACGACCCATTACGACCTCGCAAAAAAACTCCGAAACCCGCGCAAATGAAAACATGACAAACACAATAAATTCACACAACAAATACATCAAAAGCTTACCTACGGCAAGGGGGGACACCCAGGACCTCGAAAACTGAAGTTACACCTCAATTTAACTCAAATAAAAGAGTTTAGACACTCCAAAATCCCCTAAGCGAGAAAAAAAATGGCCGCTGAAAAAAACGAAAACGAAGCTACAGCAGTCTAAAGACGCAAAACACCACCAAACACCTACGGATTTCCCGAAAAAGACGTACGAGATCCGAAAACAAGGACGTAACCCGCGCGACCCTCTGCAAGTGTAGTTACACCTCGATTTAACTCAAAATTTCGGAGTTTAGACACCCGAAAATCACCTAAGCGAGAGAAAAAATGGCCGCCGAACAAAACGAAAACGAGGCTAAAGGACCCTAAACTTGCAAAACACCACCAAACACCTACAGATTTTCCGAAAAAGTCAGACGACATCCGAAAACAAGGTCGCTAAATCAGCCACAGCCGCATACCACACATTAGTCGCCATTTTAGAACAATAACTTATACAATCCGGAAGTACACAGCTACTCTAACGGATTTGGCTCGCGCACGCACACTATTACACTCCACATATTCATGACGCTTACACAGCAGCTCCACAGCACTGATTATGCAGCAACATGAAAACAGATTGCCAGCTCTTCAACACAATGCTTCCTGCATATATTACTTCACAATAGGTAAAGTATATAAATTTCTTATTTTATTAATTATTCATTGCCATACTGCTTATAGAATAGAAACAACCAAGAGCCTTCGGCGCTCATTGCGAGCCACGTGATGAGTGCCGAAGGCGTTCAGCGCGAGGCTCGCAATGAGTGCCGAAGGGTCTTAAAACACCAACAAAATTAATTTTGCACCCAAACAACATTACCTGCCTTACAATCTTATTGCCGTCATTTTTTGACGGGCAATTCGCTAGTATAGTATAATGTTAGAACCACACTGATGCTTCCAAAAGGAAAACATTATATCTTTCATATAATATGAATACACTATGTAGTAAACACAGTATATCTATTATACTCCAATACAGCCATAACACTTGTGTAATACAAGCAAAGTTGGTTATATAATGTAATAATAAAAACATCAGTACAGAAAACTCCCCGTTATCCAGCACCCATGGAGACTCCCTATTGCCGGATAAGTGTTGCTGGTTAATTGGGAGTCCACAAAAAAAAAACAATAACCCTCAAAATGCCTTTAAAAAGGCATTAGCACCTAAACTGAGACATTTAGGCCCAGAAGAAATAAATATTTAAAAAAAATTGTATTTATCTCGAACTGCTGGATAGTGCCAGATAATGCCGGTTTAGCTGGAGTTTTTTTTAAATGGGGAATTGATGCCGGCGTCGGTTGCTTGAGAGTGCCGTTGGATAGGTGCCGGATAACCGAGATTTTACTGTATTATAATATACTAGTAATAGTGATTATAATTATTATTATTACTCTGTCCATATTTTTCTTACTATCTGCAATCCATTCTGGATTATTACCTTGACATGGGTCTTGTGTACTTCAATGAAGCTGGGTGCTATACCATGTAGAATCAGCCAAGATGGGAAGATCCACTGGAGAAGGAACTGGCAATCCATTCCTCCATCTTTGACAGGATAACCTTATGGATAAGCACAACCAGAGACATAACAATATGTTACCAGTAGACAAACCCCTCAGGTCAAATGGTACCTACCACATTACTGGGTAAGAGAAGAGGATGAGTACAAGTAGCACCAGATCTAAAGAAGTAATTGGGCCAAAGTCAAGAGTATGTCCTGTGGGGGTGTGGTGTCTGGAGGAGATAGAAATTACGGATATTGCAAAGTAAAATTCAGCATAGCAACCTGGAATGTTAGAACTGTGAACCAAGGCAAAATGGAGGTGGTCAAAAATGACATGACAAGATTAAACATCGATATTCTGGGAAATAGTGAACTCAAATGGACTGGAATGGAACATTTCATACCAGACAGACATCAGATCTTCTACAGTGGTCAAGAATCCCGCAGAGGAAATAGAGTAGCCCTCCTCGCTCAAAGTGTGGCCACAGCAGTGCCAGCATACAACCCAACAGAATTATTTCAATTCAAATTCAAAGCAATCCCTTCAACATCCCAGTGATCCAAGTCTAGGCTCCAACCATGGATACTGAAGAGGGTAAAGTTGTCCAATATTCCACACCCCATAGATATAACACCAACAGAAGATGTTACTCTCATCACAAAAGGTTGGAATGCTAAAGCAGAGAACCAAAAGATACCTGGAATAACTAATAAGGTAAACCTTGGAGTACAAAATGAAGGAGGTCAGTGATTAGTAGAATTCTGTCAAGATAATTCTTGAGTCACAGTAAACACCCTCTTCCAACAGCCTCAGAGACGACTCTACACATGGACATTATCAGATGGTCAATATAGAAATAAGATTGACTATACAATATACTTTGTAGCCAAAGATGGAGGAGCTCTATACAATCAGCAAAAAACAATCAGCTGACTGCATCTCAAATCATGAGCTTCTTATTGAAAAGTTCAGATTTAAACTAAGTAAAAGAGGGAAAAATATCAGACCAAGCAGTTACGAAAAAGGTGAACCAAGAAGTCACGGCCCGAACTGAACATGTAACAACTGAATGGTTCAAGATTGGGAAAGGAGTGTAACAAGATTATATATTGTTGCCTTATTTATTCAACTTACACACAGACTACATCATGCGTACTGCAGGGCTGGATGAATCCAGATCAGGAATCAATATTGCTGGGAGAAATATCAACAATCTCAGATATGCTGATGATATTACTTTGATGGCTGAAAGTGAGGAGGAACTAAAATGTCTATTGATGAGGGTGAAAGAAGAGAGTAAAAAAGCTGGGCTGCTGCTCAATATTAAAAAGACAAAGATCATGGCAAGCCACAATCTCAGTGCCTGGCAAATAGATGGGGAAGAAGTGGAGGCAGTGTCAAATTTTATTTTTCTGTGCTCCACAATCTCTGCAGATGGTGTCTGCAGCCATAAAATTAAAATGTGTTTGCTTCGGGGGGGAGCTATGGCAAGTGTCAACAAGCTATTAAAACAGAAAATATATTACACTATGAGCAAAGTTCCAAAAAGATAGAGGGTTTGATCATGATGCTGAAGCTCAAATACTTTTTCCATATTATGAAAAGAAAGGATTAACTAGAGAAGACTCTGATACTGGAAAAGATTGAAGGCACACAAGGAAGGGGAATGGAGAAGAGGAGATGGACATTGGAAGGGCAGTAGCTGAGATATGTGCCTGGTGTGCTGGGTCATGGAGAGTCAGACCCAACCGAACGATTAAAGAACAACAAAAAGCCCTGTCAATGATATCACTGACTAGCACACTTGTGAAGATAGTAGAAACCTAAGTAATGTTAGATAATGTTCCAACATCTGAGTGTCTCTAACTCCTCTATAGCACCATATGGGAGGGATAGTACAGTACATACATAATAATACAATACTAAATGTATATCAATTCAGAGTGCTAACAATCTAAAGTACATAGTGATTTCATCCAAAGCACTTTACAAGGCTTGCTAAGCAGAGTGATAGAGAGAGAAGGCAAGGAAAGATGTGTAAGGGACATTGGAGAAGTTAAGCCATGGGTGTGTTTTGTGAAAGATTTGAGAAGAACAAAAATAGTTGCAATAAAGTTTATTGTCTAGTTGAGCTTGGGGTGTGCAGTGGATGTATATTGTTAGCATCTTGATGTAAATCAGTTGTCTGAGATATAATCTAGGCTTAGATACTGCAATGTTGTTTGTTTCCTTATATCCGCTACAATTCCAATCATGCTATTAAATTGCAACGATTTCACTTGCCTTTAATCCCGTAACACGTAAATGGAGCCCAAAGGCCAACAGGGAGCTAGAGAGGACTCGTAAGGGGGGTAAAGTCCAATCTGTAGCACTTTAAATGCACATATACACACACTACTGTACTTTTATGAATAGGGAAAGTGATGTTAGGTCTTATAATTAATAGCACAACATTCTCAAGCTTGCAAATCGGCCCACAAAAAAACTTTATTTCATGTTTTATTTCTTATGTTATATCGATCCCGGCAATCAATGTGATAATACATATAATGGAACTTGCATTTAATAGAATATCATATTTACGGCTTTATTAATATTGCACTATATCTGGAATGTGGGTCCGATCATAAATCATAATTGAACCCCGTAAGACTTTAAAATCCAACCTCCATTTTTCTGTGACACAATGATGTGATCTCTGTTTCCATTGGCTCCATCTAAACACATAACTTTGAGTTTGACCAATTGATCACCCTCATCTAACGTTCAACAAATGGTTCATAGGTTTGCGCCTCAAGCCCGTAACTCGCAGCATGTTCTAATTTAATAGCTTTGTAACTAGGCCAAATTTCAAGCCTGCAGCCCTTGCAAGCTTCCCAAAGCTGCTACAGGCTTCTAATTTAATGTGACTGTTGGTCTGTGAAAGTGCACCAGTTAGGTGTGGATTGGTGGATTGGGAGATGGTGAGAGTGAAGTGTAGCAATAGTTCTTTTGGATCTTGGATGTGATCATGTAGTTTAGCCTATTTGATCCTGGGAGAACAAAGAAAAGTAATTGAAATGGAACAGTGTATTGGAAGGTTGAGTCAGGGCATATATTCATGATAGGGGTGAAAGAGACAATTTAGAAAGAGGCAGTTAAAAAATAAAACCACATGGAAAATACACATCTGACATAACAAGTAACAAAACATTACATATGATAAAATATTATGTATACAGTACCTATGGCCTTGGATGTATTAAGATATATAGCATAACCTGAGGCTTGAATAGTAGTTATCCTTGGGATCTTGGGTGTGATGGGATGTCTGATCTGTGTTATCCTCTAACGTTGGATGGATTGATGCCTATAACAGAGCTTGAAATCTATGTAACAGTAGTACCTTGGGATCTTAGAAAGGGTGAGGTGATCTGGTCTGAGTTATCTACTGTCCTTGGGTTTGAGTGAGGCCTGTAAGTGAGCTTGAAGCTATCTTTGCTTACAAAGTTTCTGATTTGCTGAGAAGAAACCTTTATTCAACCAATCAAAGCCTAGGAAAACTAAATAATTTAATAATAGCTAAAAAAATTGCTCCAGTAAATGGGTCTCTAAAGAATACCTAGTCAAAGCTTGATAAGAACAAAAACATTTTCAAACGTACTGTGTGTTTAAAAAATATAAAATTTTCTTCAGTGATCCCCCAGGCTTTGTAACCTGTGGATCTCTGGATCAGCATTGTAGTTTGAGTGCACCCATCCAGGTAAAAGTCTCAAAATGAAAAGCATTCTCTAAAGCACACATTAGTATCTAGGAGCAGTGTAACCTGAGCACCTAGTCATGTACAAAAACAGTTTAGTCACCACTTGTAGTATACTAATTTAGATTGCCAACTCCCTGGGTGGCTGTACTTCAGAGAAAATACTTAATTGAGGGGGTGGAGAACTGGAGGTTATATAGCCTTGTGGCATAATTGAAAAATAGTAGTGCAAGACGAGCCAGGAAGAGCATCTTATAATTTTCATAATAATCCCCATCTCCCCTCAAGCCCCAGAGTTTATTTACTTTTATTATAATTCCCATCTCCCCTCACCCCCGCCAGAGTAGTTACCATCTCTGGGGGTGTTGGAGGGGTTAGTGATTATTGGCAGGATAGTGTCCTGAGGGTGAGCTGGGATGTGCTCTTGTGAGTGTGGCTCAGGGTTAACGATTTAGGAAAAGAAGATTAACCCAGAGTCACACTCTGGATTACCGCTAGGAAGGTTAATATCCATCATATTTAATATACATCCTATTTACGATTATGTGATTTAGCATGATCATTATTTGCACTTAGCACTGTTCACCTCAATTCTGTGCAATATTTATCACAGTAATTGCTTCACAGTTGTCCACAGCACTTTATAGCTGGATCACATTTTCAGGGGTCTTATAGGATTATTTATCCAATATACACAGTGGCATATTGAGTCCTTTCCACACCTTATCCACGTGACGTCAGAGTATCAAGATTTTAATTCTGAGTTTTAACTATATTATTAAATGCTAAGTTTTAGTATTATTATTATTATTAGTACTATTCTCTATATTACAATTAGGCCCTAGGGTGTGCACTATGTAAAAGGGATACCCTTTACAGAAAAAGTCAATGTGCATAACTATTCACACCCCCCTAAAGTCAATACTTTGTAGAGCCACCTTTTGCGGCAATCACAGCTACAAAGTCGCTTTGGATAAGTCTCTATGAGCTTGCCAGATCTTACCACTAGGATTTTTGCCCATTACTCCTTGCAAAACTGCTCCAGCTCCTTCAAGTTGGATGGTTTGCGCTTCTGAAAAGCAATCTTTAAGTCTGACCACAGATTTTCTGTTGGATTGAGGTCTGGGCTTTGACTAGGCCATTCCAACACATTTACATGCTTCCCCTTAAACCGCTCAAGTGTTGCTTTAGCAGTGTGTTTGGGGTCATTGTCCTGCTGGAAGGTGACCCTCCGTCCTAGCCTCAAATCACGCACAGAGTGGTAAAGGTTTTGTTCAAGAATATCCCTGTATTTAGCACCATCCATCTTTCCCTCAACTCTGACCAGTTTCCCAGTCCCGGCTGTTGAAAAACATCCCCACAGGATGATACTGCCACCACTGTTTTTCCCTGTGGGAATGGTGTTCTTTGGGTGATGTGATGTGTTGTGTTTGCACCAGACATAGCGTTTTCTTTGATGGCCGAAAAGTTCAATTTTAGTCTCATCAGACCAGAACACCTTCCTCCATACATTTTGAGAGTCTCCCACATGCCTTTTCGCAAACTCAAAACGTGCCATTTTGTTTTTTGCTGAAAGTAATGGCTTTCTTCTGGCCACTCTGCCATAAAGCCCAACTCTATGGAGTGTACGGCTTAGTGTCATCCTATGTACAGATACTCCAGTCTGTGCTGTGGAACTCTGCAGCTCCTCCAGGGTTACCTTAGGTCTCTGTGCTGCCTCTCTGAATAATGCCCTCCTTGCCCGGACTGTGAGATTTGGTGGGCGGCCGTCTCTTGGCAGGTATGCTGTGGTTCCATGTTCTTTCCATTTGGTTATGATAGATTTGATGGTGCTCCTGTGGATCATCAAAGATTTGGATATGTTTTTATAACCTAACCTTGACTTGTACTTCTCAACAACATTGTCCCTTACTTGTTTGGAGAGTTCCTTGGTCTTCATGACAGTGTTTGGTTAATGGGGCCCCTTGCTTTGGTGTTGCAGCCTTTGGGGCCTTTCAAAAAAGGTGTGTTTCTGTAATGACAGATCGTGTGACCCGTAGATTGCACACAGGTGGACATCATTTTACTAATTATGTGACTTCTGAAGGTAATTGGTTGCATTAGAGATTTTTATGGGCTTCATAACAAAGGGGGTGAATACATATGCAGATGCCAATTTTCTGTTTTCTATTTCTAAAAAATAGTTTTATGCATATATTTTTCTCATTTCACTTTACCAACTAAGACTATTGTGTTTTGATCCATCACATAAAATTCAGATTAACAAAACATTGAACTTAAGGCTGTAATGTAACAAAATAGGTAAAAAGTCAAGGGGGGTGAATATTTTTGCAAGGCACTGTATATATGTGTTTCCTTGCTGCAGTCTAGTTACAGCACTTCCCACTCATTAACTCATTATAATATTCATGATGTTCACATTTCCTATTGGCTCATAAAGCCGTATCTCATCCATAAAAATTTGGTTTGGCTACTCCCTACACAGAAATCTGTTGTGGTTAAAGCAGGATTTATGGCTGTGGGCTGAGTGCCCTAACCAAGGGGAGCAAAAGATTTACATTAGAACTTAGGGAAAGAAAGCTTGCGCAGCTGATTTACGGCAGTGCCCTAACTTAGAGCACCTGATTTACATAAGGCCCTTAGTCACTTATTAACCCGTATATACTCTTTTCAATTACTTGCCAAATCCTCAATTTTTTTGCCATATATTTAATATTGTATTATTTTTTGTACTTAACCTGTGTATTGTGCTACGGAATATGTTTACGCGTTACAATTTTTTTAAATAATAATAATTAAAAGATATAAAATTCAAGTTTAGATTCAGAATTAAAAACACAAAAAGATATGTCAGAATGTTTACATGAGTTTTTGTCACCACTAGTTTTTGTTTCCCCTACTTTTCCACCATAACATATTTAGTTACATGAGGAACCCAGAGAATCAGGAAAAATGATGGGCAAGAATGGTATATGGTTTATGCATCCAGTGTTTTTAGTTTTGCTAACAATTTTCTTCTTTGAATCTAGGTCAAGTGTTTTCTTGCCAATGTTTATTTCTGTTGTCAAGCATATCACTTATTCTGGAATTCAGACAATATGAGCAGTGTCTCATGCCAGCATTATTGATGTGGAATTCTCTCTCCTGGTGTTTAACCATGAGACACAAGCTGATTACAGCGATGAAAACTATACTCTGTCCACTGATTTCAGGATCATTCTTCATGCGCAAGGAGTGTTTTGATGGTTCTGTAAAGCAAAACGATGGGAATTCAATACACTATATAGTAAATGCAGGAGGAATAATAGCTCTTTAGGGTGAAAGTTTGCAAGTCTTGATATCTCATAAGGTGCTTAGGACAAAATCATTGTGCTGTTTAGATTTTGAAGTCAAGAACAGGGCCTTCCTGGTATGTTTCTAAATGGTATTTTGTCATGTACTGCAACCCTTGTGTAAAAATGCTATTGGCACATTACATATAATTCAAAAACAACAATCATATTTCTGACATATATGTCCAGTAAAGTGGTTTTCTATGTTTTTGATGCCAAGAAGTGCCTGAATACTAGATGACAACTGCTTCTGTAAACCATGATGTACCATTTTTGATGCAATCTCACAGGAAAGTCTCTCACTATAGAGATGGTTCCCACTTGATTTAATGTTACACAAAGATTTGTTAATAAACTACACTGATTTATTGAATTGTTTTTTGTTTTTTTTATTTGTGGCAGTACATAGCATTTCTGTATCTTGTGCCCTACTGTTTTTTTTCTTAGATAACATTGGGTCTATGCCAATCTATCCTTTCAAACCTCAAATAAATATATCACAAATATGGATGTTTTTTTTTTATTACAATGATTTCCTTTGATAATGTAATAATGGACAGTACACTAGATTATGGGTTCCCAGATGTTCCAGTGGTTAGGATTCATTGCTGCAACCTGGGTTTGATTCCTGTCAGGGAACCAAGAGGTCACACCTACCTGAAATCAAGTAAAATCAAAGCAGGGTTGGTCATGATCAGTACTTGGATGGGAGACCACTTTGGAATACCAAGAGCTGTATACTGTGGCCCACTGGAGAAGGAAAGATGTTCCTGGTGTAATGCAGTCCATGAGGTCAAAGACAGTCAGACACAACTGAACGATGCAACAATACCAGATTATGCTTTTTTATGTCACTGTGAGATTTTCTTGTCCATTGGTTCAAGGAACCAGTTTGATGATTTCTGAAGCTGTTGACATGTTTAGGTCAAATTGTAGTAAATGTGAGCTCATGTTGTTCACAACTTATTCAGAAACATTGGATTTGCTTCACAAAAGGCTAAATGGGTTGCGTGCAATGTTTATATGTGCTTGGAATTTATTTGTGTTAAGGGAGGTTTGCCTTAAATTCCTTTCATCACACGGCAGCAATGATGTTCGCCAGAAATTACAGATGACAAACATACTTTACAGATTAAGAGTTAGATTTTTTTTTCTTGAAATAAAAGAGGGTTTGACATGGAAGTATGATTTCCAAACATTTGAATTCTGCCTAATGTTTAAATACACATTCTTAAGTAGATGTCATAACCATTGCATCAACACTACTTGCTATTCAGTAATGCAAACATGGCTGGCATGGAATTAATCTGCAGGACACAGATCCACCCTACATCAGAGTTGTTACACATCTCACTGTCTGCTGCACTGTCCCTCTGTGCGGAAGTTGGCTCCTTTTAAAGATAAACACTTTTTTTAATGATTTATGGCCTCAACTGAGTGTTCTTGCTCTGCCTAAACCCTGCATTATTACATCATTGGAAATGGATTATGTACTGATGTACAGTAAATATAAGCTTGGTTCTGCAGTTGCTATGCACTTTACACCTCCAATTTAAGGGGATGTGTCCCTTTCTTCAATATGGAATCTGAACCAGAAAGTGAGGCCAGTCGACATTAATCTAACCAATGAACAACTACTTTTTGATCTAAACAAATTATCCATGCAAAGAGGATTACACTTAGACTTGGTTATATTCTGGAGTATTGGTTATTTGAACTGATTTCCTATACATGGCCACTTTGAAACTTTGTCACTCTGCATACCTCAGCAAATCTCAGATCTCAGGGCCAGTGGTGTCTCTTCGTTCCAGCTTATGTTCTTAGTGTAGACCGACCTTAGTTTACAAACACTATATAACATATCTATATTTTATTAAGTTAAATTGCCACATCCCAATATGAAGCATAGCCAGAGGATATGTTTTTACTTGTTTGACTGGATTTGCCTGCAAACTAAACAACGGAAACCTTCAAGTAATGGTGTATTTCCATGACCAGAAAAGATAAATTACATGTAAAAAAAACTGCATTGTTTTGGCGAGTAGTGTAGCGAGAGGACAACCTTTTGTTGTCTAATAGTACTCTATAGCTATGCACACTGTTTAGCATATCAAAAAATGCATTCATGTTTTCTTCTTTCATGCTTAACAAGTACACACTACTTATGATGACCCTTGTATATGCACCTTAATTGAAGAGGCAACATAATTAAGAGTGTTTTCAGTGTGTCAAAAAAAAATGTGTGAGATGTGTGTATTATAGTTAGAAATCATAATGAATCAATATTTGTTCAGCTCTGCAAACAGCAATTACCATGCTTCAAGGAAATGCGCTTATTGCTGAGATATGTAAAACCACAACTGATGTGATGCAATCTTTGACAAACAGACAACATTCTTAACAGAATTCAGTACTATAGACAAGCAAGTTTATATAAATAAACTCTAAGACAATGTTTAGGTTTGTGCTCTGTTCTAAAGAACATATGAGTGAAAAGAATGTGCAGAAAATAGATGTGGGCTTTAATAAAATATTCAAAATCTGCATATATTATTGTGTTGTTTATTTATACTAAAAATCAATGTACATGTTTTCACTTGACCATACATTTTAAATACTAAGGGCCCTATTAAATTCCAGCCTCGTAAATAAGAGGCTTCTACTTAAGCCCTACGTACTGCAAAGTTTCTCTAACTTACAATGCTATTAAATTAGCCCTGCTGCGAGCAACGTGTGAGCTACGCAGCAGGGCCGTACGTATCTACACTGCGTAAATGTACATGAGGAGTGACAGCCTGCGAGATGATATCGCAGGCTCCCACTCCTCATCAAGTGCTGCGGGGGTCCTAAAAGGGACCTCCGCGGCAGTCCCCCACATAAGCATTGCCGTGGGGGGTACTCCAAACCCCCCCCAGGCACCTAAAATGAACCCCCCCTCAATGCGGGGGTCCCTGTCGGGACCCCCGAAGTGTCCTCACATGAACACCTTGCTGCAGGGGTCCATAGGAACCCCCGCAGCCCCCACACATTAACCCCTTGCAGCGGGGGTCCCCGATCGGCACTGATCAGGCCCCCGCTGCATTTAAAACTTTTAAATTCCCCGCCGCGGCTCCTTAAAGGGGCCGCGGCACACTATTAGCCAATCCCGGCCGCGGCACTTAAAATTAACCCCCCTCTATGCTGGGGGTCCCCATCGGGACCCCCGAAGTGTCCCCACATAAACCCATTGCAGGGGGGGTCCCCGATCTGCATAGATCAGGCCCCCCGCTGCATTTAAAACTTTTAAATTCCCCGCCGCGGCTCCTTAAAGGGACCGCGGCACACTATTAGCCAATCCCGGCCGCGGCACTTAAAATTAACCCCCCTCTATGCTGGGGGTCCCCATCGGGACCCCCGAAGTGTCCCCATATAAACCCCCTGCAGCGGGGGGCCCCGATCGGCACCGATCGTGACCCTGCTGCAATTCAATTTTAAATTTCCCGCCTCGCGGGTCCTCAAAGGACCGTAAAGGTCCTGAAAGGACTCGCACTAAAAATAATAACCCCAGGCAACTATAATTACCCCATTAACTCATGATGGTCAATCCAGACCACCATAAGGCCTAAATTAACCCATTAACTCATGATGGTCAATCCAGACCACCATAAGGCCTAAATTAACCCATTAACTCATGGTGGTCAATACAGACCACCATAAGACCTAAATTAACCCATTAACTCATGATGGTCAATCCAGACCACCATAAGGCCTAAATTAACCCATTAACTCATGGTGGTCAATACAGACCACCATAAGACCTAAATTAACCCATTAACTCATGATGGTCAATCCAGACCAGCATAAGGCCTAAATTAACCCATTAACTCATGGTGGTCAATCCAGACCACCATAAGGCCTAAATTAACCCATTAACTCATGGTGGTCAATACAGACCAGCATAAGGCCTAAATTAACCCATTAACTCATGATGGTCAATCCAGACCACCATAAGACCTAAATTAACCCATTAACTCATGATGGTCAATCCAGACCAGCATAAGGCCTAAATTAACCCATTAACTCATGGTGGTCAATACAGACCACCATAAGACCTAAATTAACCCATTAACTCATGATGGTCAATCCAGACCACCATAAGGCCTAAATTAACCCATTAACTCATGGTGGTCAATACAGACCAGCATAAGGCCTAAATTAACCCATTAACTCATGGTGGTCAATACAGACCACCATAAGGCTCTATTTAACCCCATCAGTCCCATAAGGGTATATTATTACCATTATGGGCCTGTTACAACCCAACATTAACCACATAAGTGCCATGATGGTCCTCAAGGACCATCATGACACTAACTACAAACACTACACTATAACCCCCAATAAACCATTTAATCTAAACTAACCCCCCTCTACACTAATCTATTAACACTTACACTACCTACCTACACTACCTACCCCCTAATAAACCTCCCCAACACTCTAATTACAAAAAACAAAAAACCTACAGTACAGAAAACAAAAAAAAATTACACACCTGAAAAGGAAAGACAGATAAACACAATACAATAATACATATAATACATTACATACATTACATACAATACATGACATTACATATAATATATTAAATATAATATATTAAATATAATATATTACATATAATACATTACATACATTACATACAATACATGACATTACATATAATATATTAAATATAATATATTAAATATAATATATTACATATAATACATTACATACATTACATACAATACATGACATTACATATAATATATTAAATATAATATATTAAATATAATATATTACATATAATACATTACATACATTACATACAATACATGACATTACATATAATATATTAAATATAATATATTAAATATAATATATTACATATAATATATTACATATAGTCCTAATCAAATACCCCCTATCTATCTAACATACAATCTATTTAATTTAAAATAAATCCTAACTATATCAAATACATCCCCCTATCTATCTAATATACAAAAAATCCTAACTACATACACAGACCCTTATTCTAAAATAAAATAAAATAATTACAGTCCTAACTACATACACAGACCCTAATTCTAAGCTAAAATCAATAAATTAAGACCACTTACCTTTAAGATGTTGCTTCAGATCACTAACCTATGGGTCAAACAAAAAAAAAAAATTAGTACAAAACATTAACATCAAATAAATAAACATTATATACATTCTACATATTCAACTCACCTTTACAGCATGTCCAGTCACTGTTAAGCTCTTCCGGCGCGGCCCTGTTAAAAAAAAAAAACACAATACATGAATACATGAATACAATATATAAACAATAAATAAAATACACAAATAAACATCTAAATATACATTTAACTTACCTCCCCGCGATGTCCCCGGCCTTCTCTCCTTCAGCCCCGGCTGGGCCGCGGAACCATCCGCGCTCTAAAAAAAAAAAAAAAAAAAAAACTAACGGAGGTCTGCACTGGCAGACCTCCCCGACGCTACTGAACCTCCCGGAGTCGTTTCCGGGAGGAAATTGGCATTGTCGGCTTGTGATTGGCTGAAAAAGCTGTCAGCCAATCAAAAGTCGTCAATGTAGGAGCCAATCAGGATGCGCAGATGTCTTCTACCAATCACTCCGTGGGGGTGTATCCCATAGTGATTGGCTGAAGGCATCTGAGCGTTGTGATTGGTTCCCAGAAAGATAGACAAGTGTTTAAGCCAATCAGGGTGGGATATTGGGGTGTATCCCATCCTGATTGGCTCACACATTGACGACTTTTGATTGGCTGAAATTGATAGACAGCTTTTTCAGCCAATCACAAGCCGCCAATGCCAATTTCCTCCCGGAAACGACTCCGGGAGGTTCAGTAGCGTCGGGGAGGTCTGCCAGTGCAGACCTCCGTTAGTTTTTTTTCTTTTTTTTTTTTAGAGCGCGAATGGTTCCGCGGCCCAGCCGGGGCTGAAGGAGAGAAGGCCGGGGACATCGCGGGGAGGTAAGTTAAATGTATATTTAGATGTTTATTTGTGTATTTTATTTATTGTTTATATATTGTATTCATGTATTCATGTATTGTGTTTTTTTTTTTTAACAGGGCCGCGCCGGAAGAGCTTAACAGTGACTGGACATGCTGTAAAGGTGAGTTGAATATGTAGAATGTATATAATGTTTATTTATTTGATGTTAATGTTTTGTACTAATTTTTTTTTTTGTTTGACCCATAGGTTAGTGATCTGAAGCAACATCTTAAAGGTAAGTGGTCTTAATTTATTGATTTTAGCTTAGAATTAGGGTCTGTGTATGTAGTTAGGACTGTAATTATTTTATTTTATTTTAGAATAAGGGTCTGTGTATGTAGTTAGGATTTTTTGTATATTAGATAGATAGGGGGATGTATTTGATATAGTTAGGATTTATTTTAAATTAAATAGATTGTATGTTAGATAGATAGGGGGTATTTGATTAGGACTATATGTAATGTATTATATGTAATATATTATATTTAATATATTATATGTAATGTCATGTATTGTATGTAATGTATGTAATGTATTATATGTAATATATTATATTTAATATATTATATTTAATATATTATATGTAATGTCATGTATTGTATGTAATGTATGTAATGTATTATATGTAATATATTATATTTAATATATTATATTTAATATATTATATGTAATGTCATGTATTGTATGTAATGTATGTAATGTATTATATGTATTATTGTATTGTGTTTATCTGTCTTTCCTTTTCAGGTGTGTAATTTTTTTTTGTTTTCTGTAATGTAGGTTTTTTTGTTTTTTGTACTGTAGGTTTTTTGTTTTTTGTAATTAGAGTGTTGGGGAGGTTTATTAGGGGGTAGGTAGTGTAGGTAGGTAGTGTAAGTGTTAATAGATTAGTGTAGAGGGGGGTTAGTTTAGATTAAATGGTTTATTGGGGGTTATAGTGTAGTGTTTGTAGTTAGTGTCATGATGGTCCTTGAGGACCATCATGGCACTTATGTGGTTAATGTTGGGTTGTAACAGGCCCATAATGGTAATAATATACCCTTATGGGACTGATGGGGTTAAATAGAGCCTTATGGTGGTCTGGATTGACCATCATGAGTTAATGGGTTAATTAGAGCCTTATGGTGGTCTGGATTGACCACCATGAGTTAATGGGTTAAATAGAGCCTTATGGTGGTCTGGATTGACCATCATGAGTTAATGGGTTAATTTAGGCCTTATGGTGGTCTGGATTGACCATCATGAGTTAATGGGTTAATTTAGGCCTTATGCTGGTCTGGATTGACCATCATGAGTTAATGGGTTAATTTAGGTCTTATGCTGGTCTGTATTGACCATCATGAGTTAATGGGTTAATTTAGGCCTTATGCTGGTCTGGATTGACCATCATGAGTTAATGGGTTAATTTAGGTCTTATGCTGGTCTGTATTGACCATCATGAGTTAATGGGTTAATTTAGGCCTTATGGTGGTCTGGATTGACCATCATGAGTTAATGGGGTAATTATAGTTGCCTGGGGTTATTATTTTTAGTGCGAGTCCTTTCAGGACCTTTACGGTCCTTTGAGGACCCGCGAGGCGGGAAATTTAAAATTGAATTGCAGCAGGGTCACGATCGGTGCCGATCGGGGCCCCCCGCTGCAGGGGGTTTATATGGGGACACTTCGGGGGTCCCGATGGGGACCCCCAGCATAGAGGGGGGTTAATTTTAAGTGCCGCGGCCGGGATTGGCTAATAGTGTGCCGCGGTCCCTTTAAGGAGCCGCGGCGGGGAATTTAAAAGTTTTAAATGCAGCGGGGGGCCTGATCTATGCAGATCGGGGCCCCCCGCTGCAGGGGGTTTATATGGGGACACTTCGGGGGTCCCGATGGGGACCCCCAGCATAGAGGGGGGTTAATTTTAAGTGCCGCGGCCGGGATTGGCTAATAGTGTGCCGCGGTCCCTTTAAGGAGCCGCGGCGGGGAATTTAAAAGTTTTAAATGCAGCGGGGGGCCTGATCTATGCAGATCGGGGCCCCCCGCTGCAGGGGGTTTATATGGGGACACTTCGGGGGTCCCGATGGGGACCCCCAGCATAGAGGGGGGTTAATTTTAAGTGTCGCGGCCGGGATTGGCTAATAGTGTGCCGCGGTCCCTTTAAGGAGCCGCGGCGGGGAATTTAAAAGTTTTAAATGCAGCGGGGGGCCTGATCTATGCAGATCGGGGCCCCCCGCTGCAGGGGGTTTATATGGGGACACTTCGGGGGTCCCGATGGGGACCCCCAGCATAGAGGGGGGTTAATTTTAAGTGTCGCGGCCGGGATTGGCTAATAGTGTGCCGCGGTCCCTTTAAGGAGCCGCGGCGGGGAATTTAAAAGTTTTAAATGCAGCGGGGGGCCTGATCTATGCAGATCGGGGACCCCCGCTGCAAGGGGTTAATGTGGGGGTGCTGCAGGGGTCCTGATAGAGACCCCTGCAGCATGGGGATGTGTATAGGGTGCAGGGGGGAGCCTCACGCTGCTGTCTCGGGCTGTTCCGAGGCAGCACGTAGAGGCTTTCGGATCCCTTGCGTGGACTTTTTGTCCACGTAGGGATTCTTACGATATGCGAGACTCGTGCATAGATTTAAGGCTACGTAGCTCTCTCGGAGCCTATTCTCGGCCATTTTCTCGCAGTCATATCGTAAAGCAGGCTGCGAGAGATTCGGTTCTCGCAAACAGCAGGAAAACTGCCTTTTGCGAGCACCGAGAGAACTACGAGGGAGAATTTAATAGGGCCCTAAATGTTTGCATAATGCAAGCAAAAAATATTATATTTTGTGTTTTATAAACTTTTTAAAAGGTTGTTTTATGCAATTTACTAAGTAGTTATATAGCCCTATTAAATTAGCTCAACGTGTAAAACTGTAGCCATTTTACGGCTATTAAATTGGCCCTGTAAAGCAACCCGTCAACAACTTGCGGGGTAAGGGCGGGAAAAGGCTACAGGTCGAAGATATTTGAACTGCACGCCCTCAAATCCTTTGATCTGTCAAGCCCGTAACTGTTACGTTTCCAATCATGCTATTAAATTGCAACCCATTCACTCGCGGCATGTTCTAATTTAATAGCTCTGTAACGCAGCTGAATTTCAAGCTCGCAGCCTTTGCCGGCTTGCCGATGCTGGGGCTTCTAATTTAATGTGGCTGATAGTGTCCTTTACATAAGACCATAGTGCATCACTTTATGTTCTTGAGATAATAGAGTTTTATCATGCAAGGTTGCATGTGCGCCTTCCTGGGCATTTCATTTGATCTGTGTCTGATATTTCAAGTCAAGTATAATAAGAGAGACAGAAAAGCATACTATTAAACCAACAGTTTCCAGGTTGAGGTCTAAAAAACTAATGCTATGCTTATAGAATAGGGCAAAGGGTAATGACCACATAGGATCAAATATTTCTACTTCTAGTGACATTTTATGAAAGTAACCATTGGCACAATATGCATGAGCCATAACAGGTCATTGAAAAGCATTACATATCAATTAAATATTAAAGGAAATGCACATACCCACATTTCAAAGTGCGTATTCCTTTTAATGTGTGTGCATGGATGGGGTGGAGTGGAGTGGAAAAAGGCATAAAGGTTGCAATGGAGTGCTCCAATTTAATTAGGGATATTATTACATTTCAAAATATGTCTGTGACTCAATGTCAAAAGACTCTTTTGCAGGAAATAACATATATATATATAACTTTTGAATATACTTTTTAAAATCCCTTAGAAATAAATAGCTTTGGATTCTTTGGAATAAAAACACTTTGAGTAATGTGCATATTGATGACTTTCAGTACTTT
Organism: Discoglossus pictus; assembly: GCA_027410445.1. Taxonomy (NCBI): domain Eukaryota; kingdom Metazoa; phylum Chordata; class Amphibia; order Anura; family Alytidae; genus Discoglossus; species Discoglossus pictus. The sequence continues at coordinate 203,094,513 of CM050165.1, read as the reverse complement.
CACTAAAAAATGCACTCTTACAGCATTTTCAAAATGATGTGAAAGTTCTGAGATTAATATAATGCTGTATTTATAAAGAGACAGGCACGACATATAGATGATAAAAACAGAAGAAGCTGATGTCCCGACTGGTGAGAGCTTACAATCTATGTCATGATTTAGACTGACAGAGACAACCGATGAGGGCCAGCTTAGTAGCTGGCAGATGATTTAGACAACATCCTCTGGAAAACTAGATCACTGGGATCTATTCCTCTTCATCTTCGCATGTCTTCGGCAGCACTGACAGCTGCAGTTACAGGAGCCATCCGGCAAAGGACGCTATAAATTTTCGCCTTCATGTTTGATGTAGGGCAAAGAACTATTTTCCCATCCAATGTGGCGCAACTCGACGGCGCAGAGTCGACAGAGAGGCCATTGCTATGTTCAGTGCGGGCCCTCCGCCCCCCAGAACCTCGGCCTGTCTCTCATAGCTCAAGGCCTCTTCTGTCGGCGGCAGCGGGATTGCAGCAGTCAGATTTTGCGAAGGTGAAGATGGTGAAGGTGAAGGTGAAGAACCAAGGTAAGTCATGGATTTTCTGGTCTCTGTGGTAAACTGCTCTGACTAGATTTTGGGGTCTGCAGAATGAAAGTAATCAATTCCACATAGTAAATGCTTCCTGGTTAAGTCATGCAGTCGGCTGGGTTATAATAGAGCGCTAAGATATTATTTAGTGCTATGAAACCTCTTATTAGAGAGAAAGGCATGAGGAAGAAGAAAGAGGAGGATTACTTGATGAGAGAGCTGTGGGAGAGGAGCAAAAGCTTTACATTGTGTGGCAAACAGCATTGCCATGGCTTCAAATGTTATTGCCCGGTCACTTTTTGACATGCAAGTCGCTAGTGTATATACTTTATATATATATATACAGTATCTCACAAAAGTGAGTACACCCCTCACATTTTTGTACATATTTTATTATCTCTTTTCATGTGACAACACTGAAGAAATTACACTCTACTACAATGTAAAGTAGTAAGTGTACAGCGTGTATAACAGTGTAAATTTGCTGTCACCTCAAAATAACAAAGCCATTAATGTCTAAACTGTTTGCAACAAAAGTGAGTGCACCCCTAAGTGGAAATGTCCAAATTTTGCCCAAAGTGTCAATATTTTGTGTGGCCACCATTATTTTCCAGCACTGCCTTAACCCTCACGGGCATGGAGTTCACCAGAGCTTCACAGGTTGCCACTGGAGTCCTCTTCCACTCCTCCATGATGACATCACGGAGCTGGTGGATGTTAGAGACCTTGCACTCCCCCACCTTCCATTTAAGGATGCCCCACAGATGCTCAATAGGATTTAGGTCTGGAGACATGCTTGGCCTGTCCATCACCTTTAGCCTCAGCTTTTTTAGCAAGGCAGTGGTCGTCTTGGAGGTGTGTTTGGGGACGTTATCATGTTGGTATACTGCCCTGCGGCTCAGTCTCTGAAGGGAGGGGATCATGCTCTGCTTCAGTATGTCACAGTACATGTTGGCACTCATGGTTCCCTCAATGAACTGTAGCTCCCAAGTGTCGGCAGCACTCATGCAGGCCCAGACCATGACACTCCCACCACCATGCTTGACTGTAGACAATATACACTTGTCTTTGTACTCTTCACCTGGTTGCTGCCACACATGATTGACACCATCTGAACCATATAAGTTTATCTTGGTCTCATCAGACCACAGGACATGGTTCCAGTAATGCATGTCCTTAGTCTGCTTGTCTTCAGCAAACTGTTTTCAGGCTTTCTTGTGCATTACCTTTAAAAGATGATTCCTTCTGGGACGACAGCCATGCAGACCAATTTGGTGCAGTGTGCGGCATATGGTCTGAGCACTGACAGGCTTACCCCCACTTCTTCAAAATACTGGCAGCACTCCTATTTCCCAAAGACAACCTCTGGATATGAGACTGAACATGTGCACTCAACTTCTTTGGTCGACGATGGCGAGGCCTGTTCTGAGTGGAAACTGTCCTGTGAAGCCGCTGTATGGTCTTGTCCACCGTGCTGCAGCTCAGTTACAGGATCTTGTAATCTTCTTATAGCCTAGGCTATCTTTATGTAGAGCAACATTTTTTCTTTTCAGAGAGTTATTTGCCATGAGGTGCCATTTTGAACTTCCAGTGACCAGTATGAGAGAGTGTGAGAGTGATAACACCAAATTTAATACACCTGCCTGCTCCCCATTCACACCTGAGACCTTGTCACATGACACCCGGGGGGGGGGGGGGGTTAATGGCTAAGTGGGCCCAATTTGGACATTTCCACTTAGGGGTGTACTCACTTTTGTTGCCAATGGTTTAGACATTAATGGCTATGTGTTGAGTTATTTTGAGGGGACAGCAAATGTACACTGTTATACAGGCTGTACACTTACTGCTTTACATTGTAGCAGAGTGTTATTTCTTGAGTGTCACATGAAAATATATAAAAAAAATATGTACAAAAATGTGTGAGGTGTACTCACCATTGTGAGATACTGTATGTATATAATGGTAGACAAAAATGTCCCAAATTACAGTACTAAGGGGTCAACTTAGGGGCTCCAGAGATTCATATACAACACTGGTTAACAGTTGGACATCTACTGATAACGATCTACATTTTGGACCCCACTGCACTAAATGGTATCAACTACATACTGCAATCAATGTGCAGATTCAGGAGACTGCATTATTTGAAGAAGGAGGTCTTAATTGTAATTGGACAGGACCAATGAGACAATATATGGATTATATATATATATATATCACATATATAGTTGTGAGCATATGAGCCGTTGCTCACACTTGTGGGCTCGCACAGCGAGCCCGCAAGAACTGCGTGCCTCGCTAAGCGAGGGACGCAGTTCCCTGCAAATGTGGGTCCTCGCGAAGCGAGAGGCCGCATTTGCGGAGGTGGAGGCTCCAACGCCGGCTGTGTTTCCGCAAATTCGGCCCCTCGCAAGGCGAGGGGCCGCATTTGCGGTGGTGGAGCATCCCAACGTCCCAGCAAATGCGGATCCTCGCGAAGCGAGGGCCGCATTTGCGGTGGTGGAGTATCCCACCTCGGCTGTGTTTGTCCGCAAATGCGGTGGTGGAAGGTCCAACGTCGGCAACACACACACACACCCAAGACTTAAAAAAAAAAAACCTCAAAGGCGCCTCACACGCGGTTACACACACACACGCAAGACTTAACAAAAAAAAAATCAAAGGCGCCTCGCACGACTTAGAAAAAAACAACTGCATCGTACACGTAAAGGCCAACTGCGTCCCTCGCAAAAAAAATACGTCCGCATCGCAAAAAATACGGCCGCGAAACGAGCCATTCCCAACACGCAAAACTGGCCGAAGACTTAAAAAAACAAAACCTCAAAGGCGCCTCACACGCGGTTACACACACACATGCAAGACTTAACAAAAAAAAAAAATCAAAGGCGCCTCGCACGACTTAGAAAAAAACAACTGCATCGTACACGTAAAAGCCAACTGCGTCCCTCACAAAGAAAATACGGCCGCATTGCAAAAAATACGGACGCGAAATGAGCCATTCCCAACACGCAAAACCGGCCGAAAACGGCGCGTATGAAAACATCAGAAACACAAGAAATAAACACAACGAACACATAAAAAGCTTACTTACAGCAAGCGGGGGCATCCGGCACCTCGAAAAGTTAATTTACACATCCATTTAAGTCCAAAAAAAAGAGTGTAAACTGCCCAAAATCCCCTAAGCAAGAGAAAAAATGGCCGCCGAACAAAACGAAAATGAGGCTTCAGACGTAACTATACTACAGTGACTCGCAAGACTGAAACACATACTATACGGAACGTACCACACTGATATTAACCACCATTTTGAAAACTACTACACACAAAATGGCGGATGGAACGCAAATTGTAAGCTGGAACCCAAATAGCGCATGCGTATTGCGTTCTAACGGTCTCAGGCACTTGAAAGTTTATAAATACTGCCTACTTTCCAGAAAATTCTACATTTCTACTCAGGTGATGAACGGAGTGACTGGATAGTTAACTGCTGCTGTTACTTGAGAAGAGAATTGTTTCCTAATTTACTACTTTACATTGTGCAAATTACAACTGAGAGGTAAGCTATAATATATTACATTTTATTAACAAGACAGGACAAAAAAACAAACACTTTAACTATAAAAATGTCATTCATGTATAGTGACATGTAGCACGCACATTTATGTGTATAGCCCCTACAACAAACTAATCTTAACCCAAACTAATTAAACAACTCTATTTAAATGACATTAAAAAATAAAAATAAATTAACTATTAAAATATGATTCATGTATAGTGATATGTGACACGCACATATATGTGTATCATGTATAGTGACATGTCACACACACATTTATGTGTGTAGGCCCCAAAAAAAAATTATGTTCATTTAACTATTAAAATATGATTCATGTATAGTGATATGTGACACGCACAAAAAAAAAAACAACCTTAACTATGAAAATGTGGTTCATGTATAGTGACATAGTGACATGTGACACGCACATTTATGTGTATAGCCCCTACAACAAACTAATCTTAACCCAAACTAATTAAACAAGTATATTTAAATGACATAAAAATAAAAAAAACTTTAACTATTAAGATTAATGTATAGTGTATGTGACACGCACATATATGTGTATCATGTATAGTGACATGTCACACGCACATTTATGTGTGTAGGCCCAAAAACAAACTAATGTTAATTGAAACTAATTAAAGAAGTATATTTAAATGACATTAATTTATTGTAATTTAATATATCACCTAAAGCTCAATCTTTCTCCTTTTTTTTACCATTCAAACAGACTCTGCATCAACAGCATCACTCAAGAAATTGCACCGTGCATTGTGAACCACAATCCCTTTTAAAGAACACAAACAAAGAAGAAGAGGTAAGATAGAAAAATAGATTACATGCTGAAAAATACCATGCTTTGCTAAATCAAAAAGAAGAAATTTCATGTTCTTTTTCAAACAGACACTACAAGAAGACCGGCGGATTAAGAGTGGCAGGAGGGGACCCTCTGTCATTCGACACTTCAATCAAGGTAAAGTATAAAAAGTACAAAAAAGAAAGGGACTATATATGTTCAATGGCCGCCAATATAACAAATGCAGCAACCAAAAAGTAGTGAACACAAAATAGGATAATGCTAAAAAAATAGCCAGAATATCAAAAATAGAAAAAGCATTCATTTGCACTGTAGAAAAACATTAAAGCTTCATAAAAAACACTACTTAAGCAAATCAAGTATGCAACATATCGTAGACACAAAATAGGATTGTACAAAAAATCACACTAACAAATAGCAAAGTAAATTAATATTCTTCTTTAATGTTTAAGAACCTATAAGCCTTACAAAGAAGCCTAAATAAGCATACCAAAAGTAGAAGACACAAAATAGGATTGTACCAAAAATCACACAAGCAAATAGCAAAGTAAATTTATATTCTTTTTTAATGTTTACGAACCCTTTAAGCTTTACAAAGAAGCCTAAATAAGCATACCAAAAGTGGTAGACACAAAAAGGATTCTACCAAAATGTATATTATGTATATTAATAACTAAACAACTTTCCAAACATACACATCTCATTGCCGTCATTTTTTGACGGGCAAATCGCTAGTATATATATATCACATATATAGTTGTGAGCATACGAGTTGTTGCTAACGCTTGCGGGCTCGCGCTCCTTGCCAGCAACTGAGGCCCCTGTGAAGCTATTTGCTAGTATATATATATATATATATATACAGTAGAATCCCGGTTATCCAGCACCTAACTAACCGGGACTCTCAAGCAACCGGCACCGACATCAGTTCCCATTTTAAAGAAATTCCAGCTAAACCGGCATAACCACCAGTATCCGTCACTATCCGGGGTTCGAGACTGGAAAAAAAAAATACAAACTTTTTTCCTTATTGTTTTTTTCTGGGCCTAAATGGCCCCTTTTAGGTGCTAATGCCTTTTTAAAGGCATTTTGAGGGTTTCTGGGGTTAGGGGTCGTTTAGACCCTTTTTTTCTGTGGCTCCCAATTAACCGGAAGCTACACTTATCCGGCAATAGGGAGTCCCCATAGGTGCCGGATAACGGGATTTTTACTCTATATATTTTCTATACACTTTTGTATGTTTTTTTTATCATCATGCTGACGCTGACATATTAAAATAAAAAGGAAAAAGATCTGGCAATAATTAATTTATACTCCAACTATCTAGAAGTTGTTAAATTGAACAATAATAAACCTGGCAGAAAACTAAAAGACTTGCTTTGAAAAAATGGATTACCGGCGACTATCTAAATTCAAATTTCTCGAAAGCTTTCCCTATGACTTGTGGTCCATTGTCATCTTTAATACAAACCATGGTATTCTAAGAATAACAAACTATAAGAATATGATATTGAAAGATAAACATTCAAATTGAGAGGCTGAAATAACAAACTAAATCATAAAATAAAGTTTTTAATAGAGGTACAATTCATACTAATGAACTGCAATTTGAGCAATTTGAGCAAAATAACCTCAACTGCTATTAAAAGAATGCTGAACTAAAAAAAAATATTTCACATAATACCCTATCTGAGGAAGGAAATGATACAGCAACAACATGGAAGAAATCATAACAAGAATACAAATTAAACATATTTAAATATTTGCAAAATTAATAATATTTAGTAATAAACTGCTCACTTTTTTGTTTAGTCTTTCCAAGATCATATGAGGTAAAGAGAATATTATAGGGAAACAGGAGACATCTGTTGGAAATACAAAAACAGTTCACTCAGACACATTTGCGCTGTATGCTTATGAGACCATCTGTTGAAGAGCCAGATCAGTACTTCATACCAAGAAATGACATTAACATATAGGAATATAGTTACCTGTGAATGTACAACCAGGGAAAGTTGTCAGCATAGATAAATCAGTGGATTCGCCTGGGACATCATGATGTGACCCACTTGTAAAATGAAACTATTAGACAAGTTGGTCAGAGACAATAATATTAGACAAATCTGATGTAATTCCATTTGAATGTACCAAATCATTGCAAAACATCTGGAAAGGTAGTTTATAAAAGGCATTTTTTGTCATTACATAAACTGCTTATTTGAAAGGATTAAAATATGTTTTGATAGGTACGCAATGATTTTTAGTTTTGTTTAAAGCAATATGTATGGACTAGGCAGTCCTGTATACAGTGCCTTGCAAAAGTATTCACCCCCCTTGGCATTTTCTGTGTTTTGTTGCCTCACAACCTGGAATTAACATGGATTGTTTCAGGATTTGCATCATATAATTTACAGAACATGCCCACAACTTTGAAGATGTTTTTTTTTATTGTGAAGCAAACAACAAATATGACAAAATAACAGAAAAAGTCAATGTGCATAAATATTCACCCCCCTAAAGTCAATACTTTGTAGAGCCACCTTTTGCGGCAATCACAGCTCCAAGTCGCTTTGGATAAGTCTCTATGAGCTTGCCACATCTTACCACTGGGACTTTTGCCCATTCCTCCTTGCAAAACCGCTCCAGCTCCTTCAAGTTGGATGGTTTGCGCTTGTGAACAGGTTTAGCTGCATATTAGTTGCCTTAACATTGATTGCATAGGTTTGGCTATCTGATTGTCTTGTCATCTCATTCTATTTTAAATAATGTTAAAGGTGTGTTTTGTTTTAACAAAAAAGAAAAAGGAAAGAAAAGGTTTAAAAGAATGCTTTGTTACAGAAAAGCCAAGTACATAGTTATAGCATAATGAACTGCTTATTTGACAGCAGGACCTGTAAAACCATGTAAAGTTACCACTACTGTGTCACTTCCTAGTGTTCAAACTACACTTAACAATTGGGGAGCTTGGAAGCTAAGTTATGCAGAAGCTTCCAAAAGAGCAAGCTCCGGCTCCTGTCTAGCCACTCCATGAGCTTCGTTCATATATAGCAGCCCCTGCCAAAAATGAAGACAATTGTGTACCTGAGAACTTGATCTTGAAAAGTCCAATGAGAAACTTGAAGGAAAGGCAAAATATTCTCCTGGACATTAAAACAATGGATTATTCAACAGTGGTACAGTGAAAATCAGGGAACAGAGATGCCAGTAGCGATGCAGGTCTTCGCCTCAGGGAACAATAAGATGTAATGGCAAGGAGTAATATGTGTCATCAAGATAACTAAAATAAGGATGTTCTCTCTATATGGCAAGGTTATACTACTATTATTTACCATGATATTGTTACTGAACAAGTGAAGGGCAAGAGTTAAACCCTATCACATACCTGAGGCTAAGAAGTTACAGATAAGGGTGGAAGATAAAACAATTCTGGATCTTGGAATCATTGAAGAATCCCAAAGTGAATGGTGCTGGCCAAACCAAAATTAATGGTATAGTTCCCTGATGGAACTATTAGATTCTGCAGTGACTTCCTCAAACTAAATTCACTGTCACAATTTGAGCTTATCCCATTCCCAGAGTGAATTAACTGATCAATCAGTTTGTAAAGGCAAGATTCCTAACAACACTGGATTTAACCAGCGGATATTTGTAGATACCTGTGACTTAATTGGCAAAAGAAAAAATAATAATTGTCCACTCCAGATAGCCTGTTTGAATACAAAGTCCTCAACAGAGCTGGAAGTTATCATGGCAATGCAGACGCCTTGTCTTGCATACAAGGTGTATATGTGACTCACAGACTATGGCCCTCATTCAATTGCGATTTGGCCAATTGAATAGGGCTCTAAATAAGCAAATAGCATATTATTTTTAAAGAAGTTTTTAGTTAGTGAAAACCTTGCTTTTGGATAGATGCTTATTAAGTAAAAACTTCTTTAAAAAAAGTATGTTATGTGCTTATTTAGAGCCCTATTCAATTGGCCAAACTGCAATTGAATGAGGGCCTATGACTACTTGGAGCAACAGTGGAACACCTGATATTCTGGGGAAAATATACAGGCCAGTGAATATATGGACTTGTGATTTTTTTGGGCAATTCTCATGCAAGTTTAGTTGGATGAGAGCTGGTTAGTAAGAAAATTGTATATTAGTTAAGGTAGTGCTTCAGTGGAAGCTAGTCCTTTTATTTTCTTTGACTGGTGTTCATATTATATTTCTGTATCACTGGCTAAATTTCAGTACAACTTGTAAAATTATATTCAGCCTCTTGTATTGTGTTCCTCCATCAAGGTGTCTGAAACACGGCACAGACCAAGTGGAGGCTGGTAGCTTGTTACAATATGCATACATTCAATGTCAGTTCAGCCTTCTTTGTTCTTTATGAATTATGCTTGGTGGTCACTCATATAGGTCATTGGCCAATCTAATTTGTGCACAAAATTCTTACTTTATAGGGTGAAAAGCCCCTTCCTAGTCTGCATGATACACATTTTAAAACTTAGAAATTAGAAAAAAAAAAACAATTGCTTTAAAAAAAAAAAAAGTGTTTTATTTTTACGTACTTTGTATTAAGTTGAAACAGATACAGTGTCTTGCAAAAGTATTCACCCCCTTGACTTTTTACCTATTTTGTTACATTACAGCCTTATGTACAATGTTTTGTTAATCTGAATTTTATGTGATGGATCAGGACACAATAGTCTAAGTTGGTGAAGTGAAATGAGAAAAATAAAAACATAAAACTACATTTTAGAAATAAAAACCGAAAATTGGCATGTTCATATGTATTCACCCCCTTTGTTATGAAGCCCATAAAAAGCTCTGGTGCAACCAATTACCTTCAGAAGTTACATAATTAGTGAAATGGTGTCCACCTGTGTGCAATCTAAGTGTCACATGATCTGTCATTACATATACACACCTTTTATGAAAGGCCCGAGAGGCTGCAACACCTAAGCAAGAGGCACCACTAACCAAACACTGCCATGAAGACCAAGGAACTCTCCAAACAAGTAAGGAACAATGTTGTTGAGAAGTACAAGTCAGGGTTAGGATATAAAAAAATATAAAAATCTTTGATGATCCCCAGGAGCACCATCAAATCTATCATAACCAAATGGAAATAACATGTCACAATAGCAAACCTGCCAAGAGACGGCCGTCCACCAAAACACGGATTGAGCAAGGAGAGCATTAATCAGAGAGGCAGCACAGAGACCTAAGGTAACCCTGGAGGAGCTGCAGAGTTCCACAGCAGAGACTGGAGTATCTGTACATAGGACGACAATAAGCCGTACACTCCATAGAGTTGGGTTTTATGGCAGAGTGGCCATTACTTTCAGCAGAAAACAAAATGGCACTTTTCAGTAATCAAAGAAAACGCTATGTCTGGTGCAAACCCAACACATCACATCACCCAAAGAGCACCAGCCAGGACTGGGGAAGTGGTCAGAATTGAGGGAAAGATGGATGGTGCTAAATACAGGGATATTCTTGAGCAAAACCTGTACCACTCTGTGCGTGATTTGAGGCTAGGACAGAGGTTCACCTTCCAGCAGGACAATGACCCCAAACACACTGCTAAAGCAACACTTGACTGGTTTAAGGGGAAACATGTAAATGTGTTGGAATGGCCTAGTCAAAGCCCAGACCTCAATCCAATAGAAAATCTGTGGTCAGACTTAAAGATTGCTGTTCACAAGCGCAAACCATCCAACTTGAAGGAGCTGGAGCAGTTTTGCAAGGAGGAATGGGCAAAAATACCAGTGGTAAGATGTGGCACGCTCATAGAGACTTATCCAAAGTGACTTGGAGTAGTGATTACTGTGAAAGGTGGCTCTACAAAGTATTGACTTTAGGGGGGTGAATAGTTATGGACATTGACTTTTTCTGTTATTTTGTCCTATTTGTTGTTTGCTTCACAATAAAAAAAAGAAAAACATCTTTAAAGTTGTGGACATGTTCTGTAAACTAAATGATTCAAATCCTCAAACAATCCATGTTAATTCCAGCTTGTGAGGCAACAAAACACGGAAAATTCCAAGGGGGGTGAATACTTTTGCAAGGCCCTGTATATTATCATTCACCCTTTGACTAGTCTCATAGTATTTATTAAGCTTACTCATTAAAATATTGATTTGTATTTAACATATGATGATGCTCTCATTGTTGGGATTATCATTACATTACAATATAAACAAGAGCTATGAGTTGTTATTATATAGTTGTTATACTGTCATTGTGAGCTGCTGAATTACACTTACAAACATTGTTTGATCAGTGTACTTACTACTAACTGTTGTAAAATGTTACTTCCATCTGTTATTGAGCTTTAAGTCTTGTAACTATGTATAATACTATAACAACTTTACAGTGTAGCTATGAATTGTTATTATATTGTTGTTACAGGATTACATGTGGAAATGTATGCAGTTTAATGCAAATTTGAATTATGGCCAGTTTACATTGTATCCGTTAATGAGACTAGTAATTAGAAACTAAGGGATGTAAAAAAAGAGTGAAGTCCCATTTGTATTGGAAAGTTGTTTTGTAATAAATAGGTTTTAATTAGAGACACTAACTTGGGTTTCAAGTGTTATAGAGAACCTTGTCTTTTGTCTCTATGATTTGATTGTCACAATACTTTGTGTGTTTCCCTTTCTTTAGAGCTTATCTGAGTGTGTTCAGTGAAGTTCAGTTTTTTGTATAATACAGAATATGGCTATATTTCGGGCATCAATAAAGACTGAGCCTTCTAAATAGGAGGATCCTTTATAAACAAAGGGCTCTTCTTTTGTCTTTATCTTTCTCTGACTAGCTTATCATGCTCTGTTCCATTAACCTTGTAGCAGGATTTTTTTAGGTGAAGGCCCTTTTTCACAGTTTAAAAGAGAGGAACCAAGGGTTCAATCAAGAAAGAAGAGGATACATTCTTCTAGCAACATGGAAAGGTTCTGAAGATTTAGGACAAGGGTGCTGGTGATCTCCACTGAAGGTTGTCAAATGGATAGGTAATGTATAGCCCCCCACAGGTTTAATGATTTTTTGTCGTCTTTCTATTTTTGGTACATTAGGGACTATGGGGAACTAATATGGACCCCTATGGTACTGACAGGAATACCACCTATGGACCCCCATTGACATGGACATAGTATTGATCCTTGGGGGTCTTTATGGGCCCCATGGGTCTAGTAGTGATGCCCAGGGGTCTTAATGGGTACTAGTGGGGATCCAAGGCATTCTTGATTTGCAGTGGAGGTCCTGGGGTTTAAAATGGGAATTTTGGGAATTCCCTGGACACTGTGGCGTTTTATGGGGTTCCCCAGACTCAAGAGGTAACAGGGTTTGCCTTTGGAAGGGGTATTGGGAGTGTATTTAGAGGGGACCATGGTAGGTGAAGGGGGTTTGAGTGTTCCGTCCCACCAGCTTAAAAGTTCATGGCAATGCAGATGACTTGTCTCGCATACACTGCCTTGTGGCTTTACTCGCTCAATTCCTGTATCCTGCATCAATACACGTGAATAAAGCATACTCTTGAAGTAGGACCATTATCTCTTTAACATGTATATGATGAGCTGTACTTTTTACACAATAGTGCTTGATTCATACTTGTAAGTCTGCTTTATATAATTATTTGCAGTTTCAGTGTCAGTGCCTGTTTAATTTACATTATCTTACAGGTACATGGGAGTTTCCCTGTCTTTTTCTAATCACATATAATAGTTGTCAAACTGCGATTCGTCGTCATGCTTGCGACAAATCGCAGTTTGGCAACTACTACAGCCGCAACGGGCCGCGCATGCTCATTGCATAAGCCGAGCTTGCTCATTGCGGCGACAAGACAGAGGAGGAGAGAGAGAAGGAGGGGACACACAGGGAAGGAGGGGGTAGACACAGAGGAGAGGGGGAGACACAGAGGAGGGGGGAGAGACACAGGGGAGTGGGGGGAGAGACACAGGGGAATGAGAGATGGGGAGAGACACAGAGGAGGGGGAGGCACAGGGGAGTGAGAGGAGGGGGGGAGACACAGGCGAGTGAGAGGAGGGGGGGGAGACACAGGGGAGGAGGGGGACACACACAGGGGAGGGAGAGGAGGTGGAAGAGACAGGGGAGGGAGAGGGGGGGGAAGATACACAGGTGAGGGGGAGACACATAGGGGTGGGAGAGGAGGGGGTAGACACACAGGGGAGGGAGAGGAGGGGGAGAGATATAGAGGAGGGAGAGGAGGGGGAAGAGACACAGGGGAGGGAAATTGGGGGGAAGAGGCACAGGGGGAAGAGACACAAGGGGGAAAAGGGGAGGAAGGGAGGAAGACACATAGGGGAGGGAGAGGGGGCAAGAGACACATGGGAGGGAGAGGGGGACAAGAGACACAGGGGAGTGAGAGGTGGGGGCAAGAGACACAGGGGAGGGAGAGGGGGGCAAGAGACACGGGAGGGAGAGGTGGGGGCAAGAGACACAGGAGTGAGAGGTGGGGGCAAGAGACACAGGGGATGGAGGGGGGGAAAGAGACACAAGGGGAGGGAGAGGGGGTAAAAACACAGGGTGGGAAAGGAGACACAAGGGAGGGAGACGAGGGGGCAAAGGAGACACAAGGGAGGGGGAAATCGAGACACAAGGGAGGAAGTAGACAGAGGGAGAGACTCGCAATAAGCGCCAAAGGCGCTCATTGCGAAGCCCATGATGAGCGCCGAAGGCACTCATTGCAAGGCCCGTAAAGTAGAGGGGGAGAGGCTCCCATTGTGTGGTAAACTGCATTGCCAGGCTTCACATTTTATTGCCGTCATTTTTGATGAGCAGGTTGCTAGTCTAAAACATATTGCTTACATCAGAAACAAACATTACATTGCTTCATTCTACAGATCTATTTTATTTTAAAAATTGGGTTTCCACACCCCTAGAGTTGTCTACAGAGGCACCTTGGAAAAACGTACTAATAAAAAAAACACAATTTGAATATGTTTTTAACCCTATATTAACCTTCAAGCCAACAGCAGAACAGTGCAGAAATCCAGAGCAGTACTGCCTCAGCTGCTTCCTTGCATCCTTGTGGTGGAAACAAAAGATTACACCTTCCTTGATGCTGCAGAGACTGAATCCCCAGATATTGCAACAAAGTTGTAGCTGCCTCTGATTAGCCACAAAGAATTATACATTTTATGCTAATTTAACTTGGATTTTAGGGGCATTCCTTCTCAAAATCAGCTGCAAAAAACTAAAGTGTAAAATGTGCAATATTTAAGGTAAGTTAAATAATGTTTATTTTGGAATTTTTTTAATGCACAAAATGTTTGCATACACTACTGATACTCCTCTATCTGATGTATTTCTAACCCGTGAAACTTCTAAACCCCTTTAAGATAATATTGTATTCTCCTTTTGCAGTCTCTGGAAGTCTTAGTTAATCTCGATATATATAAATTGACACCAATAAAAACTGACACATCAGAGAAATTCTCAAAAGAAACACAATTTACTAGATGATAAGAAACTAAAGACATTTGAAAGACATGCTGAACCTTTTGTCAGAAATGTTTCCATGATCTTTAGTTTCTCTAATGTCATTTGCATTTGCAGTATAATATGGGAAATATAATAAATCTTTTGTGAATTATGTAGGTTTTCTTGTGCGGGTTTTAATGGGCCTTAGCTTTGTGTCTAGTTATCTACACATCCATGTAAATGTGACTTACTGTAGAACTCTGAAGAGGTGAAGCTTAGTGCATATAACACAGGAATAATTTAATTCTCCAAAAAACTTTCCAAGTACATATACCATTAAAAATTTACAAAGGAAATTTGGAGTAATTGCAATGTGACGCCGAACAATGTTTTCACATTTCCAGAAGAAAAATCTAGAATAATGAGAACTGTCTGACAGTTTTTTTGTGCTTCAGTAGGTCTGCCATGGATGTATATTCGGCCCTTTCTTGTTTGAAAATGGTCAGTATTCATATGGATCATGTAATGATTAATTGTTTATGAAATGCCAGTTTTAACATGTTTGCCAAAAAATGACAGCTTGCAAAATGGCTACTCTGATGGTTGCCAGCTGAACTAGCACTGCCGTCCTTACCAGCATCCATTAACATCTGCTTTTAACATAAAATAAAGCTTGGGAATTGCACTACTGACTAGCTCAGCAGCAAAAAGTTCCACTACATGGAACAAAGATTTCCCTTGAGAAGTACAGTAATGATTGAAGAGATCATGTTGTATTTATGTAGCAAAGAGGTATTTGATGACCTTGCAAAGAATGAGGAGTGGTACCTTTAAAGGACTTTTCCCTTAAACCAGTGCACAGGGGTAATTAATGACATATTAAATACTGTACATTCTGTACTCCTAAAACAAATACTGAACACATAGATTTAATGTTATGCAGTAAAAAGTACATGTTTATTTTAATGAAATATCTAATAATTTTTAAAATAAATGTGGAAAAAATAGGTTTTAGAAAACGGTATTATTATCAAATTAAGTTATGAATCAATACAACTAATGTATTTATAAATGAATTACGGTAACTACAATTGGCATTTATGTAAAATAATTCAGGTTATGCAGTGATTATTTTTTTATATTGTTATTGTTTAGTCATTTAGTCATCTCCAACTCTCTGTGACCCTATGAGCTGCAGCAAACATGGCACAATTATGTTTTTGGTTGTGCTGATTCATAAAGTTTTCCTGGCAAAGATACTGGAGTGGGTTGCAAGTTCCTTCTTCAGTGTTCCATGTATTGTGAGACCTCTTTACTATGACCTGCCCATCTTGGGTGACCCTACATGGTTTAGCTCACAGCCTTGAAGTACACAAGCTCCTTCACCATGACAAGGTAGTGATCCCGAAGGTTTTTTTTTTTATATTACATGTTTTTTCATATGTATGATCTATCTTCTCTTTAACGGGGCATGGAAATATTTTTTGTTCTTAGTTGCATCAGAAAGAGGGTATTTGATAATGTGTCATAGTGTGTTTTCTTTTTTCAAATAAAAAGACAAAAACTTATTGAAAAGCTTCTTTGGGGACTTGTTTTCTCTCAGCTAATGAGATCTTCAGACTAAAGTATGCCATTTTAAATGCTTGAAAAAAACAGTTGTATTCCATGCCCCTTTAAGGAATACATTAGCCGCAAAATCTTTGATAATGCATTTAAAAGATGGTGTTTTAAAGGATAAAATGTTTGTATACTAACACATAATTTTCAGCATATAAGGTTTACAATAAAAACAGATGAGTGTTTGTGTCCAATTAATTCTCTTAAAGGATCATTGCCCAATGAAAACAACATGTTTTAAAAAAATGTTAGTCTAATTAAGATCATAACTAAGCAGGAAAAGTCATATAGCTAGTTATTTATTAGTAAAAAAAAATGATGATGCCTCTACTGGATGAATCCATGGTACATTGATAGAAGTTGTGTGTGTGAAACTGCATTTACATTTCTGGAAAGATATGATTGCATTTCCTGAATCAAGGAATCTGCTATTGGGCCAGTAGGGGAAGGGGTGTTCTGTTAACTTCAGTCTTATACCTCTACATTAACAAAGGCTTCCTGTTCCCTTCTCCCCTACATCCACCGATAGCTAAAACACATAGCCTCCTGATTCATCTCTGAGGAAATTATGTAACAAACACAAAATGGATTCATTTACTTATAAACATAGTCTTCAAAACATTTTTTTTCCCAAGAAATGGCTTACGCAGTTGCTAATATTGTTAGTTTGGTACATACTTGGCAAACAAGTGTGTTTTTCTTGAACTGCAATGGTCTTTTAAATGGCTTTCTTAATAGCCTATTGTATACCAGCAAGCCTGTGTTTTATTGTGCAAAGTAAATGCAGATAAGGATCCTTCTGGAAATGTAGATAAATGTTCTGCTTTTTTTCTGTTTCTATATGGCTTTATTGTTTTTAAAGGGCCACTTAATTCAGCACAGTTTGGACCACATCAAAGAAAAGATCTCTTAAAAACATGTTGAAATACTTTTGATTTTTTTTAAATATGTTAAATCGAGACTCTAACATTCACCCAGACAAACTCGCAGCAACTGCTCCTTGCGAAAAATGAACTCCGTGGCTGCAAATCCCTTGTTCTGTCAAGCCCGTAACTGTTACGTTCCAATCACGCTATTAAATTGCTACAAATCCACTGGCGTTCAAACCTGTAACCCACAAAGCCAACTAGAGAGAACCCGCAAGGGCGTTAAAGTCCTATCCGTAGCACTGTAAATGCAAATATAAACACACTACTGTACTTATAATTAAAGGGATAGTGATGTTCGGTATTAAAATTAATAGCACAACATTCTCAAGCTTGCAAATCTGCAATATAAAATACTTTTATTTCTGTTTAAATTCCGTGTTATATTGATCCCGGCAATCACTGTGTTAATACATATAAAGGAACTCACATTGAATTAGAATATAATATTTACTGATTTATTAATATTGCATTATTTCTGGAATGTGGGTCAGATCGAAACTTATAATTGAAGCCCGTAAGGCTTTGAAATCTAATCTCCATGTTTCAGTGATGTAATGCTGATGATCTCTTTTACTATTGGCTCAGTCTAAATCCGTAACTACGGTTTGACTAATTGATCATGTTCCCGGACGCGCATCCAATGTGTGCAACAATGGTTTGCGGGTTTGCGTCTCAAGCCCGTAACTCGCGGCATAGTCTAATTTACTAGCTCTGTAAAGCAGCCAACTTTCAAGCCAGCAGGTGTGCCGATACGGGCTTCAAATTTAATAGGGCTGTTTGCGTTCACACTGCTTCACCGCTCGGTGTCGGCAGATGTTGTTAATCATGAAACAGTCAGGAGTCTTTTTGTGAACAGACTTAAGACCATTTTTTTTAGGTGTGTAATTAGAAAAAAAACAATAGCTCATTTTAACATAGAATCTTGTGCTCTGTCACATCATGAAGAGCACTTATAGTGAGATAAATGGCCCTTTAACTATATTATACTAACTTTTTATTTTTTAACTATATGATTTATTTTTCAAGCAAAAAAAAAAACTTTAGTAATATATAGTATATATCATTTGAAACTACAGCATCCCTTTACTCACTAATTTGTTCACTGGTAGTTCTGTAGCTGCCATATGTAAAATATTTGCTGTTTTATTGCAATTTATACAGGAACTACTTCCTAATGCTAAGTGCTACATAATTGTGCAACACATAGTGCTATGTTCATACAGTGAATAGCTTCCACTTTCTATGCAATTCTATGAAGTCTATTCACTAAAGTGGGAAGAAATCCCTAATTTATAAAAAGAGGATATGACTGTAGAGAAAACGCTCAGATTATTGAGTATAACTCAGGTATATTTATCAAACAGGAATTAAGTGGGGTTAAGTAGAGTAAAAAAAAACATTTCCACTTCCTGTAATTTCTATGAAGCCTATTTATCAAAGAGGAATACATTTTGACATGTATCATAAATAGACTTTAGAGGAAACATAGTTAATGGACATTTATTCCATTTCTAGCCCCACTGAATAAAGCCTTTTTATTGTCCTATTTTATATATATAAACCAGTGTCTCATTTACTGCATCATTCATAAAGTCAAGGATGCATTTTGATGCATTATGTCACTGCATCATTTACAGACATGCTGCAGTAAATCTTTTTTTTTATATTTTTTTTATTGTGATTAAAATTAAATACAAATAATTAACAACTATCACATGAGGTATTTTTAACACTTCCCAATTTTTAACTGCCGTACGATTGGTACTTCTAGTATTTCTGTTTTTCCGTTTGGTTCTCCAGGAATCCATGATACAGAGTAGGGTTGTACATATCTATATATATGCGTGTTTCAAATGTGTAGGCCTTAATTTACCACAATAGTTGTGTTACTATGCCGGTTAATGAGAGGATGAATCAGGATCAGGTCATCATAGAATTAATAATACAACCATGTCTCGAATATATTTTTTTATATAGAAATGTATTAATATTCAAATATAAAATATAGATAAAAGGTAGAACAGATGCGTTTCGCAACTGTAAATGATCCGATCAATGATCAGAATAGCTATACAACGGCATATACAATATATTTTTGTATGAGTATAATACATTTGAGTGAAAAGTCAGAGTAAAAATACCAAAATAACAAACATTTTCTTTCCTATTACATAAAAACCCAAATATAAGGTACAATATAATGTTCCATGTGTAATACAAGCTGTATAGCAGCATGTGATGTGGAGTTAACGTATACAGATGTATGGATTAGAACCCATACATAAATAACAAGTAAAAGGAATATTTCTATATGTACATCTATACACATGGAAACCAAAGGTGCACATGTTGAGTATTGGTATTATTTGGTTCTTTAAGAATTTATTCTTCAATTTCTGATATTTTTGATAAACCATTTGGTCAATTGTGCCAATCTAATTGCTTAATAAAATGTTAGAAGATCAGGGATTGATAACCCTCCTTTTTTCTGCTGCAGTAAATCTTAAAACATGTGCAATGTATATGTATGTATGTATATACATGGAGTATGTAGACTGTATAACATGCATATGCATGTTATATACATACAAATGTATATATTCATGATATAAATATATGATATATACATACCGTATATACTCGAGTATAAGCCGAGTTTTTCAGCCCTTTTTTAAGGCTAAAGAGGGCCCCCTCAGTTTATACTTGAGTCCCTCCCCCCCCGTGTCTCTCTAACCCCCCGTGTTTCTCTACCCCCCCTTTTGTCTCTCTAACCCCCCTTGTGTCTCTCTACCCCCCCGTGTCTCTCTAACCCCTCTGTGTCTCTCTAACCCCCCCGTGTCTCTTTCCCTCCCCCCTCATACTAACCCTCCCCTCATTCTAACCCTCCCCCTCATACTACCCCTCTAAATGCCCCCACCCCTTCTCCCCTCACTTACCTGCTCCTGCCTCCGCTCCTTCCGGGTCTTGACGTGGCGCGCATGTGACGTCATGGCATTAGCATATACCGGGTGCCGGCACCCGATATATGCTAATGCTGTGACGTCACATGCGCGCCACGTCAAGACCCGGAAGGAGCGGATGCCGGAGCAGGTAAGTGAGGGGAGTGGTATTTAGAGGGGTAGTATGAGGGGGGGTTTAGAATGAGGAGAGGGGGGTTTAGTATGGGGGGGGTTGAGGATAAGGAGGGGGTTGAGGATGGGGGGTTGAGGTTGAGGAGGGAGCCTGAGCATGAGGAGGGGGCCTGAGGATGAGGAGGGGGCCTGAGGATGAGGAGGGGGGCTGAGGATGAGGAGGGGGTTGAGGATGAGGAGGGGGGCTGAGGATGAGGAGGGGGGCTGAGGATGAGGAGGGAGGTTGAGGATGAGGAGGGGGGTTGAGGAGGGAGGTTGAGGATGAGGAGGGAGGATGAGGAGGGGGGTTGAAGATGGGGGGGTTCAGGTTGAGGAGGGGGTTGAGGATGGGGGGGTTGAGGTTGAGGAGGGAGGTTGAGGAGGGGGTTGAGGATGGGGGGGTTGAGGTTGAGGAGGGAGGTTGAGGAGGGGGTTGAAGATGGGGGGTTGAGGATGAGGAGGGAGGTTGAGGAGGGGGTTGAGGATGAGGAGGGGGTTGAGGATGAAGAGGGGGGCTGAGGATGAGGAGGGAGATTGAGGATGAGGAGGGAGGTTGAGGAGGGGGTTGAGAATGAGGAGGGAGGTTGAGGTTGAGGAGCGTGGTTGAGGAGGGGGTTGAGGATGAGGAGGGGGGGTTGAGGTTGAGGAGGGGGTTGAGGATGGGGGGTTGAGGTTGAGGATGGGGGGTTGAGGAGGGGGTTGAGGAGGGAGGTTGAGAATGAGGAGGGATGATGAGGAGGGAGGTTGAGGATGAGGAGTGGGGTTGAGGAGGGAGGAAGAGACACAGGGAAGGGAGAGGGGGGAGAGACACAGGGAAGGGAGAGGGGGAAGAGACACAGGGATGGGAGAGGGGAGAAGAGACATGGGAGAGAGAGGGGGACACAGAAGGCACAAGAGGGACACGGGGGCAGCACATTTCCCACCCTCGGCTTATACTCGAGTCACTCATTTTACCCAGTATTTTGTGGTAAAATAGGTGCCTCGGCTTTTACTCGGGTCGGCTTATACTCGAGTATATACGGTACATGATATATATCATGTATGTATATATATCATTGCACAATGGTCCTTCAAATATTGAACTATTTTATAGTTTCAAATAGTCTCATCACATACATACATACATATACATATAATATACATAACATAAAAACATTGAGGCAGAACATAACTAAGCAGTGTAAAAGTAATTCAGATGGACCAGTTGTTGTACATGCACATAGTTTACAAACGAGTGCCTTTTTCCTTGAACTACAGTGCTCCTTTAATTATGAAAGTTCGTAATATAATAGGATTCCTGATGAAGCACCCTGAGTGTATAAAATGAATAGCACATATTTTATGTTTGATATTTTCCAGTGAGCCATGATTAAGACATTACTTACTTGTTTGCAAAGGATCTGTCAAGGGAACTATTGCTTGCATAGAGCATAACAGTACAAGATCAAAGCGCAATATGCTGTGGATTTTTTCATCATTACCGAAGTGATATTTGCAAGCCAGTAATAACATCAACTGCTCCCTGTAGGAAACCTTGATTTTTGTATCAATCCTGAATTAGGATCACAGTTTCCTGCAGGATGAACAGTTGCATACAGGCTTTATTTAAAAAAATAGAATATGCTATGGGTTTGTTTAAGTAAAATCTTGACTGGTCACTTTCTTTGCTTAATTTATTTTCTACTTTTATTTTATTCAGTCATTTTTGGTTAATTTGATTGTGCTGCATCTAGCATTTATTTTGAGAGTTATCTTCTAGTTAATGAGATGATACAAAGTGCACTTACATCTGTGCTCCCCGTGGAACTGAAGAGGGATTAAGGCCTCCATTCCATGGTTCCCGTTTTCTCGGAAAGCTGACTGACAGCTACGGGAGATTTCAAAAGCTAAGTACTGGAGCTAATCTACGGCTGCTGAAATTTTTTTTTGTAAAACCTACTGACTCGCAGCCCACATGCAGGAGACTCTGAGACTAACTTCAACACACTACACTAGCCCTAACATCCTCTCTTATCATTATCTAACTGTATAAACTCCTCCCCATGGCAAACGAATGGAGGGGGTTTATGACCCCTCAATACCAAAATATTCAAAATCCCCAGGCCATACCCTCAATACTCTTTACTTTCTATGAGGCAGGGGATCTCCCAACTAAAATGTAACCATTGTGGTCCTTATGGACCCCTGTGGCACCTAATATTAACCCTTACACCATTGGAATCTTCACGGATCCCTATGCCACCTAAAAATAATTCCTCTACCAGGGTGGACCTCAATTTCAATCTGTGAATTCTGATTGGTTAGATTGGTTAGAAATTCAAGAGCTTTAAATTCAATACTTGATTCTCATCGGCTGAAATATGAGTGACACATATTCCAGCCAACTGGTATATTAGTATATAAGGCAAAGGCATGCTCAAAAAACTTTAGTCTGCGCAGGAGCTCCTCAGAGGAGGAGCTTCATTAGTTACAGTTTTTTTATTTATAGGGAGGATAGTTTTTAGCAACAACTGAAATAAAGGTGCTAAATCAGAGAATGAACTAACCTTAGTCTCCCTAACAATGACAGGAGTCTCCAGACATGGACTTGTTGTTCACTGTGCCCTAGCTACAGCTACACTCCACTAACGAGGCCCAACTCGGGCTGAAACTTACATCCAGAGCTTGTTATTTCTCCTGTTCATGGTAGAATTGCCTGGTATTTCGGGGCTGAATCACTCTATTGAGAACAGACGGATGTACTACAGGATATTTTGCTCTATAAAGAGCACAAGTGATCTAAAATAGTTTCTCAAAATGGATTATCATGCCCATATAACTAACCTATTAAGGATAGTTTGTTCTCTAATTGAGCACCTCAATTTTTTGTTGTTACTTAGTCTCCCTAAGGGTGATATGGGACTCCAAATGTAGACTTCTTGCCCACTGTGCTTTAGGAAGTTATCAGCTACACGCTAGTGATGAGGCCCAACTAAGGTCGGAACGTCTGGGGTATTACTGTTTCTTTCGTTCATGGTAGAATTGCTGCTCTGAGGGTGGGTTATCATGTAAATAGAATTAACCTATTAAGGTTTGTTCATGCTCTGATTGAGCACCTCTATTTTTTGTTGTTGCGTAATCTCCCTGAGTTTTTTTTTTTTTAGGTGTAGTCCTATTTCCAAGTCCTGAAGATGAGGACCAAGAGCTTTAAGCAAGAAAGATGAGGATGGTTTTTCAACATGGAAGTGCCCACTTATCCAGGACTGAAGAGTGAAGACAAGGGCTTTGATGATGGTGGGCATCAAAAGGATAGGTAAAGTATATCCCCCCATTTATAGATTTGTATCCCCTGTAGACTTTTTTTCTGTATTTAATGTTAAGGATTATAGGGGTCCTTATGGATCTCCATGGGGTAGGTTAGGGTCCATATGGATCTAAAGCAAAATTGAGGTATGGATATATAAACACAGCAACAAAAAGTATAAGGTTCTGGTCAGTATACTATATACACCACAACCCCATCCATAAAGGGGACAAGATATAGTACCAATGACAATAGAATAAATAACAATAAGAAAATAGAAAAAAAGAGCCACTGTAAGGTACAATGCCTACATGCTAAATGAAGTATAGGCTCAGAAAAAACACCTTCCACAGTTTGTTTTTGATTTATTTTTTTAGCTGCAATCTTTGGATTGGTACTGTGAAAGGTGTTTTTCTGAGCCTATACTTCATTTAGCATTTAGGCATTGTACCTTACAGTGGCTCTTTTTTTCTATTTTCTTATTGTTACAGGGTCCATATGGACCATGTGGTAGTAGGAAGGGGTCCTTGAGGACCCCCATTATATTGGGGCTAACTTTAAATACCATAAGGGTTCATAAAGGCCCACATGGTTATAGCTAAGTATACCATTTATCATCTAGCTCATAAGGGGTATTAGGTATGAAAGGGGCATCCTGGGGGATTCACAGAGTCACAGAGTCTGACCACGGATTATAAACAAAAAGTCCCATCTGGTCTGCCAATTCTAAATATCTAAAAGGTTGGCTTAATTAAGCACCATGATAGCCTTATGAATATCCCAGGCATTCTTAAATTGTTAGTTGCTAAATCGTTGCTGAGAAATATGATTGTAGGGATCATGTAGTAATCTACTTTCACATGCATTGAAGTGAGACCAGAATATACCAAAATTATGGTGCGCCATCTTCACTTTTCATTAAATACAGCTTTTTTAATGAGTATGGAGTCTGCTCATAAATGTAGAAGAGGCGAGTGCCATATCTGAACTGCTGTGAGAGTGGCATTTACTAACCCATGCTCCCATGCTATGCCCACACATGAGAAGCATCTTATTCTTTAATGCATTTAAATTTTCCAGACATGTGTCCCAGTTTGTCATGGTTTACATTCCTATTCCCTCTTTTGCCTTTGAATCCCAGGCCACCAGAAATGACTCCCATACTTGAATCCTGTATAATTCCTCAGAATATGTGTAAGCAATTCCACCATCATAGGAAGTAGTAGAGAGTGAATGAGAGCAGTAGAAAGTGAATGTCTTTAAGGTGGAATAAGTTTCTTAAGTAGTGTAAACAGTGAAGCCTTTGGGACAAGAATGAGACTGTGGTGCAGTATTGTGGGATAGCGAGTGACGTCACAAACCAATGGAATCCTTCTCCAGTGGACCACGATATGTCTGACCTCTCTGCTACGACATGCCCATCTTGGATGACCCTACATGGTATAGCTACAGCTTAATTGAAGTACACAAGCCCCTTCACCATGGCAAGGTAGCAATCCAGGAGGGGTAATATTGATATATTTTTTTGCTAAATTATCTTAAAATAAAAAGGATTTTTTACTTGAAATTGGATGGCTAGTTTTATTTGAAGGTGAATTTCATGTGCTTGGATTATTAAGAAATTCATAAAGATGATTACATTTGTGTTTTCTTAAATTGCTCTTACCTTCCCAAGAAATCGCACAGTGTCCCAGAAATACACAATCCTAGAACATTATGCAAAATTGTCTAATGCATGTATAGGGTCCTTCAAACATTATTATTATTTCATTATTAACTTTTATTTGTAAAGCGCCAACATATTCCGTAGATCTGTACAGGGGATAAGAACAAGGGAAGTACAATATTGAGAAACTTAAGAAAATGGAGGTTCCTGTTTTGAGCTTAGAATCTTTGTAGAAAGTGCTTTTTTCCAAAGCACCCTAAAAGATTGGAAACTCACTACTTACAATCTAAAGGGAATGAAAGAGGCAGAGACCTGGGAAAGAAAAGATAAGGAATAGCAAGGGTTAGGAAGAAAGTGAGAGATAGAAAGGTGAAAGGCTTTATTGTGTAATATGTTGTCTGACCCCTAGTGGTGACATAATATAATATGCAAATAGGAAGTCAGGTGATTTCCATGCCTCAAACATATTTTTAACAACTTAGAAAAGAGAACCCCTTTGTGCTACTTTGTAGAGCTTGTCACTCAGATGAGTCATTTGAATGATTGATTGAAATCACATTTAAACTGGACACTAATGGTTTTGGTCCAAGAGTCTTGACCTCTACCATTCTTCCAAAAACATTGCTTTTGTGCCAATCATGTTGTGTTGTTTTTGAGGGAGTGAAAACATTAATATTATTTTCCTAGGATCCAGAATATAATTAATGATTGCAGATGTATTAATAGTATGTTTACAGTCCCAATGTACCAATTTGTTTTCCTTGAGTACACATCAGCAACAACATCTGCACTCTATTTGACAGTTTCCAAACCATAATGTATTTAGTAAAGCATAATCCAACAGAAGAGACATCCTAGCAAATACTGACAGGAAATAACCATTATACATTAAATAAAGGAACAGAGCAGTATTTGTTATCCATGTTGTTTTCAATATGAGCATAGCTGTGGTCAAATTCTGCATCAACATCTCAAATGTTCTGCATAGGAAATATGTTTTTGCTTTCCCCAAAACTATTTTCTCCAGTTCAACCTAGGTGTTTATTCTTAAATATTTTTTTCAAAAATATGTGTTTTCAAGTTGCGTGCCATAATCCAGCTGTGAGTGATGTATTTTATCCATATTCATAAACTGTACAACCTTTCTATTCATAGCTTTTACCACTGTATAAATTTTGGTGGGTATGATGGAATTCCTTCGAGTGTTTTACCGTAATCCTTAACCTGAGGGTTTGCTCCAAATAAAAGTTTACATTCCTTAGGCGGCTAACTTCAAATGTAGACGAATGAAGAAGGTGTGTCCTCCACTAAATAACCCTCCGAATTTACATGTTCCAGTAAAGAAGGTACACAGTGAACTTATATTGATTTGCTTCAAAGGAATGCCCAACACTATTTCCTATAAAAAAAGCAACAACTTTAAGAAGCAGCCAATATAAACTTCATATTAACTATTCTAACACCAGGTGGTAGACCTGTATGATATAACAGACGCGGTACTGTCTCTTTCAGAGGAGCTTGTGTATTCAGAGCATATCATTAGATTTTTATTAATACATCCTGTTTTTCCCAAATATGTGGATTTTAGGTCAGTGCTCTGAAGTCCTGCAGAAGAATTTGTTTGTAAGATGAAGAAGGGCGCATAAATAGAGCCAGTGTGTAAGGAAGGGAAGCTTTAGACACATAAATCAAATATTAGAAAGGTTTCATCCAATCTAGACAGCTAATATGATCTTGTGACTGTTTTGATATACACGTTTGCTATATATTTAAAGCTGAACTACTGACCCTTTATTGACAGAAACTGTGTTTGTAGTTTCTCCCCAGAACATTATCTTATAGTACCAACACACACTGAATTAGTTTCATCTAGGTATGCTAATCAGGTTGTTAGCTGAAAATACCTTCTAAAATATTAAAACTGTACGACCTTTTCTGTTTTCTGGCTGCCATCAGTAGCGGGCAAAGGCCACTAGGTGGAGCGGCCGAGATTTTAGTCAATTTCAGACTACATTTTAGTCGATTTCCTAGCATTAGAGTTAGGGTTTAGGGTAGTGGTAGATGATAAGATTTACTCTAACAAGAAACTGACTAAAATCTTGCCCACGCCACCTAGTGGACGATAGCCGCCATTGCTGGTGGTCAGAAAACAGGAAAGAAACAAACTGTAGTTTATTTTTGTTTAAATCATTTATTTCACACCTCAGTGATTAATATGCATTTTTCAATATGACTGCTCCCAGATGTGAGTCCCTCATAGTTGTCTAAGCGCTAATTTCTAGATGACCCGAAAATACTGGGGACCCTTTGATGGTGTTTAAGAAAACCCACAGTCATTAGGAAACTCTGCTGAAAAACACTGCTCTGTGTTTTGGCACTTTCACTAGCCCAAGGATTGGATATATTTTTAAATAAAAAGGGCATTCAGGGTTACCCTGGATAATTAGAGAGGGAGTATTGATCCAGGGAGGAATCCGATCGCCTGTATCTGGGGTCAGAAAGGATTTTTTTCCCCCTTTTGGGACAATTGGCAAAGTTTCACTTGTTTTTTTCTGTTTGCGGTCCTCTGGATCAATTAACAATTAATCAGCATATTGCAGATCAGAGCAGATCTTAAAAGGTTGAACTTGAGGGCTAAAAGTATTTTTTTTTTAACCTCAATTACTATGTAACTATGTAACAATGTAACTGCAGGCTTGCAATTGAATAGGGCACTTAGGGTTTAGAGTTAAGAGTTGAAATTTGCAACAGTTACAGAGCGATTCAATTGATCAAGCCCGCAGCTACATGAACGAAAGCCTGCACCGTAAACCGTGCACCCGTAAGTAGCATTTCAGAGCATGATCATGATCAATTAAGCAAGGCCATAACTACCGATTTAGAAACAGCCAAAAGTAAATGAGGCCGTCATCATGACGTCAGTAAAACATGGAGGTTAAACATGAATCAGTTAGCTTTTAGAGGTCCGATATGCGATCAGACTCACAACCCGTCAATGTATAAAATAATAAAGATGAATGATGATACTGTTCTAGTCCATGTCGGTGGCCTAATATGTATTAACTCCTTGATTACTGAGATTGATATAACACGGAAATGAAACATAATAAAAAAATATCTTTTATTGCAGATTTTCAAGCTTGAATAAATTTGAATGTCTTACATCGCTTTCCCCCGAATTTTTAAGTGCAGTATTGATGTTATATTAGCATTTACAGAGCTACTATCAGGTGTTTAGCCCCCTTGCGGGTCCTGTCTGGTACTCGTAGGATTTTCTTCTACATTTGACTTTAACAGGTGTGGAAACAATTGCGGGCTTGAGGAATTGTAGCAATTGAATAGCGATTTGCGATTGTAACATTTGCAGGCTTTAATAGATCAAAGCCTTAGATGGGCTGTAAGTTACCATTTTGACAACCGCAGGGATTTTCAGCCTGTAACCCGCAGATCGTTTGTGGCTAGCTAAAAGATGCCAAATGAATAGCAAATTATTTTACGGGCTACATTACGGGCTCCAGTAACCAACAATTGCACAATTGAAAAGTGGCCTAAGTCTAACCCTAAACCTAACAACAAATTGTCTCAGCACGCCATTGCTGCATGCCACTGCTAGCAGGGACCAAACAGGAAAGGACCTAAATATATATTTTTTTATTTATCAATAGTTTTTTATTAAGGACATTTACATCATTGCAGCCAGCGGCGCCGTCACAAAAGCAAGCCTCGCAAAGCGAGGTGAAGCAGCCGATTAGCACTTAGTCTGCAATAAGCCCCGAAGCCTCTTATTGCAGCCAGCGGCACCGTCACACATGCGAGCCTCGCAAAGCAGTACTTAGGCTGCATTGTGAGGGTCGCAACTGCAAGCCAATTGTGTAACTCTAAAAACCCTAAAAACAAAAAAAAATATTTAACAGATATAATAACACACTCACAGACAGCACAGGGGGAGAGCCTGGATGCCTGGAAGTGAGGTTGTAAACGATTTTGACCCATATTTGGGGGTTTTCGACAATCAAAAACCGGCTAAGCGAGGAAAAAAATTACAAAAAATTTTTAAAAAATTCTGAAACTGCATGAAAACTAGGCTGAGAAAAGCCAGGCACGCGGGACTTAGAAAATACACTATGGCAAAGACAGTAACACTTACACCAACAACCCCAGGCATGCGGGACTTTGAAAATAAAACAGCCTTCAGCGAGTAACATGCAAACATTCAGCAGACACACAGAGGACAAACACACAGGGAAGGGACAGGGCGGAGATGGTGGAAAGAGACACATGGCATTCCCAAGCACAAAACTTGCGGGTTAACGAAACCTGCAATGTGTGGCCTGTACAGTAAGCAGGAGGAAAGGCTTGCAATGAACACCGCGAGCGGGAGAGGTTTGTAATGAGCTCTCACCGTGGGGCTCGCAATGAACGCCGAAGGTGATCAGTGCAAAGCAGGAAAGTTGAAGTACACGGGGGAGAGGCTGGCATTGAGCGCCGAAGGTGCTCAGAGGAGCAAAAGCCTCACATTGTGTGGCAAACAGCATTGCCAGCCTTACAATTTTAATCCCATCATTTTTGACGGGCAAGTTCCTAGTAGTTAATATTTCTTTTCAAATTACAATGTAAGTATATTTGTCTCAAATATCAAGAATATGATTAAGTACATTTTTTTAAGTTTATATTCAGAAACTTGTGATAAAGTCATGAATACAAAAACTAAATGCTTTACATGTAAATAGCAAATCACTGAGAGAAAATCAATTAATCTACATCTCCAAAGTGCCCCCCCCCCCCCCCCCCGCTTGAAGCAACATATACGCACAGGGGATGTATTAGAAGACGACAATGGAGATGGCCAGGAAAGTATACAGTTGCAAAAATAGCTAATACAAATGGATACTTTATATTTGTTTTACCTTACTAAAACATTTTTAGCCATTATTAAAGGACAACTGTATGAAAAAAAAATGTTAAGGATATATTGCCGAAAAATGAGAATTGAGTATATTATTAAAAAATGTAGTATATTATTAAAAAAATACTTATTATTGTGGCTCTGATAAAGCAATGTATGTTCTTCTTTGCTGCTGAGTCACTCTGTGTAAAGTATGGGGTGTGTGCATGGCTCTTCTGGGCTCACTCAGAGCCTGGAGAAACCGTGTGCATACTCCTCCATAATTTACATAGAAGCCTCCCAGTGTGACCCTGCAGCAATGGAGGACACGTCCTGCGTGATCAGAGCTGCAAATTGAGTCACATGGAATAAATATAAAGGGCCTCATTCCATTGAGCAATTGCAAGTTACAGTATTCTATTCAATTGGCGTTTTATTTGTGAGCCACTAATGGGCTACATGTTACTGGTTTAAAATCCTTGCGGTTGTTAAAACCGAAACTTACAGCCCATCGAAGCCTTTGATCTTTCGCATCCGCAAGAGTTGCGATCACTAAAATTGCAAATCGCTATACAATTGCTACAATTCCTCAAGACCGCAACAATTAACAAATAGCTTTAAAAAAAATAAAATGTTTCCATATGTTGTAAGGGTCATGCATTTGCCAATATGAAAAGTCATGCTGCAAGATGCTGAAAGCAATTAAATAGACCCCACCTGATTAACTTGCAACACAGATACATAAAAATGTCTGCCATATAACTCCTTTCTCACTCACAGAGGCTCTAATGTGGACCCTAGAAATACAAAGATAATCTTATATACATCTCACTCATCACATGTACATTGGGAAAATAAATAGTGGCCAATTACACCACCACATGGCATATATCAAGTACCAGGGGAACATTTTATTATTGGTTGTTCAGTCCCTCAGTTGTGTCTGACTCTCTGTGACCTTATGGACTGCAGCACACTTACTTATGTCTCTGTCTGTGCATATCCACAAGGTTTGCATGGAAAACATAATTGAGTGGATTGCCAGTTCCTTCTCCAGTGAACTGTGATTTGTCTCTCTCTGCTATTACCTGCCCACCTACAGTGGCCCTACATGGTAAAGCTCACTTCTTCATTGAGGTACACAAAACCCTTCACCACCACCAGTTAGCATTCCTGAAGGGGAACAGGGGAACATACACCACACTAATCTAACCTAACCCATCAGGAAGGGACACAAAAACACATGGAGGCTGTGCAGAGGCAAATGGAGCAACAGCCAACTCACCTCCATTAAGGATTATCTCCACTACGCCCATCCTGGAAAGTCCCACAACATGGCTGGTGGCCATGTGCCAAGTTGTATACCCATTATCATTTGGTGACATCCCATTAAGTGTTTTGCTATCAACTGATTGACATTGTCACCTGTTATATTGTTATCAGGCCTTCAGGGGAATATTGCTACTTTACAGTATCACAAATTGGACTTTGCATGTGTATTACTTACTAATGACCTGCTAATCTCCAAGTCAAAGGGTCATTTCTCTATCCTAATTCTCCTGGATCTCTCTGCTGTCTTTAACACAGTTGATCACTCTCTTCTTACCCAAACTCTCCGCTCCCTAGGCATCTACACTGCTCTCTCTTAGTTCATATCCTATCTAGAAAATCAAACATTTAGCGTCTCCTGCTCTGACATCTCTTCTTCCCCTTGCCCTCTGTCGGCATGCCCCAAGATTCAGTCCTAGGCCCCCTTCTTTTCTCCATCTACACATCCTCCCTTGGTGCCCTAATTAAATCTTTTAGATTATAGTATCATCTATATGCAGATGAAACTCAAATCTACCTCTCTGCACCTGAACTATCCCCCTCTCTGCTAGCTCATGTTGCCAATTGCCTCTCTAGCATACCCTGATGGATGTCCACCCGTCAACTTAAACTCAACATGTCTAAGACAGAGCTCCCTATCTTTCCACCCTCTTTCCCAGCTCCCACGCCTCACTTATCTCTCACTGTTGACAATGCCATCATCTTTCATACCTCCCAGGCCGGCTGTCTCGGGGTTCTTTTGGTCCCCGCCCTCTTTTTCATTCCTTACATTCAATCACTCTCAAATTCTTGTCACTTTCACCTAAAAAATATCTAAAAAATAAGTAACTACCTTACACAAGACACAACAAAAATTCTAATTCACTCTCTCATCATATCTCACCTTGACTACTGCAATTCTCTCCTCGCTGGCCTTCCTATCTCACATCACTCTTCACTCCAATCCATATTAAACGCATCCTCTAGACTCATTTACCAAAATCAACGCACAGTCTGCGCAGCCCCACTTTGTCAGGCACTCCACTGGCTTCCCATAGCCTCCAGAATACAATTCAAGATTATGACCCTAACATATAGAGCCCTCCACAATAATGCACCCTCCTACATCTCTGCTCTCTCATCTCAAAATACACTCCCACCCGCCGTCATCACTCTGCTAATGACTTTCTTCTCTCCTCCTCTCTCGTCTCCTCCTCTCACTCCCGCCTACATTCCTGTTGTCGTGCTGCCCCTATAATTTGGAACTCCTTGCCTCGCTCCACTAGATTATCCTCATGCCTCAAATCTTTCAAAATATCCTAAAAAACACATCTTTTAAAAGAAGCCTATCATCTTTAGACTTTACATGCTCTATTCATCTATCACTCTCCTGTACACCACCCACACCCTTTAGAATGTACGTTTTAAACCTCGATAGGCGCTTCAGGGAAAGCACTGTGTATATCTGATTGAAAGCTCAATAACAGGGCCCTCCCTCCTTTGCACTGTTTGAAATTGTTCTTGACTTGTACTTAACCCCTGTATAGCGCTATGGAATATGTTGGCACGTTATAAATAAAGGATAATACTAAATAATAATATTAATATTAACCCTTTATTATTATATATATTATTATATGATATATTATGATATTAGTATTATTATTTGAATTATTATGTGTATTAATCTATTGTATAGTAACTAGGGTTCATTAGTTTGGTACAAATGTGATGTATGTGAATGTACTAAAACTCCAACCATTGAAAACACGCTGACATGGTGAGAATGGTATAACAAAGCTTTATTTCATACACAGAGCACAATCAGAAATGCACACGACTGTGCATTAATATCATGGGTGTGGTGTCGGCGGATCCAGGGAGGGCAAGAGGCTTTTTTGGGGACAAAGGGGATACCTAGAGGGGGTAATGTCATAGTCTAGAATAAGCATGATGCATAGCACCTGCCAGGGTCACATGTGGTCGCTACACCACTGCAACCATAATCTGATAAAAAAACAAAAGAAACCATTAGTGTGCATAGCACTTACAACTTGTCTATATCTGCTCAATGAAACAGAGGCAAAAACCTCTGGACTGTGTAATCCAATCCAGTTTCACACATATAGTGTATTCCCAAAACAAAAATCTGAAAAAAGTGGTCCAAAAAAAATGCGGAAAAGGATAAAAAAAAAATATGCAAGTACAGTACAGTGCTAAATACTGTAACTGTAGTAATATAACAATTTACCTGGTTTCCATCTGCAAGCATTACTAACCATTAGCTAGTTCTCAGGATATCTCACTGGCCATGACCATTAAAAAATAATGATGTGTAATCTTACAATAAATGCTTAGCTGTAATCAGCGTCAGTGGTCAAGGTGTACTATCACCTTCACAATATGATATTGTTAATCAACATTGATATCACATCGATCAGCTATACAGATGTTAACACATGTTAAAGGATACTCATATCATCAGCAATAGGGGAAAATACCCATTAATACGGAGAGGACACAAAGGTCAGTAGCCAGATTCAATGTTACTTACATCAGACCCAAGGAACTGTTCTCAGACTGATATTGAGGTCAGGATCACAAGCTTCACTAGTGCATATATTAATGCTAGCTGTCATTAACATGCTATTCTGAGACTTTGCAAATCCACTGCCATAGCGGTATTCGTTTACATTTAAGCTACCAACAATCATGTCTTAGATATTTGGCAATTTGATAGACTCAGAATTGTGGGAGCTTCATGTTAAGGGGGGGGGGGGGGAGGGGGTGTCATTGAAGGAATGACTACCTGAGAGGCACTTATAAATATATATTTCCTCCACAATGTTTGCAGATCTAGAGGATGCCTGAATTGTACCTAAAACAAAACAAAAACGTAACATCTGCAAAATAAGGCCTTAAAAAATATACGGACTGCAGCATCTCTTCTCAACAGCATTCCTCAGTGACCATCAATTGGTAAAATGTTACATAAAACCCTGCATGTCCACAGAGAAGAGGATTATGGACCATGTGATGGAAGGTAGCCACCTGCGTACAAAATATCACCATCACATACGCCATGATCCTATATTCTGTAGTTAGGCTAGATTACAGTTGGACCAATAGATTGTCACTGAGGAGTGCTGTTTTGAAGGCACCGAAATATGTGCAGCCCCTACATCCTCCTCCAACGTGTATCACGGCCCCAATACCCTGTGGACGTCCGCCTTCTTATTGGTGATGGTGGAGGAGGGGGCGGGGGGAGGCATCCCCCCATGAGGCAGTGGTAAGAGCAGTGATGGTGCTGGTGGCTGTGGTCTTGGCGGAGGCATGGGGGGAGGAGAGGAGCAGCCGGGCTGCGGGTGTGTGGAGGTGGCCTCCAGGGTGGAGGAGTTAGGGCTGGGGGCCAGATCACAGAGCAAGGCATCTGTGGTTAGGTGTTGGAACTCCCTCAACTGCCTCTGAGGCCTGTTCCTTCCCCGTATTACCACCCCCACCCCCTGAGATCAGGCCCCTCCCACCTCCTCTACTCCACTATCCTCCTCTTCTTCGCTCTCCACCTCCTCCACCACTCTTCTCTTCATCACTCTCCTCCTCTTCTCCTCCACCATTCCCTAGGGCCACATCTCTCTCCTCTCTCTCCTCCAGGCCTCTCCTCTTCTCCTCCTCCCCACCTCTCCACTCCTCTCCCCTCCTCTCTCCTCCCTCCATTACAATCCCAAAACTAATGTAACAATAAATAAAAATAAGTGTTACTGTATATATGTATGATGGCAAAAAAAAATTGTGTTTCATGTGTATTTATTAACTGTTGGGGGGTGGGGTGTATGGAGTGACCTAGCTCTATGTGTATCTATGTGTGTCATTTAATTTATGTGCATGTGTATTATGTGTAATCTGTAAATATGTGTAATCAAGGATTAAGTGTAAAATCGTTAATAGATGAATATAAAATAACAAAAACAGAAGATACTGACTGCTCTTAAAACTCTCCTACACTCACTCTTCTCAAACCACCAAATCCGGGACCTGCATGTTACTTCAGCATGTACAACACAGTCAACGCATTGACGGGTTGGAATGCAAGTTTATAATCTCTCTCTGTCAATCAGCTTTCTATTGGCTGAGACGCCTGCGTCACACTCAGTAATACCGTGATTAGATTGTAACTGTGGACCTCTTTTATTCCAGCCCATTAACAGCTTGCGGGCGCGGGAAGGGTTTATGGTCTTGAGGCTTCGGCCCGTAACTTGTGTCCTTGTTCAATTAAATAGCACCGGAATTGTAGCAGGGTTCAAGCAGCAGCAGGCCTGCAGACATAGGGCCCCATTCAATTGCGATTTGGCCAATTTAATAGGGTTCTACATAAGCACAGAGCATATTTTTTTTACAGAAGTTTTTAGTTAATGAACTTCTATCCAAAAGCAAGGTCTTCACTTACTAAAAACTTTTGTAAAAAAAATATGCTCTGTGCTTATATAGAGCCCTATTCAATTGGCCAAATCACAAATGAATGAGGCCCATACAGCCTATATACCGCAAGATGCCGCCTTGCAATTGAATGAGGCTCAAAAAGTTAATGTTTCATCGTTTTTTAAAGTAGCATAGTAAAGGACTATTGCAAATGTAGTACCTCTTCACAGCCCAATTGGCATTATTGAGTCTGGTTTATTTCTTTGTACAGTTGTACAGGGAACTCACAAGTAATAGTTCACTATAGATAGCACTTCCCTTATGTCAGATCTACTGTATATCTGCCTCATAAAGCTATTTGCTACAACACAATTATTAATTATTTTTCTTATTATTATTATTATTATCCTTTATTTGTAATGTGCCAACATATTCCGTAGGCTAGTCTTATATTTTTGAACATGGTAGCTAATATTTTTTTTTCTCATACCACCTAATTAAACCATTTATCCAATTTACCCTGGTTATCCCCGTTCCAATCACTTTAGAGGAAATATAAACTAGCAACTGGCATATTTGATATCAAGTCACGGTTAAAAGCAGTACTTGTTAAAAGCACCCCGTCATCCCAAAACCAAGGATTTTTTTAGGTTGGAAAACTGGCTCTATGTTGTGATATTCATTTTTTTCTAAAATGAATCGATCCTGGAAAATTCCATGTTGATATGGCTGTAATTATATGCAGATTAGCAGCTCACACATATTAATTAGCTGTTTTTATTAGGTAATTAGGATTAAAGTTTGCTTGCCTTTGTTGTGAGCAAATCTATCTGGCAGTTAGACCCCTCTCCCACCCTTATAAAGTAATCTGAGACACACATTAGCTTACTGAGCCACACATTAGAATAGATGAGACACAAAATCAATTCTAAATATTTCCGAAATTATTCACTGTAGAGAAAAGTTGCTAGTTAACAGCCTTATTAAATTGTGATTCGGCCAATTTAACAGTGGCGGCTCGTCCATAGGGGTGTCGGGGCAAGCGCCCCCCCCACCAAATATTTTTATTGCAGGTCACTGCTGTGCGCAATGCTACACTATCTCTATTCTATTGTTGTAGCTTTCCCCTGCACGCACCACGCTGTGTGATCAGATTACACTACTGCACTTACACTAACCTTTAGACTCTATGAATGAGTCATGACCGTTAATGGATTCCGCCCACCAACCAGGGAAAAGCTATGCATGGGCAGTGATAATGTATCCATTTCAATGACTGACAGTCTTCCATCATTGACCAATCAATGATGGAAGGCTGTACAGTTGTCAGGAGAACCACCTAAGCCCACCCAGACCGTTAGCCCAGGGCGCCCACCAGCTAATAGAGCCTCAAGTTTAATTCTGATTGACAGCTCCCTGTTAATAAAACCACCATAAGCCAGGCCCAGCCCTCTTTCCGTTTCCTGCTCCCGCTGAGACTGAGACCTCCGTGGCTGAAACTACTCACTCAGACTGACCCAACCTACAACAGTAAGTCCTAACTGTCCTGGCCAAACCCATAGTCCCCCTAATAAAACGAAGGGTCCCCCATTTACCCCACTATGCCTGCCTGTCACCCACACACACCCACCCACCAACTTACCTAACTAGGCCCGCAATGCCTGGGCAATCCCCAATCACCTCCGCAGTAGGCCCAAAAGACCTGTGCTACCCCCGATCACTCCCATGGGGCCTGTGCCACCCCATGATCACCCGATCACCCCCATGGGGCCTCTGCCAACCCCCTCAGTAGGCCCATGGGGCCTGTGCCAACCCCCGCCGTAGGCCCATGGGGCCTGTGTCAACCCCCGTAGTAGGCCCATAAGGCCTGTGCCAACCCCCGCAGTAGGCCCATGGGGCCTGTTTCAACCCCCACAGTAGGCCCATAAGGTCTGTGCCAACCCCTGCAGTAGGCCCATAAGGCCTGTGCCACCCCTCGATCACCCCCATAGGGGCCTGTGCCACCGCCCGATTACCCCGATCACCCCCATGGGGCCTGTGCCATCCCCGATCACCCCCATGGGGCCTATGCCAACCCCCGCAGTAGGCCCCTAGGGCCTGTGCCAACCCCCACAGTAGACCCATGGGGCCTGTGTCAACCCCCGGTAGTAGGCCCTGTCGTGGTATTTATAGTAAAATGATATTTGAAATAGTCAATTTAACTTATTGTCCGAGTCTAACCTCAATTCATAGATAAATATCACTTTTTAAACAAAACAGCGTTTATTATCAATATCACAATCGAATTCTAAAGTAAATAAAAAGTTCTAAACAGTACTATATGATTTTCAGATGTCAATAACCCAATTAAGTCTACTGCAATATTAATACGATAAAATGTTAATAAAACAAGAAAAACCTTGTAACTTCTTTATCAACAAAATCTTCTAGGGTAATAGAAAATAACAATAAATTACTATTAATCAATATTTCTTATTTTAGCTATTTATAATAAACACGAAAATCAATCTTATTAAAATAGTAAATCACAATAATATTATTGGCAGAATATATAATATACCCCAATAGACCTATATAACTAATAATGGGGTGATGCTATAATAATAACCATATATTGAATAACAAAAATACTATTGGAACAAAGGAAAATATATCACAATTTGAACAATACCTACAGTAGATATATTGGTGGCTTCTGTGATATAATTGATTTAGTGGAATAAATAAGATCAATTTATCTTTTATATCACAGAAGTTTGAAATTAAATATATACATTACCAGATACCAGAATCAACCCAATATCACATAGAGTCAGCCTGGATAATCCCAAATCGATTATTATATGAAAAATGAAATGTATCAGGAATCAAAAATATGTCCTCTCTTTCTTGCATGTGTGTCAGTCAGCCTCTCTCCTCTTTGTGTGTCTGTCTCTTTTTTCTTTCCTTCCCCCTTTTTCTTTTTTCTTTGTCCTAGGCCTATTTTAAATAGCCATTCTTATCTAGATTTCACTTTAATCACATCCTGGAATTATTTCTCACTATTGTGTTAAGTGGGGATACATAAATATCAAATGCACAGTCAAACAAATATTGTCAGTACCAGAGCCAAATGGTGGATTTCTCGTCTCCAATTTGAGGTGTGACTATTTCATGACATTTGAGGATCAAAAGAATCTAGTATGAATACTAATGGCTAGCCTTTTGGTGGTTTCACTGTTTACATTCTCATTACAATGTAGACATTTAGTGAAGCTCAGAAAAAATGGAATATGTGTATAAAATTAAAAACTCAAAATAAAATGATGATGTGCAATATAGGTATAACATAACACATAGATATGAAAAGTTTAAGATATTTCCTATCCGATGATATCAAACACTGTTACGTTTGAGGAATTTCTATATGTGTATTAATTAAAATATTAAGAGGATATATTTAATCACATTACAGTAGCAATATGTGTAATTAAATAGATAAATATTCGGTTGTCTAAACATATTTCTTTACCTATGCATCATTTCTATTGGGGTACATTTTCTGACCTCATTGCTTACATGTACCAATTATATGGATGATCCAGAGGAAGGCAAACATAAAACCCAATAGTCTTAATTGGGAAAAATTAATTCCTTTCTGACCCCAAATATTGGCGATCGGATTCCTCCCTGGATCAATACTCCCTCCATGATTAAGCAGGATAACCCTGAATGTCCTTTTATTTAAAAGAGATGCTGTCCTGATTCATCATCTATTATTATCTTCCTGATAATCACTGCAATGGTTATGATTCGGCAAATGTTCTGACCGTTGATAACAGGAGTTATGTGAGTTTATGAAGTTTTCCTTAGTTGTTTTTACGTCTTCTTCACAGTGGCCTATGAACAGGCAATGTGGTCATGATACCACGTTTGAGTCTTTTCCACCCTGATGTGGAATATTCTGAATTGTCTTTTAATCATCCTGTGTGGATCGACACTGATGAAGATCTTCGGCGACGTTATTCTCCTCCCGGGTTAGGATGAATCTTGGAGCCTCTTGGATAAAGACGCCTGAGGAAGGACCGTCCCACGATAGCTTCCGTCTGAACTTGTTGGCGTTAGGAACATCATTACCCTGATACGAGCGGCCTTTTCTTTTATCAATTTGGATACTCTCTCTTTTGGCTCAATAGATTGGTTGTACCGTTCTACCCCACCACTAGAAGCGGCGCGGTAAGCAATATGTAATTTACGTTTAACACCTAGGATTCTCCACATACGGCTCATCACCTCACTGGTGAAGTGACTTCCTCTATCTGACTCAATTCGTTGCGGTAGGCCAAAACGAGAAAACACATGGTTAATCAACAAAATTGCGGCAGTCTCCGCTTTACAGTTTGTCGCCGGAAGGCATTCTACCCATTTGGTGAATAGACATGTTACGGTTAACATATACTTATTACCCCTGGAAGAGGTAGTTACTGGGCCAATAAAGTCAATCTGTATGTCTGACCATGGCATGGACATCCCCCTTTTCTGAAGAGGAGCACTATGGGTAGGTGAATGGGGTTGAAACTGGGGACATACTAAACATCCTTGACAGTAAATTTTTACATCCATCAACATGTGTGGCCAATATGCAAAATCACGAAGTATCTCATGTGTAATCTTTTCACCTCTGTGGCCTGATGTTGGTGCATCATTAACATGTTGTAGCATTAGACCTCGATAAGCAGTAGGAACTACCCATTGACGTATACCATTGTTAGATGTGCGGATAAGTAAACCATCTAAGATGTTAAACTGGGATTTTGACTTAATTAGAATCCTGAAATCTTCCTTATCTGACACATCTATTTTGTCCAGAGGATACTGTGTTGGATCCTGTATATGGTTATAAAATGGACCTATGATAGGATCTTCTTTTTGACTATTGATCAAGTCCAAGTTAGGACTATCATGGGACCACTGTACTGTGGGTAGTTCTGTATCTTTCTGGGATTGCTGTCTAGTGATAGCCTGAATTT
Source organism: Discoglossus pictus (assembly GCA_027410445.1). NCBI lineage: Eukaryota > Metazoa > Chordata > Amphibia > Anura > Alytidae > Discoglossus > Discoglossus pictus. The sequence continues at coordinate 203,053,908 of CM050165.1, read as the reverse complement.
GCAATGGACCCATAAGGTGGTCCATTTCAATTGATTCTCCCTCTAGGGCACCTTGCTTTGCTAGTTTATCAGCAAGATCATTTCCGTCTTTATCCTGACTCTTTACTTTGGAATGTCCTTTTGTTTTCTTCCAGTATATTGTTAGTTCATGAGAATTTACCATTTCATCAATGGCATGTATTAACTTACCATGTTTTATCGATTTCTTTCGGACATTAGTCATATTATTTCGTTTCCATAATGGTAAGTATTCAACAAAACTATTTCGGGCATATTCTGAATCAGTAATGATTACAAAGTCCTTAATGTTATGCTCTATTGCGGTGTAAACAGCATAATATATAGCCATCAATTCTGCTATCTGACTACTCTTGGGTCCTATTTTACACCCTTTTGGAGGAGCAGGAAAATTATCTATCCATACATTACCAATTCCTGCAACTAGCTTATTATCTGTATCTATTTTTACATGATAGGCACATCCATCTACATAAACTGTGGGCAAGGATTTACAAAATACCTCTTCATATATTTTATGAGGTGACAATTTATATTCCTCCAGAAGGTCTATATGAGGATCGTCATCCTTAAAAGGGTCTGGGGCAGCACAATCATGTAAATCCGCTAATCCTTGGGCAACTAGATTCTTTTTATTTTGGGCATATCTTATCTCTAAAGGCCATCCTTGTAAGGATAAGGTCCAAGCAGTTATGCGGCTATTTGATAGATTACCAGACCTAATTTTATTGCTCTGAATATATTGTAATGGTTGGTGTGCCGTTTCCACTATTATTTTCTCACCTTGTATGAAATTTTGAAAATGTTGTAGTGCCCATACTGTAGCAAATAGAGCCTTCTCACAATCATTACATTTTACCTCTACAGGTGATAGTGTTTTACTCGCACAAGAGATAATCTAAGAGATAATTGGTCATATTTCTGATATAACACAGCACTTAAACAATTATCAGTATAACCGGTTTCTAAGAAGAAGGCCTTACCTCGTTCTGGTTAAGCTAGGCAAGGGGCCTGACTTAGTTTCTGTTTTAACTCATTGACAGCTTGGTTCTGAATCTCACCAAATGTCCATGGCTCACCTTTCTTTAACAATTGTATGAGGGGTCTTGTTATTTCGGCATAATTCTCAATAAATTTACGAGAATAATTGGTGATACCCAGGAATGATCTCAATTCTTTTGTAGTTGTAGGCATTTTAGTTTTAAGTAGGGCCTCTACCTTCTTTTTCTGTGGATTTACACCATCAGGAGTTATCTCATGACCTAAAAAGTTAACTTTAGTGCGGCACCACTGAGCCTTTTGGAGAGATATTTTAACTCCTGCGTGCTTTAATTGGTCCAAAACATGTTCAATTTCTGCGATATGTTTATCAAATTCGCAACTTTTAATCAAGATGTCATCTACATAGGTTAATGTCCCTCGCTCTTGAGCATCAGGCATTGCCTTGTGCAAGAAGATAGCAAACTCATTCCCTGAATTTATAAATCCAAATGGAGTTCTAGTCCATGTAAATTGTTGATTACCAAATGTAAATGCTAATTTATGTTGGTCCTCTTCATTGACTTTAATAGTCCAATAAACGTGGGCACAATCAAGTGTCGTAAATAATTTAGACCCTTGGACTTGCGCTAAACACTGGTCTATATATGGGACAGGCCAAGCCGACATATGGACTCTCTTATTTAATTGCCTCAAATCAGAGCATAAGCGCCATGTCCCATTTGGCTTCAAAATACCTAGAACAGGATTATTATAAGAACTATGTACAGGACGTATAATTCCCCTTGATTCTATATTCTTTATAATATCGGCTAATGATTCATAAGAGGCGAGGGGTAGTCTATATTGCTTAACAAATATAGGTGGCATACCGGGATCAGTTTTAATTTTAGTGACATGTAGATCCGTCAGGCCACAATCATATGAGTCTTTAGAAAATACACCTTGGTAATTCATAAGTACTTGTCTTAATTTTTGCCGTTCAGTATCATTAGAGCACCCATCGGCTAAAATTATCTGTTCTTCAACTCTTTCTTTAAACTCAGGGAATACCTCAGGTTGACTAATTTCATAGGCTTCCTCTAGTTGTGTAGATAGGTCAGTGGTAATGGAGTTTATCTGTATCTTATCGACCAAATTCTCTTCATACTCTTGTTCATCTATATTTTGATTAAAAATTAGCTCGTCATCTGTTATTTCACACTGTCCTTCCATAGAACTGAAGGGATAAATAGATTGAACAGTAAATAATCCTTCTGGTTGAGTATCGAAACATTGGTCAATCATTTTATCATCACTCATATATTCGTCTGGTATCAAACCAATAACTGAATTGGTAAATTCAGAGGTGAAATATTCTGCATCAATGGCCATTCCTACTATAGATCCCTTCTCCATATGTATTGGATGGGAAGCTATGTTATTTACTAGGATGACAAAAGGTAATTGTGTCACAGCAATTAAAGGAGTGTGGGTGGTGTTAAGGCCTTTTTGTTGGGTTAGATAGCTAAGATTAACATAAGCATCTTTGCCTTGAATCATCTGCCCTCTTTTTAATTGCAAGGGTAGAGGGAATTGGGCTACTCCTTCTGGTATAATGACAGTTCGTTCCATCTGTATGGTTTTTGCATAAGGCATCTGTTGGGCATATTTCAAGGCTTCTGAGTCATTACTGAAATCTAATGGTGACTCATTCAACCGAGACCATAGAACGTTATGGATTAAATCAATTTGAAAAGCAAACCGATGTAACAAATCATTACCAATATATATTGGATATTGGGAATCCTCTATCACCTGGAACAAGTTCACAACCTTTTTATCTCCTATCGAAAGGGGTATTAAACATCTTGCTATAATAGGATGGGTTGAGGTTTCATGATCTATTTTATATATGTATTGGTCATATGGTTGGGAATTACAAATTAATCTTGGATTCTTTATTCCTTTTAATAGATTTTCATTAATGTAACTATGTTCATGGGTTAAGGCTATTTTGGCTTGTTTAGGATATCTCATACCTATAATATTTATGGGGATAATTAAACCCTTATCTCTTATTTCTATGTTAGCCATAATTTTGGAATGTCTAGTTATTTCAAAAGGTTTAGAGGTTTTCCTATTTAGTGAAATAGTTAGGACATTTCCTTCTACATGAGTGTTATCTATGTGGGCCTGATTAATTTGGATCACATTTTCATCATTTATTTGTTCTTCAGAAATGTCATGGCATTGTATTATCGTCATTTCAGGTGTTTGATTATTTTGAAAATGAATTTCCACCGAATTTTCTTTTGTTTCTATTACATGACAATTTCTCGGCATATTGGATTGTTTAACCTTTTCATAGTTTATGGGAAAGCTAACTTGTGACCATATTACTCCATCTATACAGTCTATTATTGGACTTAATCGCCTCAGTAGATCTGTCCCAATTAAAAATTGAGACTCAGGAACATCTACGACTATCACTGGATGTTTTACCTGTTTATTTCCTATTTTAATACTCAACCATACACTACCTTTGGTCTTTATGGTAATTCCATCAAAATTCTTTACAATTCCGATGAATGATTTTAGAATAGTTTTCTTATTAGATCTACGTTCTATTTCTTGATACATATCTTGGGAAAGAACAGTTACTTGGGAGCCTGTGTCTATTAACCCTTTAATGTCCATGGAGTCTACATCTTGTAAGCTAACAGGGATATAGTATCTTCCCTGACATTCCTCCATCTCACATAGGAAATGGGAATGTTTTAACATATCTGACTTCTTCCATTGTTCGTTCTTATTTAGAGAGTCAGACTGGGGGGTATTATTTAACCAATTTATGGTAATTTCGGGGGGGTTATTGGTCAGGTTAGGTATATCTTCAATTTTACTTGTATTATATCGTTTATTATCTTGACTAATTATTAACCCTGTTTCAATGATTTGTGGCTTGGTCAGTGATGCATCCTGTATACAAAAAGGTTTAACCTGTATATTGTTCATACCGCTCCCTCTGACTTCATTGATACCTCCTTCTTGCTCTGTGGGCGTTCCTGTGTACAAAGAAAACTTAGGGACAGAAGGAAGAAACATCTCATTATCATTTGTTTCAGGATTATCCATCACAGTTTTGCAAACGCCATTCAGTCACTGGTTTTGGTTTTCAGAATTGTGTCCCCTTTGGACTGGCTGGGCTCTCAGTGTTTGATTTCCCGGCATATTCATTCCTGCCATGAGGGCAGTCATTTGTTGGGTCAGTAATTTAACTTGCTCCTCCAGGTTAGAGTTTTGTTCTACATTTTGGTTTCGGTTATACCTATTCGTAACTCTTTGGTTTTCTGAATTTTCTGAAGTACTGGGCCTTGGAGAGCTCAATCTTCTTTCTACATTGGGGTTTTTAGGTTGCCACCAATAATCTCTAATAGGATTATTTCCTTTGTAATTTGGTCTTACATAAAAAGAGTTATTGTTTCTATTTTGGGGCCTTTCAGGGGTAACTTTTATAGGTCTAGGTTTGGGTGGTATGTATTTTGGTTTATTTTGACTTTTTTTTTTCCATATTCCTTTTTATTGGTCCCTTAAAGAAAGGGAAAAAAATATATATATTCCACGGTATATCAGTAAGCCATGATACACAGATCAGGCAGCATCATGCTATTTCACATCTTGTATAGGTGGAAATTTTAATTTAACCAGTCCTGAGACCTCCTTAACACCTTTTTCCGTTTTCTAAACATTAAACATTTATAACTGTCGTTTTTAAAGACTGTTCAGTATCCATCACAGTAATCCTTAGCTCGCAGGCTAGGAATATGAGGCCTATGTTTCAATTGATAAATCATTGCCCGAACCCACCAGGCCTTCTCTGCTATGATCTCTCCTCCCCCTTTCCTCCTATACATGTACTAATTCTATCCTCCTGGAGCTAGGGCACCTTGTTGAAATTAACTAGACATATAACTGGGTGTAACATTGTCTAAAGATAGGGGAATGTTATCCATTTTATTTCTTTAGAGTAGGATACTCTATGTGTGGTCTAGGGTCTTCTTTAATGGACTTCTCAGGAAGCTCCTGTACTAAAGGCCTAAACTTATAGTAGCTTTAAACTTAACCCTTGTCTTTCCTTGCCTTTTTCCCTCCCCTTTACAATTAATCAAATCCCCTTAAAAAACACAAAAAACTTAACTCAGTTTGGTCATTTGAATCGATCTGAGTGGAGGAAAAGACCGAATAGCCCTTTTAACGTAGGCTTGTTATCTTACCTCCTTGCTGCGCCCAGGCTCCTCGCCGGCTCCCCCTGCCTCCTCATCACCGCCCCCTCCTCCTCCATCTCTTCTTGTTTTCTCTTTATCCTTGATTTTTTTTTTTTTTTTTGTCTAGGTTTACCCAACCCTTTGTTATCTTAATTGATTCCCATGGGTTCCTCTCTATCCCTGTTTCTATTGTTCGGGCCCTTGTTAACAAGCCAGGGATCCCAAATGTCCCTATACTTCTGAATAGCATCTGCTAGTATATGAGTCATGTGTTCGTTCACCGCTATATAATTTATTTTGTTCCTGATTGCCTGTAGTTCAAGCGTGGCTGACTTCCATTGCTTTGCAATGTGTGATTTAGTGGCTAAGTATATATATTGGAGAAGCTTGTTTTGAGAGTAGGATAACCCCAAATCTGGGATTCCTAATAAGCATGTTTCTATTGTGCCCCCTACTCGTGTTCCCAGTGTTTCCGAGGCAAGATCTGACACTTCTTTCCACATCTGTGAAACTATGGGGCAGTCCCACCACATATGCTTAAAAGTTCCTAGAGTGAGGCACCCTCTGGTACACATTCTCTCCCCTGACTTGCTCCATTTTGTCAATCTCTCCGGGGTCAAGTATGTTCTGTGCAAAACTTTAATAGCAGTTTCTAGGAGTGTTTGGTTTAGGGAGCCTTTGTATATGCTTTTCCATGCTTCCCCCCATCTCTCCCCATCCCATTGTTCGCCTAGATCCCTCTCCCACTCCTCCATATATCTGCCCCCTGTTCCCTCCGGTGGTTCATTGTATATATCATAGATCCCCCCAATAATTCCCTTAGTTAAAGGGGCCCTCTGGCATATTACCGATAACCAGGTTTTTTTGGGAGTCCCCCATGTTCTAGATATCTTGTTAACCAGGTGTTTGATTCTACAAAAGTTGAAATGTTGGCTAATGGGGATGTTATGGTGGTCTCTTAAAAATTCAAAAGTTAAAGGGGTCTCAGAGCCCAACCAAGCTCCCAGTCTATCCAGTTTCCTAGATTTCCACCACCAGTTAGCTTCTGAACCTAGTCCCTGCGGCATCCATGGGTGACAAAGGACCGACAGCATTGGGGAGGGATGTTTGAAAAGGGATGTATGCTTTAGTGCCCATTTCAAGCTTTGCACTGTGGTGGAGATAACCGGATGTCTAATCCCTCCTATTGTATCTGGAACTTTGTCTAGCCATACCAATGTATCCCAGGAGTAAGGGTGTAGTATTTGATCCTCCATAATCTTCCATAAAGGATGGTGTATCCCTGAGTGGCTTATAGGGATGAAAGCCAACTGCGCTGCTCTATAATATTTCTTTAAGTCTGGGCATGAGAGTCCACCTTTATCCTTGTGTTTAAACATTATTTCCTTTTTAATTCTGGGGGGTTTACCCTTCCAAATGAAATGTGACACCTTTCTTTGGAATCCTTTCAGTTCGAGCTGAATGATGGGGACCGGCAAGGTCCTGAACAGGTACAAGAGCTTCGGAAGAATTGACATTTTGAAGGCATTAATTCTGCCCAACCAGGAAATAGGATATCTAGTCCATTTCAGCATATCCTCGCTTAGTTTTTTATAGATCGGGGGGTAGTTAGCCCTATATATGGAGTTTGTAGACAACGTTAATTTTATCCCAAGGTATTGGATGTAGGCTTTAGCCCATTGCAATTTGTACCTTTCCGTTATTATTTCCTTTGTTTTGGCCTCTACGTTTAATGCTAATGCTTCTGTTTTCTCGACATTTATAAGTAAACCTGATCTCTGGCCAAATTCTGTTAGGGTGTCAAATAGTAGTGGGATTGATTTGCAAGGGTCTGTGATTGTGCATAACATGTCGTCCGCAAATAGGTTGATTTTAAAATGTTGCTGCCCTATTTTAAGCCCCTTAATTCCTGAGTTCGACCGGATCGCCTGAGCGAGAGGTTCTATCACAATGGCGAACAGCAGTGGGGAAAGAGGGCACCCCTGTCTAGTTCCCCTCTCTATTTTAATAGTCCGATTGTATTTGCCAGGTAGTTTAAGTCGGGCTACTGGGTTTTTATAGTATGTATTTATTAAATTTAAGAAACTCCCATTAAATCCAAATTTATTTAAGACCTCTTTCAGGTATGGCCATTCCAATGAATCAAAGGCCTTTTCGATGTCTAGTGCTAACAAGCAGGCCGGGGTTTTTGTACTATTAGCGTGGTGTATTAAGTTCACCACCCTCCTGATATTATCTCTGGCTTGCCTATGTGGGATAAATCCCACCTGGTCCCTATGTATAATCCTTGGTAGAAATTTTGAAATTCTGTCCGCTATTATTTTTTCCAGTAATTTAATATCCCCATTTAGAAGGGATATGGGTCTATAGTTTTTAATCTCTGAGCTGTCCTTCCCTTCTTTAGGAAATAGGGTGATTTCCGCTAAGTTCATTTCGGAGGGGATCCCCTGACCCTCCAGAATATGATTATATAATTTAGTCAGTCTAGGTGTCAATATATCCGTAAAGGTTTTATAATACATGTTCGTGAACCCGTCTATACCCGGTGCCTTTCCCAGTTTCATTGCCTGGATTCCCTTTCCTACTTCCTCCTGTGTAATCCTCGCATTAAGAGAATTTACCTCCGATTCCTCCAAACAGGGCAAGTCAAGTCTATCTAGCCAAGCTCTGATACTGTATACGGTTTCTTTACTTGAAGCTGAATAAAGTTTTTGGTAAAAATTATGGAACAATTCTTGTATTTTGGAAGGATCTGCTGTTTTGATATTTTCGTTATTTTTTATGCAATAGATTCTCGAGAGAGCTTGCTTAGATCTTAATTTTTTCGCTAACATCCTATCCGGTTTGTTCGCTTGGAGGTAAAATTTGTGTTGGGTTCTCCTAAGAATTTTCTCCGCCCCTTCCGAATAAATCTTATCTAGTTCCACCCTCACGCTTTCTATTTCTCGCCTAATCTGAGTTGTAGGGTTTTGTTGATTTAATTTTTCTAATCTTCCTAGTTCCTCTGTGAGTTTTATTTCCTGGGCTCTCTGTTCTCGTCTGAACTTAGATGTCTCTTTCATACAAATGCCCCGAATGTACGCCTTATGGGCTGCCCATACCCAGCCGGTCCCCACCCCAGGTGTCTCATTTCTTTCAAAGAAAAATTCCAATTCTTGGGCTATTCCTTTTTTAACTGTCGGGATCGTCAGTATTCTTTCATTCAGTCTCCATTGATAAGGAGGTTTAGTCAAGGATCCCAGGTTTATGGTCACCTTCACCAAACTATGGTCTGACCAGGCACACGGTATTATGTCCACGTTTTGAGAGTCAGGTATAAAGGAAGGGTCGGTTAACAAGTAGTCTATTCTGGAGTATGTTTTATGGGGGTAGGAGTAGAAAGTAAATTCCCTGTGTCCTAAATGTCTTTCCCTCCAGAGATCCGCTAACTCAAGCTCTCTTAGCAGTCTGTTGATTTGTTTCAATCTTTTAGTGAACTTGTCTCCCAGGTCTTTCCCAGTTCTATCCTTTTTGGCATCTAGTACCAAGTTAAGGTCCCCCCCCCAGAATAATCCTACCCTGTTTTACCAAAGACAAATGTTTCAATGCCCTGATGAGATTTTTATGAGGAGAGATGGTAGGAGCATATATTACTGCTAGCGTGACCGGGATGTCTAGAACCCTTCCCATCAAAAAAAGATAGCTTCCCTGTCTATCTGTAACTTTTTTGTCCAGGGTGAAGGGAAAGTTTTTGTGGAGTAGAATTGCCACCCCCTCCCTTTTGGTACTGCTACTTGTTGTGTGGAACGTAGGGAAATTTCTGTTCATAAATGTCGGAATTTGTTGATGCTTAAAGTGGGTTTCTTGAATAAAAATTACAGCAGGGTTAAGTGTTTTGTAAAATTGAAACGCCTTGTTCCTTTTAGTGGGGGAATTAAATCCTTTAACATTATGTGTAATAAAGACGTGTTCAGCTTCACCCATGGTCTAGACTCTAGAGTAACGTGTGTAGCTAATGTCTGCCGAGACTTACCCTTAGGAAGAGAGGATTCGGAGTCAGCGCCCGAGGAGTAGGAAAGCCGGCGAGGAAGCCCCGCAGTCCTCCATCCACTAATCTGATTGTGGATAGTATGAAGAGAAACAAGTTGATGACCAAACATATACAAATAAAACTTTTCGAACCTTTGATCCTTCCCCCCCCCCTTTCTTCTTCCTCATAATTCCTTTCATCTTGCACCTATCGTGCCTAGGGAGTAACCACTAAAAAATCCCGGATACTTCCCTAGAATGACTAGAATCTCTTTCGTAATCTAACCCGTTCCTAAAACTGAGCGAGTCAAAAAATACTGAACTGGAGTGCTAGCCCCCACTACATTGGAAGGAGCAACAAGTACTGTAAACTGTAACTAGTATTCTCTTATATGAATCAGATATCGTGGATATTTTGGGAAACCTTACCCCACCTCATACCTAAGTCTAATAATAGAAATTCCTGTGTTTTACAATAGAGTCCATTTGTAAAGAATAACCTTATAGTATCTGCAACCTTGGAAATCATCTTTAGAGAAAGTCAACCCTCTCCTGAGGCATTCCCTTGATCGATTCTTACTGTTCCATCACTCCGGTCCCTAAGCCCCTTGTTACTGTCAATCCTTTGCTTTTTCTTGGCAGAGACTTCTATCCAATCTCTAGTTGGTCTTTCCCTCGGCTTAGGGAGTTGGCCCATTAGATTGGAGCCTTCTGGGAGCAATTGTAGGTGAATAAGCTTTTTTTGGAGCGCGCCCAGTGAGTGTGCTACATGTGTTTGCTCATTCCAGCGAAATTGTAGGCTAAAGGGGAATCCCCAACGATACTGAATTCTGTTTTTTATTAGAATTTCCAAAGCCGGTCTCATTTCTCTCCTTTTCGCCAAGGTAGATGGAGCTAAGTCAATAAACAATTGTAATTGTGTTCCGTCCGGGCCAACTATTCTAGGCAATTTCCTGGCCGCTGCCATTAGCAGATCTCTGGAGCTCTGTCTCACAAAACGAACGACTATGTCCTTAGGTTTCTCTGAATTGATTAAACCTCCAAGGGCCCTGTGGGCTCTTTCAATGAGCAGCACCTCCTCTGCTTGATTCGGTAGAATGGTGGTAAATACCGCTTCTAGATAGGGTACAAGATCCTGTACATTTTTAGGGACACCTCTTAGCCGTACGTTGTGTCTTCTGGATCTATTTTCCAGATCTTCCAATTTATTTTCAAGAGCCTCTATACGAGTAGAGTTGGAACTGATATCAATTTTATCATCCTCTTGTGTGGAAATAATCATCTCGGTTCTTTTTTCTAACTTGTGTGTTCTCTGACCTATTGCACTGATCTCTTCTCTCATCTCCTTTAGTGCTATTGCAAGTTGAGTTTTCAACATTAGTTCAAATTTCGCCATTGCCGAGACAGAGAAATCCACGTCAGTGATGGTGTTGGGCCTTTCCCCTTCATTCTCCGACATCTCAGATCTTTCTGGGGAGCTTTCCCCTGCTTTGGTAGCCAAACTGGACGCTGCCTGGAAATGCTCAGGGATGCCTCTGGAGGATGTGCTTCTCTTAGCCTTCTTCATCTTTCGCTCAGTTTCCTCCCTGGCTCTCTTGTCTCTTAGGCGGTCTCCCTGGTAGAAGGGTATCTTTCCCCTAATAGTTGTCTTGGCACCCCTAAAAGAACACTAAGTACTGCTCTGGGAAGTGCCTATGTAAAAATGTTATGGAAGGTGCTGCTTGAGTTGGGGTAATTTATAGTTTCATCTTTGTTTAGTCTTGCATTGTCTAAGACTCAAGACTTTCTGCCTGTTGCTCCCCCTGTTGCTCTATCTTCTAGATTCCATCCATGAGACCCTTGCAGAATAAAAAAAAAGAGCAATAGAGAGAAAAGACAGTGGGGTGGGTGCTCACCCTCATGGTGGAATTCTCCCCTTGGTAATGCCGGAACCGTGTGCCTGTTAGGCCAAAGTCCATCTGCTACTTCTGTGTTCCAATAAAACCTCCTAAGTATGCATTTTATGCAGGTCTCTATTTGTTCTTAGCCCGTAACTTTGGTCTTCCCTTTTTTTATAGAATATTTTTCTGTTCTTTTCCTCTTTTCCTTTTTATTTTTTCGTATTTATTTAATTTTTTTCCTTTTACTCTTTTTTTTGTCTTTTTTTTATTTATTTTTATTAGTCCTTTATGAATGGCTATATGCCTTGAGGCCAATTAGGATCCTAGGATAATTCCCCTCCACTTTAGGGAACCAATATGGCCTCCCTTCTTTTGGGGATATTTTTGGCGCCAAATAGGTAGGGAAAGAAGGAGAAAATGGCTGCTCTGGGCTAGATAAAGGGGGAAGCTTCTTGGCAGCTCTACTGTAACCCCCCACGCCACTCTGATCCTCTGGCACCTATAACAAGGTTGTGTGTATGTCTCTGCAGCACAAGCTGCCTGTCAGAGTCCCTTGGTCGCAGGGGAGGGGGGGGATGTGAGTTGTTTTGTTTTTCTTATTTTTTTTTTTTCAGCCCTATCTCGGGCCCTTATGGTGGGCGAGAAGCCTATCAGGCCTGTACTGTGCCTTGTGTGGTACTGTGGGTTGGGACCTGGCCTCCTGTGACGTAGCCTTTCCTCCCCTCGGGGGCCTCTGTGTCTTTTACCCCACTCACCCTCCTAGGCGCCTCCGTCGCTCTGCGGTCTCCTTCACCGTGCCGTTCTCCTTGCTGGATGCCCCCCCGGGCAGCTCGGTCCTCTCTGACGCCACACTCCGGTGCTGCGACTGATCTCTCCTGCACCGCCGGCGCAGGGGCAGACAAGGAGAGAGCCCTCCCCAGTAGCTGATGTTCAGGCAGAGGGGTCACACACAGGCTGGGAGAAGATGGCGTTCCCGCAAAGGCCTCTCCCTCGTGGCGGGCTGCACTCAACGGGTACCCCGGGGGCTCTTTTCCAGGCACTCTTCGTTGCCCGATAAACCCTGGCAGCTCCTGGAGCCCAGCACAGAGTGCCACTGGCTAAATTGCCACCAATTTGGGTGGAAAAAAACCCTTTTTTTGCACTGTAGTGCAGAGCAGCAGAGAAACACGTCTGCTCTCTCTGCTGGCTGGACACGCCCCCCCCCCCCCTATTTTGACTTTTAACCACATCAGCATACGATTTAGTATTTGTTTCGAAAGGTAGTTCTGGTTGGATAGAGATTTCCGCTATTTTTTGGCCCTTTTCTTTACGTTTAAAACAATTTTCCTCATCCTGTTGAATCTCATATATCTTGGAACATTCGTTTACCAACCAGCTGAGTGGTTTAGAGTCATCATAATCTCTGATTATATTTCTTTTCATAAATGATGGTAAGGCATGAAAATATATCCTCTTGAACTCTGCGGATTCTATATCTGCTCTTTTATCTGTCTGCCGATATGCATGTTTTAATGTGACTAATAATTATTTTGGACTTTCATCAGGCTGGCATTTGAGATTGTGTAAGGCCCTTAAAGCTGCTTGCGGGTTACGAAATTCAGAAAAGTACCTCCTCACCTCTGCTCTGTATTGATCCCATTCAGTTATATCGCTATCTTGAAGGGAAGTAAAGAATGATGTATATGAATAATCAAATGACCAAGGGAGATATGATATCTTTGCATGAGATCCCTGTACATTTAATTCAAGCATGATTCTCTCCACAGTATCTAGGTGATCCTCAATGGATAATTTAGATCCTTTAGTGTAGGGCTTTACCAATTTTCTGATAGCCTGCGCTGTCTCATGGAAAGATAATTTCTTATTATGAGTATCCCTTGAAGGGGATGAATCAAACTCCCCTTTAAAATGTCTAGGATGCCTGGCAATCGTTATGTCTGGTACATGACTTTGGGCCTTATCTAGATCTGCTTTTAACCTGCCAATATCCTGCTGGTAATTTTTAATCTCCTTTTGGGCATTATCAAGTAAATTTTGAATCTTTCTAGCTTCCTGGTAATTATCAGCTTCTCTTATTGTTCTCTTAGTTATTTCATTAGTAAGGGTGGTAAGTTTATCTTCTAAACTCGATTTTTCACGTTTTAACTCTTCACAGTCTTGTAAGTATTTTTGAGACAGTCCCACAGCCTGACATACTTTTTGAGCTAAATGATCACATTGCCCAGACAACTCTTCAATTTGGTCAGTTTTTCTATCTCTGTCTTCAAATAACTCATCCCATTTTATTTGAAAATCCCCTAATGTCCTCATTAATTTATCACACATTGCTGTTAATCCCTCATATCCTTGTAATCTTTCCTTAGCATCTTCTAATTCCTTTTCTAACTCATCCAGTTTAACTACTTGATGTTCTGACATTTTTGTCCTACCTTCGTGTCTCTCAAATGGTTGCATACCTCAGATATCTCATTAATTGTCTTATTTAAACCAGTTATGACCACCTCCTTTTCAATAGTCTGGCCTTTCCAGTATCTGGCGACTTCCATCCAGCTAATCGCTACACGGGCAAGATTCTTTTTACGTTCAAAGTTATCCTGAACTGCATTTATGACACCATTAATATTTGGTAATAATTCTGTCTCCTGACTCCAATTGTCTATGGCATTTCCATCAATTATCGGTTTGATGTTACTAAAATATTCTGACAATCTTGATGGGTATTCACACAGAGGATACACATTGCTTATTAAACTTTTGATCAATGTTTCACATCCCATTGCATCTAGTTTCAATATCTCATCCAATGACAACACCCCTGTCCTTTCTGAACTGGATCGGCCTTCTGCCATTTTTTTTTTTCTTTTTAATAAACGCTGTTGTATTAAAACGTTTTAAATTGATAAATATCAATTCACTTATCTATAAAGACGTTATCTCAAGCAGTGCCTCCAAATTATGTCGTGGTATTTATAGTAAAATGATATTTGAAATAGTCAATTTAACTTATTGTCCGAGTCTAACGTCAATTCATAGATAAATATCAGTTTTTAAACAAAACAGCGTTTATTATCAATATCACAATCGAATTCTAAAGTAAATTAGTTCTAAAACAGTAGTATAGTTCTAAACAGTACTATATGATTTTCAGATGTCAATAACCCAATTAAGTCTACTGCAATATTAATACGATAAAATGTTAATAAAACAAGAAAAACCTTGTAACTTCTTTATCAACAAAATCTTCTAGGGTAATAGAAAATAACAATAAATTACTATTAATCAATATTTCTTATTTTAGCTATTTATAATAAACACGAAAATCAATCTTATTAAAATAGTAAATCACAATAATATTATTGGCAGAATATATAATATACCCCAATAGACCTATATAACTAATAATGGGGTGAATATATTGAATAACAAAAATACTATTGGAACAAAGGAAAATATATCACAATTTGAACAATACCTACAGTAGATATATTGGTGGCTTCTGTGATATAATTGATTTAGTGGAATAAATAAGATCAATTTATCTTTTATATCACAGAAGTTTGAAATTAAATATATACATTACCAGATACCAGAATCAACCCAATATCACATAGAGTCAGCCTGGATAATCCCAAATCGATTATTATATGAAAAATGAAATGTATCAGGAATCAAAAATATGTCCTCTCTTTCTTGCATGTGTGTCAGTCAGCCTCTCTCCTCTTTGTGTGTCTATCTCTTTTTTCTTTCCTTCCCCCTTTTTCTTTTTTCTTTGTCCTAGGCCTATTTTAAATAGCCATTCTTATCTAGATTTCACTTTAATCACATCCTGGAATTATTTCTCACTATTGTGTTAAGTGGGGATACATGAATATCAAATGCCCAGTCAAACAAATATTGTCAGTACCAGAGCCAAATGGTGGATTTCTCGTCTCCAATTTGAGGTGTGACTATTTCATGACATTTGAGGATCAAAAGAATCTAGTATGAATGCTAATGACTAGCCTTTTGGTGGTTTCACTGTTTACATTCTCATTACAATGTAGACATTTAGTGAAGCTCAGAAAAAATGGAATATGTGTATAAAATCAAAAACTCAAAATAAAATGATGATGTGCAATATAGGTATAACATAACACATAGATATGAAAAGTTTAAGATATTTCCTATCCGATGATATCAAACACCGTTACGTTTGAGGAATTTCTATATATGTATTAATTAAAATATTAAGAGGATATATTTAATCAGAAATATATAATGAAATGGTATATATATATATATAGGAGTATACTCATTTATATATTTAATAGGTAAAAACCCTGACAAAGGCCCATGGGGCCTGTGTCAACCCCCGTAGTAGGCCCATAAGGCCGGTGCCAACCCCCGCAGTAGGCCCATGGGGCCTGGTTCAACCCCCGCAGTAGGCCCATAAGGCCTGTGCCAACCCCTGCAGTAGGCCCATAAGGCCTGTGACATCCTCCGATCACCCTCATGGGGCCTGTGCCACCCCTGATCACCCCCATGGGGCCTATGCCAACCCCCGCAGTAGGCCCATGGGGCCTGTGTCAACCCCCGTAGTAGGCCCATAAGGCCTGTGCCAACCCCCGCAGTAGGCCCATGGAGCCTGTGTCAACCCCCGTAGTAGGCCCATAAGGCCTGTGCCAACCCCCGCAGTAGGCCCATGGGGCCTGTTTCAACCCCCGCAGTAGGCCCATAAGGCCTGTGCCAATCTTCGATCACCCCCATGGGGCCTGTGCCAACCCCCGATCACCCCCCCTGTAGGCCCATCAGGGCCTGGCCAACCCCCACCCCAACCTACCTAACTATCAACCCACCTACCTAACTACCACCCTGACCCAACTACCAACCCAGTGACCACACCCCACCCTGACCCAACTACCAACCCACCTACCTACCCCCCTGACCCAGTGACCACACCCCACCCTGACCCAACTACCAACCCACCTACCTACCACCCTGACCCAACTACCAACCCAGTGACCCCACCCCACCCTGACCCAACTACCAACCCACCTACCTAACTACCACCCTGACCCAACTATCAACCCAGTGACCACAGCCCACTCTGACCCAACTACCAACCCACCTACCACCCTGACCCAGTGACCCCACCCTGACCTAACTACCAACCCTCCTGCCTATGCTACCAGTTAAACACACAGCACAACCGCCCCCCCCCCCCCCCGCCATATTTTTATTCCATTTTTCAAAGTGACAGGCAATGGATCTTTAACATTGCAGTTAAAATAAAAAGGATACTTTGCCTGACAGTTTCAAAGATGGAATAAAAATATGGGAAGGGGAAAAAAACAATAAGTAAACATAACAGCACATACCTTCCAAATTGACCCCTCCAGCGGCGGCCTTCTGCCCTGGATAGTCGGGCATTCCAATCAATTTTGATTGAAGCCCATGTCCTTCAATCTTGATAGAAGCCCTTGTCCTCATCTTGATTGAAGCCATTGTCCATCCATTCTGGCCCATTGCAAGAGGCCTCCACCTAAAAAACATGACGCTCTAAAAAAAAAAAAAAAAAACAATCTAATGGAGCTCCTCCTACAAGGAGCTCCCTCCGCGACTAATTGATTTTTCCCACGCTCCGCCTTTTATACTATTTTTGAAGGACTCTGGCTGAAATTTTTTGATTGACTTTGATTTCAACCAATCAGAGTCTTTGAAAAATTAGCAAAGCAGGTATGGAAGCCTGTAAGGGCAAAAAAGGTTAGTGTGAACTTGTATGTATTATACATATTACAGGGCTATTTATGTGATATACATGTTACAGGATAATATCCTGTAACATGTATAGCAAATAAATAGCACTGTACTATGTATAATAAATAATGTCTAATACAAATACATGAGCAATTATCAAATAATTAATAAAGTACATCAATTAATCAATTAATAAATATCAATTAATATATTTTTTTGTTTTATGTATATTGTTTTATGTGTGTATGTATATATATATATACACATATTGATTGATTTATATATTGATTGATTTATATATGCATTGATAGATATATTGATTGATAGATATATTGATTGATATATATATATATATATATATTGAGATATATATATATATATATATATATATATATTGATTTATATATTGATTGATAGATATATTGATTGATATATATATATATATATTGAGATATATATATATATATATATATTGATTGATAGATATATTGATTGATATATATATATATATATATATATATATATATATTGAGAAATATATATACATATATTTATATATATTGAGATATATATATATATTGATATATATATATATATATATATATATATATATATAATTATATCTATATAATTATATCTATATATATATATAAATATAATTATTAAAAAGAACCCGTTCATGTGCGAATTTTTATTGTGAGCTGCCTACCCGGCTTGCTCTGTGTAGTTAAAAAGAAGTTAAAAATAAAAGTTTATAAAAAAATATAAACCATACTAGTTAGGGATAAGTATGAGGTTGCTACCATCTGGCTGGACTACCTATAAGTGAGTGATGTGTGAGTGGTATAGGTATGAGGATAGAGGCCCAATGGCCAGATATATGCCTAATAGGAAATAGTGACTGTCAAGGCATATAATAGTGATGAATGCCAGAATCTAGTAATGGCATGTGCTGAATGATGAGTGTTATATGCTACTGAGGTAGAAATATGTAGTGTTAAGAATAAGAAGGTACTGTGGAGTGACACTTAAAGTGACAAAAAAATAATGAAAAAGGCCCTTGTGATAAGGGATAGCCAGAAAAAATATATGGATTATCCTCATATAAACAAAACATTTTTGTAAATCATTGGATAAACAAAAAATAGAAAAATCATATCTATAACTGTGGGTTTATATTAAAAACTTTTATGTTAAAAAGTTTCAACCAGTGCCATAAGGCTTTGCAGTATGTGAACTAACCAATGTAATGAGGACTTATAGTTGCAGTTATATCAATGTATAAATAGAACCATATATAATTCTATATATATAGAAAAAAGCCACTAAATCTCTACAAGGTCTTTATATACCCCTTTATTTACACAAATAATAGTGCAGACAATTTGTTCATGGGGGTATTACCCTGATAGGGTGACCAAGAGATATGGGCCTTAGTTAGGGAGAGTAATAATATATATCTCCAAAATTGTCAAGACAGATTGTATATACAAAGGGAAGAAAGGCCATAAAGGCTCTTACTTACTGTGTCTCAATTGCAAAACGCCTCAAGGTCCACAAACTGCTAACTGGTTGCTCACAAACGTGATATGGCTTTTGCCTGACCGGTTTCGTTACCAATATGGTAACTTTCTCAAAGGCTGCCACTTCTTTTGCTTGCCCTTCGCGGGCTTTTTATTGAACGGAGGCCACGCCCCCAAAGAATGTCATTGGATGCGGCCGCTGCGAGCGTCGCGTCATATGACGTCATGACGTATGTGGAATAAAAACTAGGCAGACGTGAGTCTGCGTTCCGATCGATTGGCCTATGCATGGTCTAAGATTTGGGAGCGTCTCATTGGACGCTCTCATGCTGAAACTCACTTGTTGTCATCTGACCTCCCTGCATCACATTACTCCGCTGAAGAACGGCTACATTATGTGAATTGCCACTATCAGCGCCACTAATCTATCAAGCACAGATGTAAGCTTGTGCAAATTTTTGGTTACTAGAATCCCTACTGTGTAATTGTTTCATATACAGTGCCTAAATATTCATAACTAGGTACCTGTTATTATTCCATTATCTGATATATTCCATTATATATATATATATATTTTTTTTTTTTTATTTAATTTTTTTTAATGTACAGTTTGGGCCTATATGGTTTTGATTATTTAAGGTTATTTAAGGTTTTTAAGGTGCGGTTGGGGCCTATATGGTCACACTTGGTCTTTTAAGGTTTTTAAGGTGCGGTTGGGGCCTATATGGTCACACTTGGTCTTTTAAGGTTTTTAAGGTGCGGTTGGGGCCTATATGGTCACACTTGGTCTTTTAAGGTTTTTAAGGTGCGGTTGGGGCCTATATGGTCACACTTGGGGCCTCATTCTATTATCGGCTGCAGCCGTTGCGGGGCCACAAGGACCGGCCGCAAGCTATTCGGCTTTTCTATTCCCCTCCGGCCGGGGCTTGTGGCCGGTGCCTTGCTATCTCTTGCGGCCGCTCGCGCCGTAGGAAATCCTTTGATCTAAAACGGCCGCAAGGAAATCGGCCGTAAGAAAATCCAATTTGCAATTAAATTGCTCCGGGAAGCTAAAACCGAGCCGCAGCTTACTTGCAGGAAAGATGTCCCGCTAGCACCAATTAAGCACGAAATATAGCCCAAATAAAGCCATCCTGCACTTTGAGAAGACTATAAAGTGATTTTAGGTGTTAGCAAAAATAGCACAAATTTCCCCTATACTCAAATCCGTAAAATACTTTTTTTTTAATATATGTCAAATATCCATGGAAAAAGTCCATAGGGCTTGGAGCACCTCAGACCCGCCCACGCTGCGGCCGGAAAATAAACAGTTAATTTAAACTCGGGTTTGGGCTGATGTGCAAGCTTGAGAGTGGGTTACTATTAATCCTCATGTCCCCCAATATGATCCCTAGCATTTACAGAGCTGTACAGTGCAGGCTTGAATTTATTTTTGAGTTTTAAGTTTTCAGAGCTTACGGCCGGTAGCAAGATTTACGGCCGGCCGTAAGAGGAGAATCCTTACGGGCCGTTTAATTGAATTGCAAGGTAACGGGACCCCCGCAAGGAATCGCAGCCTTACGGCCGGTTTACGGCCGATAATAGAATGAGGCCCTTGGTCTTTTAATGTTTTTAAGGTGCGGTTGGGACCTATATGTTCACACTTTGTTATTTAAGGTTTTTAAGGTGCGGTTGGGGCCTATATGGTCACACTTAAGGTTTTTAAGGTGCGGTTGGGGCCTATATGGTCACACTTGGTCTTTTAATGTTTTTAAGGTGCGGTTGGGGCCTATATGGTCACACTTGGTCCTTTAATGTTTTTAAGGTGCGATTGGGGCCTATATGGTCACACTTGGTTATTTAAGGTTTTTAAGGTGCGGTTGAGGCCTATATGGTCACACTTGGTCTTTTAAGGTTTTTAAAGTGTGGTTGGGGCCTATATGGTCACACTTGGTCTTTTAAGGTTTTTAAGGTGCGGTTGGGGCCTATATGGTCACACTTGGTCTTTTAAAGTTTTTACGGTGCGGTTGGGGCCTATATGGTCACACTTGGGCCCTCATTCAATTGTGATTTGGCCAATTGAAAAGGGTCTAAATAAGAACATAGCATATATTTTTAAAGAAGTTTTTAGTTACTAAGCATCTATCCAAAAGCAAGGTTTTTACTAACTAAAAACTTCTTGAAAAAAAATATGTTATGTGCTTATTTAGAGCCCTATTTAATTGCCCAAATCCCAATTGAATGAGGGACTTGGTTATTTAATGTTTTTAAGGTGCGGTTGGGGCCTATATGGTCACACTTGGTCTTTTAAGGTTTTTAAGGTGTGGTTGGGGCCTATATGGTCACACTTGGTCTTTTAAGGTTTTTAAGGTGCGGTTGGGGCCTATATGGTCACACTTGGTCTTTTAAGGTTTTTAAGGTGCGGTTGGGGCCTATATGGTCACAGTTGGTTATTTAAGGTTTTTAAGGTGCGGTTGGGTCCTATATGGTCACACTTGGTCTTTTAATATTTTTAAGGTGCAAATTTTTATTGTGAGCTGCCTACCCGGCTTGCTCTGTGTAGTTAAAAAGAAGTTAAAAATAAAAGTTTATAAAAAAATATAAACCATACTAGTTAGGGATAAGTATGAGGTTGCTACCATCTGGCTGGACTACCTATAAGTGAGTGATGTGTGAGTGGTATAGGTATGAGGATAGAGGCCCAATGGCCAGATATATGCCTAATAGGAAATAGTGACTGTCAAGGCATATAATAGTGATGAATGCCAGAATCTAGTAATGGCATGTGCTGAATGATGAGTGTTATATGCTACTGAGGTAGAAATATGTAGTGTTAAGAATAAGAAGGTACTGTGGAGTGACACTTAAAGTGACAAAAAAATAATGAAAAAGGCCCTTGTGATAAGGGATAGCCAGAAAAAATATATGGATTATCCTCATATAAACAAAACATTTTTGTAAATCATTGGATAAACAAAAAATAGAAAAATCATATCTATAACTGTGGGTTTATATTAAAAACTTTTATGTTAAAAAGTTTCAACCAGTGCCATAAGGCTTTGCAGTATGTGAACTAACCAATGTAATGAGGACTTATAGTTGCAGTTATATCAATGTATAAATAGAACCATATATAATTCTATATATATAGAAAAAAGCCACTAAATCTCTACAAGGTCTTTATATACCCCTTTATTTACACAAATAATAGTGCAGACAATTTGTTCATGGGGGTATTACCCTGATAGGGTGACCAAGAGATATGGGCCTTAGTTAGGGAGAGTAATAATATATATCTCCAAAATTGTCAAGACAGATTGTATATACAAAGGGAAGAAAGGCCATAAAGGCTCTTACTTACTGTGTCTCAATTGCAAAACGCCTCAAGGTCCACAAACTGCTAACTGGTTGCTCACAAACGTGATATGGCTTTTGCCTGACCGGTTTCGTTACCAATATGGTAACTTTCTCAAAGGCTGCCACTTCTTTTGCTTGCCCTTCGCGGGCTTTTTATTGAACGGAGGCCACGCCCCCAAAGAATGTCATTGGATGCGGCCGCTGCGAGCGTCGCGTCATATGACGTCATGACGTATGTGGAATAAAAACTAGGCAGACGTGAGTCTGCGTTCCGATCGATTGGCCTATGCATGGTCTAAGATTTGGGAGCGTCTCATTGGACGCTCTCATGCTGAAACTCACTTGTTGTCATCTGACCTCCCTGCATCACATTACTCCGCTGAAGAACGGCTACATTATGTGAATTGCCACTATCAGCGCCACTAATCTATCAAGCACAGATGTAAGCTTGTGCAAATTTTTGGTTACTAGAATCCCTACTGTGTAATTGTTTCATATACAGTGCCTAAATATTCATAACTAGGTACCTGTTATTATTCCATTATCTGATATATTCCATTATATATATATATATATATTTTTTTTTTTATTTAATTTTTTTTAATGTACAGTTTGGGCCTATATGGTTTTGATTATTTAAGGTTATTTAAGGTTTTTAAGGTGCGGTTGGGGCCTATATGGTCACACTTGGTCTTTTAAGGTTTTTAAGGTGCGGTTGGGGCCTATATGGTCACACTTGGTCTTTTAAGGTTTTTAAGGTGCGGTTGGGGCCTATATGGTCACACTTGGTCTTTTAAGGTTTTTAAGGTGCGGTTGGGGCCTATATGGTCACACTTGGGGCCTCATTCTATTATCGGCTGCAGCCGTTGCGGGGCCACAAGGACCGGCCGCAAGCTATTCGGCTTTTCTATTCCCCTCCGGCCGGGGCTTGTGGCCGGTGCCTTGCTATCTCTTGCGGCCGCTCGCGCCGTAGGAAATCCTTTGATCTAAAACGGCCGCAAGGAAATCGGCCGTAAGAAAATCCAATTTGCAATTAAATTGCTCCGGGAAGCTAAAACCGAGCCGCAGCTTACTTGCAGGAAAGATGTCCCGCTAGCACCAATTAAGCACGAAATATAGCCCAAATAAAGCCATCCTGCACTTTGAGAAGACTATAAAGTGATTTTAGGTGTTAGCAAAAATAGCACAAATTTCCCCTATACTCAAATCCGTAAAATACTTTTTTTTTAATATATGTCAAATATCCATGGAAAAAGTCCATAGGGCTTGGAGCACCTCAGACCCGCCCACGCTGCGGCCGGAAAATAAACAGTTAATTTAAACTCGGGTTTGGGCTGATGTGCAAGCTTGAGAGTGGGTTACTATTAATCCTCATGTCCCCCAATATGATCCCTAGCATTTACAGAGCTGTACAGTGCAGGCTTGAATTTATTTTTGAGTTTTAAGTTTTCAGAGCTTACGGCCGGTAGCAAGATTTACGGCCGGCCGTAAGAGGAGAATCCTTACGGGCCGTTTAATTGAATTGCAAGGTAACGGGACCCCCGCAAGGAATCGCAGCCTTACGGCCGGTTTACGGCCGATAATAGAATGAGGCCCTTGGTCTTTTAATGTTTTTAAGGTGCGGTTGGGACCTATATGTTCACACTTTGTTATTTAAGGTTTTTAAGGTGCGGTTGGGGCCTATATGGTCACACTTAAGGTTTTTAAGGTGCGGTTGGGGCCTATATGGTCACACTTGGTCTTTTAATGTTTTTAAGGTGCGGTTGGGGCCTATATGGTCACACTTGGTCCTTTAATGTTTTTAAGGTGCGATTGGGGCCTATATGGTCACACTTGGTTATTTAAGGTTTTTAAGGTGCGGTTGAGGCCTATATGGTCACACTTGGTCTTTTAAGGTTTTTAAAGTGTGGTTGGGGCCTATATGGTCACACTTGGTCTTTTAAGGTTTTTAAGGTGCGGTTGGGGCCTATATGGTCACACTTGGTCTTTTAAAGTTTTTACGGTGCGGTTGGGGCCTATGTGGTCACACTTGGGCCCTCATTCAATTGTGATTTGGCCAATTGAAAAGGGTCTAAATAAGAACATAGCATATATTTTTAAAGAAGTTTTTAGTTACTAAGCATCTATCCAAAAGCAAGGTTTTTACTAACTAAAAACTTCTTGAAAAAAAATATGTTATGTGCTTATTTAGAGCCCTATTTAATTGCCCAAATCCCAATTGAATGAGGGACTTGGTTATTTAATGTTTTTAAGGTGCGGTTGGGGCCTATATGGTCACACTTGGTCTTTTAAGGTTTTTAAGGTGTGGTTGGGGCCTATATGGTCACACTTGGTCTTTTAAGGTTTTTAAGGTGCGGTTGGGGCCTATATGGTCACACTTGGTCTTTTAAGGTTTTTAAGGTGCGGTTGGGGCCTATATGGTCACAGTTGGTTATTTAAGGTTTTTAAGGTGCGGTTGGGTCCTATATGGTCACACTTGGTCTTTTAATATTTTTAAGGTGCGGTTGGGGCCTATATGGTCACACTTGGTCTTTTAATATTTTCAAGGTGCAGTTGGGGCCTATATGGTCACACTTGGTCTTTTAATGTTTTTAAGGTGCGGTTGGGGCCTATATGGTCACACTTGGTCTTTTAAGGTTTTTAAGGTGCGGTTGGGGCCTATATGGTCACAGTTGGTTATTTAAGGTTTTTAAGGTGCGGTTGGGGCCTATATGGTCACACTTGGGCCCTCATTCAATTGTGATTTGGCCAATTGAAAAGGGTCTAAATAAGAACATAGCATATATTTTTAAAGAAGTTTTTAGTTACTAAGCATCTATCCAAAAGCAAGGTTTTTACTAACTAAAAACTTCTTGAAAAAAAATATGTTATGTGCTTATTTAGAGCCCTATTTAATTGCCCAAATCCCAATTGAATGAGGGACTTGGTTATTTAATGTTTTTAAGGTGCGGTTGGGGCCTATATGGTCACACTTGGTCTTTTAAGGTTTTTAAGGTGTGGTTGGGGCCTATATGGTCACACTTGGTCTTTTAAGGTTTTTAAGGTGCGGTTGGGGCCTATATGGTCACACTTGGTCTTTTAAGGTTTTTAAGGTGCGGTTGGGGCCTATATGGTCACAGTTGGTTATTTAAGGTTTTTAAGGTGCGGTTGGGTCCTATATGGTCACACTTGGTCTTTTAATATTTTTAAGGTGCGGTTGGGGCCTATATGGTCACACTTGGTCTTTTAATATTTTCAAGGTGCATTTGGGGCCTATATGGTCACACTTGGTCTTTTAATGTTTTTAAGGTGCGGTTGGGGCCTATATGGTCACACTTGGTCTTTTAAGGTTTTTAAGGTGCGGTTGGGGCCTATATGGTCACAGTTGGTTATTTAAGGTTTTTAAGGTGCGGTTGGGGCCTATATGGTCACACTTGGTCTTTTAATATTTTTAAGGTGCGGTTGGGGCCTATATGGTCACACTTGGTCTTTTAATGTTTTTAAGGTGCGGTTGGGGCCTATATGGTCACACTTGGTCTTTTAATATTTTTAAGGTGCAGTTGGGGCCTATATGGGCACACTTGGTCTTTTAATATTTTTAAGGTGCGGTTAGGGCCTATACGGTCACACTTGGTCTTTTAATGTTTTTAAGGTGCGGTTGGGGCCTATATGGTCACACTTGGTCTTTTAATATTTTTAAGGTGCAGTTGGGGCCTATATGGTCACACTTGGTCTTTTAATGTTTTTAAGGTGCGGTTGGGGCCTATATGGTCACACTTGGTCTTTTAATATTTTTAAGGTGCGGTTGGGGCCTATATGGTCACACTTGGTCTTTTAATGTTTTTAAGGTGCGGTTAGGGCCTATATGGTCACACTTGGTTATTTAAAGTTTTTAAGGTGCGGTTGGGGCCTATATGGTCACACTTAGTCTTTTAAGGTTTTTAAGGTGCGGCTGGGGCCTATATGGTCACACTTGGTCTTTTAACGTTTTTAAGGTGCGGTTGGGGCCTATATGGTCACACTTGGTCTTTTAAGGTTTTTAAGGTGCGGATAGGGCCTATATGGTCACACTTGGTCTTTTTATGTTTTTAAGGTGCGGTTGGGGCCTATATGGTCACACTTGGTCTTTTAAGGTTTTTACGGTGCGGTTGGGGCCTATATGGTCACACTTGGTTATTTAATGTTTTTAAGGTGCGGTTGGGGCCTATATGGTCACACTTGGTCTTTTAAGGTTTTTAAGGTGCGGTTGGGGCCTATATGGTCACACTTGGTTATTTAAAGTTTTTAAGGTGCGGTTGGGGCCTATATGGTCACACTTGGTCTTTTAAGGTTTTTAAGGTGCGGATGGGGCCTTTATGGTCACACTTGGTTATTTAATGTTTTTAAGGTGCAGTTGGGGCCTATATGGTCACACTTGGTCTTTTAAGGTTTTTAAGGTGCGGATGGGGCCTTTATGGTCACACTTGGTTATTTAATGTTTTTAAGGTGCAGTTGGGGCCTATATGGTCACACTTGGTCTTTTAAGGTTTTTAAGGTGCGTTTGGGGCCTATATGGTCACACTTGGTCTTCTAAGGTATGTTTGGGGCCTATATGGTTCCACTTGGTCTTTTAAGGTTTTTAAGGTATAATTTTGTTCTTGAATGGTCTGATTGATTTGCCTGTTTTCTTTCAACCCCAGGTGCAAACCCTATGTGGCAGCAGATTTGTTTGTACTCGTTGGTCAACTTACTGAACGTGAATACCCTGAGAAGAAGAGCCGACTAATGGTAAGTATCACTGCTTTAATTTTTCTGTTAATGCGTATAGGTGCAATTATGATATTGCTGTAGTCTTATCACATGAGTTTTTTCAATCTATATTGTATACCAATGAATTTAACACATTGTTACTTTACTTCTTGACATTGCTGCATTGCTGATCATGTATTTCGATGGGCTTTACAAGTATAAGGTCATTGGGCGGGGCTTATAAAGGTCATTATGATGTCAAGAGGAGGAGTTATAAAATGGGTGTGGTTTGAAAAGGGGAGGGGCTATGTTTCGCCCTTGCGCCCCTCCAACTTGAAAATTCACCAGCCGCCACTGCAATTGAATAGGGCTCTATATAAGCACAGAGCATACTTTTTTACAGAAGTTTTTAGTTAGTGAAGACTTTGCTTTTGGATAGAAGTTCACTAACTAAAAACTTCTGTAAAAAAATATGCTGTGTGCTAAAATAGAGCCCTATTCAAGTGGCCGAATCGCAATTTAATAAGGCTGTAAATGTATAGCCAGTTTGTTATGATCTTTAAAATTAAATCATCTTCCTGCAGAGGTGTCAGTGATGTTGATTCACAAGTAAAGTAGGTTAAAAAATGAAAAAAACAATAATTAATAATTATTAATATAAATGTTTCAAAGAACCAACACATAAATAACTATACTTAGAAATGTGATAAAAATTAAACAGCAAAGCATGGGACAAAATAAAAAAAATCACGTGAAGTTTTGTTTTTGACATTGAAGAATGTGATAATCTTCATTGCAAATGTTTTCCTCTCCTGGGTGTTTTTGAATTTACCTTTGAGTATTTTGAGGCGAGCCGTTAAGGCACAAAAAATCTCAGCACTTAGGCGATGAGCGCCGAAGGTGCTCATTGCCTGCGAGCCTTGCAGTGGAGGCAATGAAACACGCAGGACTTAGGCAGAAAGTATCGCCGAAGGCGCTTCTGCAAGCCTTGTGAAGGGAGGCGAGCCGATCACACATTAAAACCCGCAGGACTTAGCCTTCAAACACTTAGGAAACGTGGAATTGCCTTAGGCTGCAAGCAGTTGACAAACGCGGGACTTAGAAAAAAAAACTACGAGACGCGGGACTTAGAAAAAAAAAATACGAGATAGGAAAAATACAAAGTTAACGGCTGAACCGCGCAAAGCAAAAAACAACAAAAACACAAAAAATACAAAAAAACATCAAACACAGCACGGGGGAACAGCCAGGACATCTGGGAGTGAGGTGGAATGCAAATTTAAGTCGATTTTCCCAAGTTTCGGCACTCGAACATCAACTAAGCGAGAAAAAAAATTGCGGCCAAACAAAGTGAAAATGAGGTTTCACGGCCCTGGACCGCACAAATCACCGCCAACCGCGTACCACTTTCACTCAGGAACGTACGAGGTACAAAATACACTATTACAAAGGAAGGCAAATGCTTGCGAACCACGTAGCACAGACAAACAATGCTATTTTACAACCCTGCATTGCAACTAACAACATTACGCATCTAAAGTAGCGCTTTACACAAATAAACCAACGGGTTGCCCGCGCACACGCAGCCAATTTCTAATGCACAGTTGGGACATTCATAACACTATCTCCTTAGGCCAGCAAACGTCCAACTGGACATTATATGCTACAGGACAATAAAAAGAGATTGTTACCTCTTCAGGCTATTGATTGTTACATATATTAATTAGAAGAAGGTAAACTATAGTAATGTATTATTCAATTAATTAATTAATTAGTACCATATTGGTCCGAATATAAACCGCCCACGCATATAAGCCGCACCCGTAAAATTGGAGAGAAAAAGACTCTCCAAGTCATCAGCCATTACAAGAAACAGGCTTTCTAATTAGCACTGTATCTTTTTTTGCAGGTTACAGGCTTTACAAGATGCGGTTGGGGCCTATATGGTCACACTTTGTTATTTAAGGTTTTTAAGGTGGGGTTGGGGCCTATATGGTGACACTTGGTCTTTTAAGGTTTTTAAGGTGCGGTTGGGGCCTATATGGTCACACTTGGTCTTTTAAGGTTTTAGATGTTAGAATCACTAAAACCGTAAACCGCTATTCAATACCGCAGTCTAAAGCACGAAAAGCGGCACCCTTAACTCGCAATCACGCACATCGGCAGTCATTTTTGCAAATAGAACCCGCACACATAACAAGCAAAGTTCGCAAATCGGTAATGATTTTTTTACGGTCGCGAATATAAGCCGCACCCGTAACTCGCAAGCCCAAAATCGGAAAAAAGGTGCAGCTTATATTCGGACCAATACGGTATGTGATATATGAGCAAACATTTTGGAAATGCTATTCACTGAGTAAATATTGTATTGTATGAAACATACTTACAGCTACTAAGGGAAATGGCCCCTTCTGGACCACTACCTTGTCGTGGTGAACGGGCTTGTGTACTTCAATGAATCTGTGAGCTAAACCATGTAGGGTCACCGAAGATGGACAGGTCATAGCAGAGAGGTCAGACAAATTGTGGTCCACTGGAAAAAGGTACTGGCAACTCACTCCATTATCTTTGCCACGAAAACATTATCGATAAGCCCAACCAGACACAAGATGTGTCTGTTGTGCTGCAGTCCATAGGGTCACGGACAGTCGGACACGACTGATCGACTAAACAACATCAACATTCATAATGATTCCCAAAGAAAAAATGAGAAAGTGATAGTGTCAATATTCTAAGGACAGAATTCTCTGAAAATGTTGAATAAAAGTTGATGAAATCCGATAATTACCTAATTTAATAAAATTATTTCAATTTATACTAGTAAGCAATATGTACCTAATACATGATTAAGTAAGATCCTTGAACAGATTCCAATAGAATCTTTAAATACTATAGTATTCAAAAGAACATAGCTTGGTAAAAGCGTTTACTATTACACTATATATTTTTTATGTTATAAGGGCATTATCCTATTAAATACATACATCTGTCAAGTTATTCACAAAACAAACCTCTATAAATGGTAATAATGCTGTAATAAACAATTATTTAGTTTTTTAGCATATTTTGATTGTCTGATAATTCAAAGTTAAATACATTTCCCATGCTGATATAATGGAAATGACAAAAAAAAAACACAGTAAAATATTACAATTTTGCAAAAACAGTTCAGGAAAGGGCAATGTTTTTGGCAGATAAACACATTTCATCTACCGTAATTTAGCAAACTCGAGCAAAATGTCCTTGGTATTCAAAATATATATGAAAAAGTCAAGTTATTTACAAGCATACACATAAAGTAAAATATAAAAGTAGTTAGTTGCATAATAGATATTTTAGAAGTAAAACAATTAATAGAAATACAAAGCATACCTTTACAACAAGCTTGGCACTCTGGAATATTAAAAATAAACATGCAACAAGCCTTTTCAGCCCTAAAAGACTATAAAAAGACTCCAGTAAAACAGATATAACTTAAAAATGTAATCATCATGGGCCTCATTCTATTATCGGCCGTAAACCGGCCGTAAGGCTGCGATTCCTTGCGGGGGTCCCGTTACCTCGCAATTCAATTAAACGGCCCCGTAAGGATCTCCCCTTACGGCCGGCCGTAAATCTTGCTACAGGCCGTAAGCTCTGAAAACTTAAAAGTCAAAAATAAATTCAAGACGGCACTGTACAGCTCTGTAAATGCTAGGGATCATATTGGGGGACATGAGGATTAATAGTCACCCCCTCTCAAGCTTGCACATCAGCCCAAACCCGAGTTCAAATTAACTGTTTGTTTTCCGGCTGCGGCGTGGGCGGGTCTGAGGTGCTCCAAGCCCTATGGACTTTTTACATGGATATTTGACGTATATTAAAAAATAAATATTTTACGGATTTGAGTATAGGGGAATTTTGTGCTATTTTTGCTAACACCGAAAATCACTTTATAGTCTTCTCAAAGTGCAGGATGGCTTTATTTGGGCTATATTTCGTACTTAATTGGTGCTAGCGGGACATCTTTCCAGCAAGTAATCTGCGGCTCGTTTTTAGCCTTGCAGAGAGGGTTCCCGCAGCAATTGAATTGCAAATAGGATTTTCTTACGGCCGATTTCCTTGCGGCCGTTTTAGATCAAAGGATTTCCTCCGGCGCGAGCGGCCGCAAGAGATAGCAAGGCACCGGCCGCAAGCCTGCCGGAATCCCCGGCCGGAGGGGAATAGAATAGCAGAATAGCTTGCGGCCGGTCCTTGTGGCTCCGCAACGGCTGCGGACGCTAATAGAATGAGGCCCCATGTGTCTTTACACAATTAGTTAATCAGCAAGAAGCTCAAAATCTGAAACTATCAGGTTTCAAGAAATATCCTTTTAAACATTGCTGGTGATGAATAATGAACAGTGTGTTTGTCAAGCCTTCCCTTCTATTGCTAAATGCTTGTCCCTGGAGGAAAATGTACCAAAGCCCTGACCAGGTCAGACTGTACTCATAACACTAGGCTTACACTAGATTATTTTTTATCAGTATGTTCTTTGCAAAAAAATAAAAATAAAATTTTAAGTGGAGAACTTACATACATGCAACTTAGATTAGACAGAGGAGTTCCCTGCATAAATGACTGTGGGCCTCATTCAAATGCGATTTGGCCAATTGAAAAGGGCTCTATTGAAGCACATATCATATTTTTTACACAAGTTTTTAGTTAGCGAACTTCTATCCAAAAGCAAGGTCTTCACTACCAAAAAACTTCTGTAAAAAAATATCCTCTGTGCTTATATAGAGTCCTATTCAATTGGCCAAATTGCATTTGAATGAGGCCCTGTATCTCTTGGACTTTACCTTCAAATACTGGGTGGAGCATTTTGGAAAGTTTGAAATATCCAGTTTTTAAATTCAACTTTTTTTCAAGGACATTTAGTACACCTTTTAAAATGTAAGTTTTAATACCAGTTTCTTATTACTAAATCATTTTCACTTTACAAACTTTAATTGACAGCTAAAAGAAATGTTTGATTAATACATAAGGATTTTATTGAGGTCAAACTTCTTAGGTGTCACTAAATTTAAAAGAAGTACCATATTGGTCCGAATATAAGCCGCACCCGCATATAATCCGCACCCGTAAAGTTCAAGGGGAAAAAATAGAAAAAAGATAGTACTCAAATATAAGCCGCACCCGTAAAATTGGAGAGAAAAAGACTCTCAAAGTGATCAGCCATTGCAAGAAACAGGTTTTCTAATTAGCACTGTAGCTTTTTTTGCAGGTTACAGGCTTTACAGGATGTTAGAATCACTAAAACCGTAAATCGCTATTCAATACCGCAGTCTAAAGCACGAAAATCGGCACCCTTAACTCGCAATCGCGCGAATCGGCAGTAATTTTGCGTTCGCAAATAGAAGCCGCACACGTAACAAGCAAAGTTCGCAAATCGGCAATGATTTTTTTACGGTCGCAAATATAAGCCGCACCCGTAACTCGCAAGCTCAAAAATCGGAAAAAAGGTGCTGCTTATATTCGGACCAATACGGTATTACATTGCCTTCAAGCTTTTTGAATCCAATACAATTTTTGAAAACCTTGGAGCTCCATTTTTAAAAAGCTTACTTAGTAATTGATCAAAGTTCTATGTTTCATATTGCTAATTTGCTAATTACCGTATATACTCGAGTAAAGGCCGAGTTTTTCAGCCCTTTTTTTAAGGTTGAAAAGGGCCCCCTCGGCTTATATTTGAGTCACTCTCCCCCCCTGTGTCTCTCTAACCCCCCCTGTGTCTCTCTAACCTCCCCCACATGTCTCTCTAACCCCCCCGTGTCTCTCTAACCCCCCCTGTCTATTTCCCTTCCTCCTCCTCATCCTCAACCCCCCTCCTCATTCTAAGCCCCGCTCCTCCCTTTACCCCTCTAAATACCTCCCCTTCTCCCTTTCTCCTCACTTACCTCCATCTGCAGCTGCTCCTCCGCTCCTCCACGCTCCTTCCTGCGTCGGGATATGCTAATGACGTGATGTCACATGCGCGCCACGTTATTAGCATTGGACGGGTCAAGACGCAGGAAGGAGCGGAGGAGCAGCTGCAGATGGAGGTAAGTGAGGGGAAAGGGAGAGGGGGAGGTATTTAGAAGGGTCAAGACGCAGGAAGGAGCGGAGGAGCAGCTGCAGATGGAGGTAAGTGAGGGGAAAGGGAGATGGGGAGGTATTTAGAGGGGTAAAGTGAGGAGGGAGGTTTAGGACGAGGAGGGGTAAAGTAAGGAGGGGGTTTTAGGATGAGGATGGGGGGTTTAGGATGAGGATGGAGAGGGTTTAGGATGAGGATGGGGGTTTAGGATGAGGATGGGGGGTTGAGGATGAGGATGCTGGGGAGTTTAGGATGAGGATGGGGGAGTTTAGGATGAGAATGGGGGGGTTTAGGATGAGGATGGGGGGTTTAGGATGAGGATGGGGGTTGAGGATGAGGATGGGGGGTTGAGGATGAGGATGGGGGGTTGAGGTTGAGGGGGGTTGAGGTTTAGGAGGGGGGCCTCTGAGAGATGTTTTTGAGGGGGCTGGGGAGAGAGGTTTTTGAGGGGGACTGAGGAGGGATGATGAGGAGAAGGGTTTAGGATGAGGATGGGCGGTTGAGGATGCGGGGGTTGATGTTGAGGAAGGGGGTTGAGGAGGGTGGTTGAGGAGGGGGTTTAGAGTAAGGATGGGGTTGAGGATGGGGGGTTTTAGGTTGAGGAGGGGGGTTGGGGTTGAGGTTGAGGATGAGGAGGGGGGTTGAGGAGGGGGGTTGAGGATGAAGAGGGTGGTTGAGGATGAGGAGGGAGGTTGAGGTTGAGGAGGGTGGTTTAGGATGAGGAGGGTGGTTTAGGATGAGGAGGGTGGTTTAGGATGAGGATGGGGGTTGAGGATGAGTAGGGGGGTTGAGGATGAGGAGGGGGATTGAGGTTGAGTAGGGGGTTGAGGATGAGGAGGGGGTTGAGGATGAGGAGAGCTGTTGAGGAGGGGAGTTGAGGTTGAGGAGGCGGGTTGAGGTTGAGGAGGGAGGTTGAGGAGAGGGGTTGAGGATGAGGAGGGGGGTTGAGGAGGGAGGATGAGTCGGGGGTTGAGGAGGGAGATTGAGAATGAGGAGGGGGGCAAGAGACACAGGGAATGGAGAGGGGGGAAGAGACACAGGGAAGAGAGAGGGGGGAAGAGACACAGGGGAGAAAGAGGGGAAACACAAGAAAAGCGCACACAAGAGGGGGGACACAGGGGGCAGCACATTTCCCACCCTCGGCTTATACTGAGTCACCAATTTTTCCCAGTATTTTGTGGTAAAATAGGTGCCTCGACTTATACTCGGGTTTGCCTATACTCGAGTATATACGGTAACTTGAACTAGCAGAATGTTAAGACATATTTTGTATGACTAGAATTAACTCTGAATATTTTTATTTATCCTTTACCATCATTAGTTTTTGATTTGAGCTGAAATTTATTTGTACACATAAATAAGGAAATGCATTTTTCTAGATTGTGTAAAGAATGCTTTTTGTATCATTTGCATGAATATGTTTTGTGTCTCATCTTTCACAGAAATATCTGCAGAAATTATATGCAATAGTAACTATTAACAAACATTTGTTGCCATTATTATTTATAATTTCATATTTTATTGCACTTTAGGTATATTCTTGTTTGGTATATATGAAGTGCACATGAAATATTTGGGTTTAGGATTTATATTTATGTTGGATATTTGTTGCATCTCAGTATTAATATAATAATTCCAGATTTAACGTTTTTATAACTGTATTTTATAGATCATTTGCAAACTCTACATGTGCTGTTTTATTTACACTATTAAAAGAATTGTAACATCAAAACTGTTAATGATGATTTTCTTTCTTTGAAATGTAGCGTTATTGCTTTACCATTCCATTTTAGTTATCAGGAAGATGCAAAATCATGGGCTCGCAATGGCCCGTAAAGGAGGGGAGAGGCTCGCTCATTGCGAGTCTCGCAAGGTAAAGGGGGGAGAGGCTCTGAACGTCTTCTGAGTTACAGGCTTGAAATAAAATGGCCGTCAATTTTTTTTTCAAGCCTGTAACTCAGATTTACCGCCGTCATTTTATTTTCAAGCCCGTATTTAATAGGAAATTAGCTTGCAACTTTACTTATGGGCTCCCCCTGAGGCAGAGAGTCCATAAGTGAGGTTGAAAGCTAATTTGCTATTCAATTGTCGTCTTCTGGCGGCCTCCCAGCGTCTTCCAAGTTACAGGCTTGAAAAAAAACGTTACGTTACATTAAATGTAATTTTTTTCAAGGCAGTAACTCGGAAGCACTTTGCGGGCTTGGGGAAATTGATCAATTTCTCCAAACCTGCAAATGTTTTGACACCCTTAAATGGCAAAAGGAGCACAGGGAAGGAAGAGGGGGAGAAAGACACAGGGGAGGAAGAGGGGGAAAGGGGAGAAAGAGACACAGGGGAGGGAGTAGGGGGAAAGTGAACAGGGGTGAGAGAGTGGGAAAGAGACACAGGGGAGGGAGAGCAGGGCAAAGAGACACAAGGGAGAGAGGGGGGGACGAGACAAAGGTGGAGGGAGAGGGGGAAAGAGACACAGGGAAGGGAGATAAGGAGGGAAGGCAGGGAGAGGGGGGCAAAGAGACATAGGGAAGGGAGAGGGGGCAAAGTGAAACAGGGGAGGGAGAGAGGGGGAAAGAGACACAGGGAAAGGAAGAGGGGGAAAGAGACACAGGGGTGAGAGCGTTTGTCTGTAACGCTTGCAAAGTTACAGGTTAGCATATGCGCACAGCCCGTAAAGTGTGTGTGTGTGTGTGGGGGGGGGGGAGGGGGGGGAGGTGGCAAGAGGCTCGCATTGTGTGGCAAACAAAAGCATGGCAAGGATTC